>CAUDMG010001221.1:2421641-2936641 GCA_958450375.1 Homarus gammarus
GATAGGTAGGGAGGAAGGGAGGGGGGGAGGGAGGGATGGGTAGGGAGGGAGGGAGGGGGGAGGGACGGGTAGGGAGGGAGGGAGGGGGAGGGATGGGTAGGGAGGAAGGGAGGGAGGGGAGGGAGAGATGAGAGGAGGGAGAGTAGGGGAGGGATGGGTTGGGAGGAAGGGAGGGAGGGATGGGTAGGGAGGAAGGGAGGGGGGAGGGATGGGTAGGGAGGAAGGGAGGGGGGGAGGGATGGGTAGGGAGGAAGGGAGGGGGGAGGGATGGGTAGGGAGGAAGGGAGGGAGGGGAGGGATGGGTAGGGAGGAAGGAAGGGAGGGGAGGGATGGGTAGGGAGGAAGGTAGGGGGGAGGGATGGGTAGGGAGGAAGGCAGGGGGGAGGGATGGGTAGGGAGGAAGGCAGGGGGGAGGGATGGGTAGGGAGGAAGGCAGGGGGGAGGGATGGGTAGGGAGGAAGGAAGGAAGGGAGGGGAGGGATGGGTAGGGAGGAAGGGGAGGGAGAGATGAGAGGAGGGAGAGTAGGGGAGGGATGGGTAGGGAGGAAGGGGGGAGGGGAGGGATGGGTAGGGAGGAAGGGGGGGAGGGGAGGGATGGGTAGGGAGGAAGGGGGGGAGGGGAGGGATGGGCAGGGAGGAAGGGAGGGGGGGAGGGATGGGTAGGGAGGGAGAGTAGATGATAAAGCGAGCTAATTTTCTATCGGTCCCACGGGTTCAAATAACGAGTCATCTACTTTAAAACAGAGGAGCGGCCAAGACACAAGATTGTATACTCGTACCTCCAACAACAACCACATCTCTCCACTACAAAGAGTCTTCTCCCAGGTCTCTCTCCCTATCTCTTTAACTATGTCTCAAGAGGGCTAAATAGACTCTTCTCATCAAACCATTCTCCCATATTGTCTCACTAATATCCCTCTCTATGAATACAAATTATACCTCCTCAAAATTCCCCTCTTACCTCTCGCTATCTTAAATGACTCGATATAGGGGCTAAAACAACAGCCTCTACTTAGCCCCTCACCCCCCCCTCGAAGTCTGGCCAATAACTCTCCGAAAGAAAAAGTCTCGATAATTATTTCTCTATCTCTCATATCTCGATAAGGCAGCATAACAACCCCCCTCCTCTCTCTCTCTCTCTCTCCTCCAAAGTCTCGTCATATCTTGCCTGCCAACATCTCGCGAGGCCGCCATAACCGAGATAGTTTGACATAGTTGGCGAGTTAGCCGTCATCTTGGTGTCATAGTCTGAAAGTGAACCATCATTACGGTGCGGACGCCAGGCAATGGGGCACATCACATTCTTCGTTAACTGTCGTGGGTAGGAGGAGGCGGCGGCGGTGAAGGGAAGATGAGGGGGTTGGAGGAGGCGGCGGTGAAGGGAAGATGAGGGGGTTGGAGGAGGCGGCGGTGAAGGGAAGATGAGGGGGTTGGAGGAGGCGGCGGTGAAGGGAAGATGAAGGGGGGGTGGTGGAGGAGGCGCTGAGGGGAAAGATGGGAGGGGTAAGAACGAGGAGGTGATGAGGGAGATGGCAAGGGTAGTAACGAATGTGTGTGAGAGAGAGAGAGAGAGAGAGAGAGAGAGAGAGAGCGAGAGCGCGCATGTGGTATCTACAGGACCAGGTGGCAGAAACGACAAACACACACACCTCCTCCTCCTCCCCTCAGCAGGGTGAGGAAGGGAGGTGTGTACATTACTTGGCCCAGATTAAAACACAGGAGGAGGGAGGAGGAGGCAGGAAGCATCTCGGCCTATTGTCTCCTCAAGATGAACGCCAGCAGACGCCTCCCCCCTCTCTCCCCTAAAATAATTAACCTTAGCAAAACATTCCCTTAGAAGACCTGCACGACACTTTAATCCCATAAATCTTAGGAGGACATTCTTTTTATTCCCGCTCCCGTCCAGACGCTGTTTTGGGCTCTAGATAGTTTTAAATCTTTGGTCATATAATTAAAACTCTGCCGAATATTTCACCAGCTGATATAAATTATTAAGCGTATCGTAAATACAGTATTACGTCATTGGATTGTATCTTATTACTAAAACATTACAATAAATAATCCTTTTCTATACCACGTACTTCTTAACAGTGCAATAAATAACTGTTTTCTGTACATCTTCCTTAAGGGTATACCGGGTAACTACAACACGTATATAAAGCACACTGAGTAAGTAAATCCTATCGTTAAACAAGTCTGTATTTATTTTCTATATCGTGTCTACAAAGGAAAAAAAAAAACGAAATAAATATCATTAAAAATAAAACTCGTCTTGGTACACTGGAGGAAGGGGAGACAAGGAGGGATGGGAGGAAGGGGGAGAGGAAGGGAGAGAGGGAAGGAGGGTTGAGAAGGAGGGAGAAAGGATGGAAGGAGGGAGGGAGGGAGGGAGGGAGGGAGGGAGAGAAGGACCTATAACACACGCCTATTGTTTCTCATCTTCCGGAATGGTGGTGGTGGTGGTGACAGGAGGAGGAGGAGGATCTGTCAACAAGCAGGGCCTGGTGATCACTTTCCCCAAGGGTCGGTGGTGAGTGACGGGGGAGGAACAGGTGGTGTAGGACGTGTTACCTGGGCTGACACACCTGACACCCGCATTAGTACCTTACAAAACTCTACCTCTAGGGACGTGACCCACCACCCACATCTTTTGACGACATACTAAATTGGACAAACTTCACCTCTCCAATTTGAAGTACTGTAATATCATTTATCAGTCATATTCTCCTGTAACACTTTGTATATCCAACCAGTCCAGTTCTCTAACGTTGATTATTTCCCGGCAAAGTATAATTCACTTTATTTATTTATTAGTTTTTTCCTCACTTAGTAATACAATATTTTATTTTATACTTATAACTTATAGAAACTCAATTCCTCTTGATAATATTTTTTTTTCACGTTTCACTGTTATAACGAGCTTACTAATATTACATAATAGTATATATAACTACTACAATCACCCCTACAGAAGAGAAAGTTTACACCATCATAGTTGATGTTACTACTACTATAAACCATTACTACTAGCAACTATAACCATCCACTAGCTATCACTTATGACGAACAGTGAACCGTACCAAGTCTCAGTCGTTGAAAATCAGTCATTAACTCTACCGCACTAAAACGAACCGTAATGTAATGAGCTGGAGGAATATCACAAAAATCGAGCCGATCCAAACCTCGCCGAATGGGAAAAAATCGAGTAGAACCGAACCGTCCCGAAATTATGCGAATTGAAACGAATCCGATCGAACGAAAAATAAATCGAAGCGAATTAAACCTTACTGAAATGAAACGAACCAAAGTAAATTGACTCGACCCAACACGACCCGGAATGAACACCAAGCATAAACAAACCCATTCCTCGCCGTTCCTCACTGTCCAGTAAGTAAAGTGACGGGATTGTTGACAAACGAACGTGACTTGATGTCAGTGTGAGGGCAGGACGAGAGGACATCACTTATAACAAACACACACGGACTACTAGGGACATCACTTATAACAAAGACACACGGACTACTAGGGACATTATTTATAACAAACTATATTTACTGGGACATCACTTATAATAAACTATATTTACTGGAACATCACTTATAACAAACCATATTTACTGTGACATCACTTATAACAAACCATATTTACTGGGACATCACTTATAATAAACTATATTTACTGGAACATCACTTATAACAAACCATATTTACTGGGACATCACTTATAACAAACCATATTTACTGGGACATCACTTATAACAAACCATATTTACTGGGACATCACTTATAATAAACTATATTTACTGGGACATCACTTATAATAAAACATATTTACTGGGACATCATTTATAACAAACCATATTTACTGGGACATCACTTATAATAAACTATATTTACTGGGACATCACTTATAATAAAATATATTTACTGGGACATCACTTATAATAAAACATATTTACTGGGACATCATTTATAACAAACCATATTTACTGGGACATCACTTATAATAAACTATATTTACTGGGACATCACTTATAATAAAATATATTTACTGGGACATCACTTATAATAAACTATAATTGCTGGGACATCACTTATAATAAACTATATTTACTGGGACATCACTTATAACAAAAAACATTTTGAGACATACAAACAGAAATCTCTAAATACTCTTCAGTGACCCATGACAGTCATCGTACTCAAGAGGCTAAGTCCCCGCGTTCATTAGGGCTATCATACGTACATGCATTAGAACTCACAAGGGATAGGCACTGCACGAAGCACCTTCCTTATGGTGACAATAGTGAGTACAGCAGCTGTGGCGAGTAAGTAACAGCAGTAGCAGCAACACCGAGGCGAAGGAGCTACAGAAACATGGGCATCTACTGTAGTAACAGTTTCGTCCTCAACAACAGCAGTGATAACAGCCTCCTCCTGCTTATCATCATCAGTAACAGCTTCACCATTATCAATAAACAGCAGTAATGACACCATTGCTGTTCAACCATTAACAGAGCAATAATTTGTTCACCAAAATTAAACAAAATCAGTTTTTACACAGCGCTCTCCTCTGGATCATTTAGCAGGACGCCCACCCCACCCCTTCCCGCCCCGCCTCCCTCCACCCACCGTTCACAGCTGCGGGTGACGGCTCACTTAAGCTAAACTTTGGCAAACTCGCAAAGGTCACCACTAAATTGTATTTAGTCCCGAGACTAATATATATATATATATTATATATATATATATATATATATATATATATATATATATATATATAAATATATATATATAATTTTTTTTCTGTTCTTTATCAATGGTTTGGTGATTTTTACTTGTACACGCCCACACACATTGTGCCCCCGCCCACTCCCAACCTCCAAGTCCCACGTAATCCACCACCCCCACTACGAGAAACATAAACCAGTCTCAGAAACAGGTCAATCCAATTTTGAATAGGAAGGAGAGATGGGTGAAGAGTACCACGGAGATTCCGGTTATATCAACGACGACACAAAAACCCGAGTACAAAATCCGGTCATTAACGAGAGTAGAAAAAAATAACAGGGGGTGGGGGTCATAAATCGTTGAGAACGGTAGAGTATTAGGATATAAATCCCTCACTCCTCGGATCCTCCCTCCCTTCTTCCTTCCCATTAACCCTTTCCTTTTCCCCACTAACTCCCTCCCTCACACTCCCGCCAACTCCCTCCCTCACACTATGTCAAATATTTTTACTATTGAAACGTTCATTAATCACACATTCTAAAAAATCACTATTCTAGATTTTGCACACTAGAGGGAGGGAGAGGGGGATAGGTGAGGGAGGGGGATAGGTGAGGGAGGGGGTGAGGGAGGGGGATAGGTGAGGGAGGGGGTGAGGGAGGGAGAGAGGAAGGGTTTCACACCATCAGGAATGCCACCATTTCCAGTCGAGCTGCTCACCGAATTTCATATACTTTTTTGGACCAGGTTTTCGGCATTCCTTCGGCAGTAGAGAGTTTTATTGGTGTTGTGGTAGACTGGACAACACACGAACACGTGTTCTAGTTCAGCATACAGCGCGCTTTTATGTTACAGAACGTTAGACTTCGGTACAAACTCAAGGTACAACAATTCTAATATTAACCTGTAACTCACGGCTCGTATACGTTAAGGAACTTTTAAATAAATGTGAGTGATAATTGTTTCTAGCAAATGATTACCGTTATTTTTTTTCAACAATGACAAAAGACACCGGTCATTATATGTACAGGAACAGACAAACTACTTGGCTAAGACAGAAGACAGACAACAAGACTAGATAACAAAAAAAAACAACAACATTATTTCTATTCTGTTAACATTCGTACAGTACAGGAGCGGCCAGCGACCTGTTTATGACTTGTTTCAGTGTTTTCAACCAGGGCTAATTACTATCAATAATTACACTGTATAACATAACCTGCACCCTCACTTACGACCGAAGAAAAACGTGAAAAAAGAAAAAAACAGTGAACAAGGAACAAACTTCAATAATATAACATTCTAAAAAACAGTCCACATCCTCGCCTCTACCCCCCCCCCCCCCTATCTGCCGTATAGACATCTTAATATTCCAGATTTTCAATAACAAACTTACACAAAACTACACCGTACTATTGTTAATTATTCGTCATTCGCCAAGTCTTGATAGACAAAATAACTAATAAATATCATACTGTACTAACACTGGTATGAACAAAATCTCTTAACTTTTTAAAACTTCAATTGACAATATTACCGACCTACGTTATCAACTTCACACTGTTATTTTAATGAACATAATATTCAACTCGACTCGATTTTGACAAAGTACTTATCATTGACATAGTACTTATGAATGTTAATACTACTTTAAGCATTCACATCATCCTGAACAAGTCTACTTAAATATGCCATTGAAAGTGAAAAGTAGATACCACGAGGGGCGGTGCGGATACAGTAAACTGTAGACTCCGCCTTTTTCGGTACACAAGGAGGAAGCGTGGCTAGCACTGCACTTGATCCTCTTTGCTTTCCCCAACTGTTAAGTAAGGTACCCATTCACAGCTGGGTGAGTTGAGGGGTGTTCAGGGAGCGAACCAGAAGGACTGAGGATTAAACACGAGCTGAGTATCCACTCGCCAGCCGCACACCTACTGTTAATACCTCATTATTATTGCTATTAACACACAGTATGTCTTACCCTTAACAGTTTAATGAAGAAAATGACTTAATCACACTAATGATATCACTATATATAATATTCTAATTAACAAAATTACCAAACACTAATAATACCTCATAACATTATAATTAAGAAAATTACTTAAATATACTATTAATAGCCCACTACATATAACTTTCACATAATTACTTGACTCCACTAACAATGGAACACACTAAAAAAAATTACAATAAAAAAACAACTTACCCAGTAACTACACTAACAATACCGAGCCACTATATCTATGAACAATATCAGGAAACCGTAAAATAGTGGTGAACATTCTCGGCCAAAATTCATTCTTTTCCCAGCCAAGACTAGCGCCGCCACCCACCAGGATAAACACCCATCTACTTGCCAATACCACTTCATATTTCTTCTGGCCTCCATAAAGCTGGGAGCGCCGATGGTCTTTTAATCTGGTATCGACACATACGGTGCAGCGTCCAGCCGCCGACGCCTGCAGGGCCAACACCATGGCTGGCGTCCTCTCCCCACCACTCACTCACACTTCGTGGCAATTTTTATCTGCCAGCTGACAACACCTTTTGGTAGCTTGATTTTATTTTTCATACTGTATTAACGCTTTGATATTGCTGTTCGTTAATGCTTTATTTTGTGTTACTATTTTGTCTGTAAATCCAAACTGAGAACAATACTAGAGGCAGAGTGTCGCCGCAGCTGCCACAGGTCCGTGCAACACGCTGGTATAATTGCATAATATAATAATTCTTTACCACTTCTCGGGTATCTCCTGAGCATCGGTGTTCCTAACTTGGCAGGAAGGTGGGCAGGAGGACCAGGCAGGTTCCACTCCTTTTCGTCGTGAGTCAGACTCTACCGCCCCGCTACTCTCCAGTATTCATGTCCTCTGTAAACTTTAAATCATTTATGTAAATCAACTATTGACATTCAGCAATTAATTTCGACTTTGATTACCATCCAAATCGAAACACGGTAAAAGGATTAGTTTCTTTTCAACTCCTACAAAATCCTTCACATTCAGAGTGCAGGCGAGAGCGGAGGGCGGCGTGTGGTGACGCAGTTGCCTGAAGGAGCGGGTGTGCCGAGCGGCAAACAGCTGCTGGGGACCTGTCACCAAGCCGGAAACTGACCTGGGACCTGCTTCAACCCATTCTGCTGCACCACGACCCCCTCCCCTCGTGACCTGAGACCTGCGTCTACCCATCCTTCTGCACCAATACCTTCTGGTGACTTGTGCAGCGGGCAAGAGGTGGAGGGCGGCAGTCCCAAACGGCGTAGGTAAGGCGGCCATCACACACACACACACACACACACTACCCGGGGAGGAGGGGGAGGAGGGGGGGGGCAGGGTTTCACACTATTTCATTTTCAGGAGATGATAATTAATATTTTACATCACGAACAGATGACAAACTAGGTCGTTTAATATCATTTACCGAACTACATGTTAGCTGGGTTGTTAAGCAATTTACTGGCTATGATAGGTCGAGGAAATTAACATTATTACACTCCGCTACAAATGGGGATATTTAATACTGTAAACACAGCAGATGACAGAGAGGGCCATTTAATTTTGTAAATCACAGTACATATCTATTTATCTATATTAACTATATAAATAAACTAGATCACTGGTTCGCCTATTTATTTTCACAGGTTGACGTTGTGAGCAGGAACATAATTTATCACGAGTCATCAGGGTATGTGACGGATTTGGGCAATTAATATTATACACCAGAGTGGATTACAAATCTAGTTGTTTAATACGATACTGCAGTAGAGGACAGAACTGACTCTTCGGCCTCCGGAGAGGATGGTGAGGGAGGGGGAGGTAGGTACACCGGACGACGCAGAAGGAGTAGCGACGGTGAGAGCGTCCGCGCTAAGAGAGGACCTCCTCCACTTGGCCCATTAGCAGAAAAGAGGAGGGCCAGGACCTCCTTCAGGAGGGGATCTAGATCCCTTTAGGACACGGCCCAGATCCCTTAAGGAGACTGTTCGGACCCCCTCAGGAGGCAACCTAGACCCCTTCAGGAGACGGTGTCGTACCCTCTCCCGAAGCCACTCAAGTTCTACCAAAACTGGCGACATTTCTTGACTCACTCACCAGTTTTAGCTCAGTTAGTATTCACGAGAGCAGTGCCACGATACACAACACAAATATAAGAAAAACATAAAAAATTAAACACCATTTACCAGTAGATATCGGGACCTTGTGACACCTGGCGAAGGAAGTAAGGTACTGGAGAACGTGTGTCGGATCACACTGTACGGCTTCCAACATCTTTCTAGGTAACTCACCCCCCCCCCCCACAGCAACCTAACTATCGCGAAGTAGCAATTACCCTTCACCAAGTAGCAATATTCATCTGTCTATCTATATCTGTGACGCCCCATATTCTCCGGGAGGTGCCCCTGGTTGGGTGGGTGGGTGGCCACATACACAACCTCCCCTAAACACTTGAGCTATTTTGAGCGCTACACCGCAGATGCTCCCGGCTCTATTTTAAGTCACTTCAATTCATTCCCTTTCCTTGTCCACCCGTTCACTATAATGTTTTCTTCTAATTCACAGTTAACTAACCTTCCTTATCTTCCTTCGGCTTTACACTATAATGTTACTTCACTGGTAACTAAACTTCCCTATGCTGATCCATCCATAAAGTATAAACCTTAATGCTAGTTTCTTGCACCCAATGCATGTTATTCAAGGGGTCGGTCTTCTCCATCAACCGGAACTAAACTTTAGAGGCTGCTGTTGTGGGGTGTCCTGAATAATCTACTCCGACTGGGTTGAGAAAAGCTATACATATATATACATGCATACATATACGGGGAAAATGAATACTGATGTCTATAATGAGCAGTGTAAATTGATACTGATGCCAGCACTACGGCATGCAAATAGATATTGATGTGTCTAATACGCGCAGGAAATTGGCGAGGGAGAGCTACAGAGAGAGAGAGAGAGAGAGTGAGAGAGAGAGAGAGAGAGAGAGAGAATGTGTGTGTCATCCTGTGCTCCTATGTATTACTACGTTGATACCTCACCTTAATTACTACAATGCATGTTAATCACCGGTATAACACACACACACACACACACACACACACACCTGGTCAGTAATAACAACCTAACCTAACAACATGAACAAACTCGATACCATGTAATAAATTTACCAATGGAAAAAAAAAAATCGCAAGACTTCTTCCTTCGAACCAATCAGACGAGAGCAATCCCCTGACGTCACGGGCGACAGCTGGCGGACACAACAAACCCACGTGCTGCTGCTTCAGTATTATTGCCTTTTTAGGTAAAACAGTCGTGACAGCTTCGTATATTACTGTCAGCTGCACGGAAGAGACTCTAGCAACGCTGCACACTTTTTCGTCGGTTTCTTATACAAAGTGAAGAAGATGAGACGATAGTTTGCTGCACGTGTGCGACCGAGTCTGCCAAACTGCACACAGTGGCGGTGCTTTGCTGTGGACCGGTCCGACTAATTACCCAAATATACCCAAATGTAGCAAAATGTAACCGCAATGAAGTCAAATAATGGTCCTACATGAATAAATCGGACTGCTAATCACTTCTCGACTAGTATTTGGTGTCACAAAGTCACAAAAAATTGGAAAACTTACTTTCATCTGAGTTAATAGATCGGGTGCCACACTGCCTCTCGTACTCTTGGCAGGAATATAATCTACCTACCTGAGACCACCAACACCGTCCAGGTCATAAATTTGTGGTTGAGAGTCCAAGTTGAACTCAGGTAAGACAGTCGTCTCCCCACCTACAGTACACACTCAACACCTCGCACCTTACTGATAAAACTAACTCGTGCTTCCTCAGTCACAAGTGTCATTCGTAACTGATACACAAACTTTACAAAACATTCGAGGCTTTGAATCCGAATGACAAGTTTCGTGATGTAAAAGGAAGTAAATATCACCTTGAACATAAAGGTGAAATTCCCTATACACTGTACACCTTCAGCCTCTGTTCTTATGCCTCAGTGATACACAATATTCATAAACAAATAAAATAAAAACACAAACATACTGAACTACACCTTTAAGTCATACAGAAATTAAATATAAAATCCTGAACTAATTCGAAATTGACGGACAAATAAATAAAAATACTTTTCTCATATAAACTTTTTTTGACATTGCAGAATATTTATTTTTTCTATTGGTGATCACAGAATATAATCAAAATATTTGTGTCTGTGTTAAAAGCACAAGGTAACATTCCAATAATTAAATGGCTCTCCGAGTAAAAAAAACAACATTTTATTGTATTTTACTAGAAATTTGGATAGACGCCAAAGTGAGCAACAACAACAGCAACAATAATAATAATAATAATAATAATAATAATAATAATAACAATAATAATAATAATAATAATAATAATAATAATAATAATAACATAATTAATTATAACAATAACAATAATAATAACAATAGCAATAATAACAATAATAATAAAACAATACCCCCCCCCCCAAATAGTTGTATTAACAATCCCTCAATAAACAAGTACTTTCTTTTATGTCGAATTTGAGAGTAGTAGGAAGACGATGAGAGCAAATCTAATCAGGTGAGACGCAGGTATTCCGGTAGTCTCAACCAGGTTACCAAGATCCAGAGGCGGGCTCCGTGAACCTACCCCAGTCAGCACAACCCCTGATGATGTGGTTATGCTGCCAATATATGTCATCAGTGGAGGGAGGGAGGGAGGGAGGGAAGGAGGGAGGGTGTAGGGAAAAGGGAGGGAGGGAGGGAGGGAAGGTGGGGTTTGGGAAGAAGGGAAAAAAAGAGAAAAGGGAAGAGGGAGGGAGGAAAGGAGTTGGGAAGATGGGGGGAGGAAGGGAGTTGGAAATAGGGAGGAAGGGGTGAGGAAGGGAGTTGGGAATAGGGAGGAAGGGAGGGGGTTAGAAAGAAGGAGGAGGGAAGCAGGGAATTTGGGAAGAGGGAGTTAGGGAAGAAGGGAGGGAGGCAAGTTGGAAATATTAAGGGAGGAAGGGAGTTGGGAAGGAGGAAATTGGTATTGGAGAGGGAAGGAGAGAGTTAGAAAGATGGAAGGAGTAATTTGGGAAGAGGGGGAGGGGAGGGAAGTTAAGAAGAAGGGAGGGGATGGGTGGGAGGAACATGAGTGGGAAGCTAAGGGGAGTTGGGAAGAGAGGTTTGAAGGGGAGGATGGAAAAGGGGGGTGGAGGAGAAGGAAAGAGGGAGGAGAGAGGTGAGGGAAGGATGGAGGAGAGGGAAGGATGGAAGAGAGGTGTTGGTAGGAGAGAAAAGAAGAAGGGAAAGAGGATAGGAGGGGAGAAGAGGATGGGAGGAGAGAAGAGGATGGGAGGGGAGAAGAGGATGGGAGGGGAGAAGAGGTGTGGGAGGGGAGAAGAGGTGTGGGAGGGGAGAAGAGGGTGGGAGGGGAGAAGAGGGGGGGAGGGGGGAGGCAACAAAGGTAAGGTCGACCACAAGGCCACAAGGGCGTAAGTGAGAGTAGCAAGGGAGGGAGGGAGGGAGAGCCGCCTGGAGAAGGTCACTTGAGCTCTTCAATAAGTCAGTGCTGACATACACCACGATCAATGTCTGGGGGGAAGAAGAGGGGGAGATGGGGAGGAAGAGGGGGAGGGGGAGAGGGGGAGGGAGAGGGGGAGGAAGAGGGGGAGGAAGAGGGGGGGGGAGAGGAGGAGGAAGAGGGGGGGGAAGAGGGAGGAGGAGAAGGTGCTGCTGATGCGACAAGGGGAGTGGCGAGGTGATAAGGGGGTACAGGGGGAGGGAAAGGGTGATGAGGAACACAGAGGGAGAGGGAAGGGTTGATAAATGGGGTACAGAGGGAGATAAAGAAGGGTAGAGGGGGAGACAGGGGGTGATGAGGGGGAGAGAAGGGGTGATAAGGGTGTAGAGGGGAGAGAAGGGGTGATAAGGGTGTAGAGGGAGAGAAGGGGTGATAAGGGTGTAGAGGGGAGAGAAGGGGTGATAAGGGTGTAGAGGGGAGAGAAGGAAAGGGTGATAAGAGGAGGTAGAGGGACGAAAAAGGTTGATGAAGGGAATAGAGGGGTGATAAGGGTGTAGGGGAAAAGGGGGGTAGAGGGAAAGGGGAAGATAAGTATGGAGGTAGAGAGAGATATAGAGTGATAAGGAGAAGGGAAGAGCAGAGGGGAGAGAAAGGGTGATAAGGGAGATGAATATAAGGTGTGAGGGGAGGGGGATACATAGGGGAAGACCAGGGAGGAAATCAAAGGGAGGGAGGAGGAGGAGGAATGGGGGAAGACATGAGAGACAAGCATGAAGGGGAAGAGAACAAGGAGGGAAGGAAGGGAGAAACGAAGATAAATTTTCGGTTGAGTGACTAAGGATCTTAACGGAATTTGAGAGAGAGAGAGAGAGAGAGAGCGAGAGAGAGAGAGAGAGAGAGAGGCGAGCGTGTAAAACTGTTATCCACTTATCCAGGCGAGCGGTCGCCACCCCGCTCACTCTGTTTTGATCGTGGCCAGAGATGGCAAGGGGGGAGGCAGGCAACGCGGGCGCACACACACACACACACACACACACACACAAACACACACACAGTTAATGAGTACAAGAACAGAAAATGTACACAATAACTAGTTAATACAGACAGGTAATTTTTCTTTCTATATATTAAGTGAAGAGTGACAAATTCTCAGCCGACCTGACCTCACTATAGCCACCCATCCTAACTACGTCAGGTGTTTGCTTCAATCACTAAAGTCGCCCATGCTAACTACATCGGGTGTTTACTTCATTCATACTTCGCCGTTTCTCTCCCCTCAGTCGTGGTTAATTGTTCACCGTGGTTCATCAACCTTTGTTCACCGTCAATCACTTCTTTATTACCACAGTGCCAGTCACAGTAAACTTGTGGCTCACTTCCGCTTCACTGTGGCCAATCGCTCTTCATTTTGTGTGTGTGTGTGTGTGTGGTCAAACCCATTTTCAATAAAGCTTTCCTCTTTCCTTAGTGATCAGACGCCCTCCCTACACAGAAGAGATCGGATATGCTCTCCCCCTCTGCCTACACCACCCCCTCTGCCTACACCACCCTCTACATACACCACCCTTCTACATACACCCCTCTACATACACCACCCTCTACATACACCACCCCTCTACATACACCACCCCTCTACATACACCACCCCTCTACATACACCCCCCTCTGCATACACCACCCCCTCTTCATACACCGCCCCTCTACATACACCCCTCCTCTACATACACCACCCCTCTACATACACACCCCTCTCTACATACACCACCCCTCTACATCCACCACCACCCACTCTACATACACCCCCTCTACAGACACCCCCTCTACAGACACCCCCCCTCTACATACACCCCCTCTACAGACACCCCCTCTCTATATACACCCCCTCTACATACACCCCCTCTACAGACACCCCCTCTCTATATACACCCCCTCTACATACACCCCCTCTACATACACCCCCTCTACATACACCCCTGGCAACCTCTTGTAAGTACTAGAGCTCCTGCAACATAACAATAACTACCAAATGATCGCGTTCTCTCTCCTCCTATTACTGCCATTAGAGGGGGTCGTTCTTGACACCAGGAACATATCGCTATTGGTTCTGTTATAGAGGAGGAGGCAACGGGAATATCTCTGTTGGTTCCTGTTGTAGAGGAGGGAACAGGAATGTATCTCTGTTGGTTCCTGTTGTAGAGGAGGGAACAGGAATGTATCTCTGTTGGTTCCTGTTGTAGAGATGGTGGTAACAGGACTATATCTGTTGGTTCCGGTTATAGAGGAAGAAGCAACGGGAATATATCTCTGTTGGTTCCTGTTGTAGAGAAGGAATTCCTGGAGCGCCCGAGGGATTTGGAAGGACACTAATCCACCATCCCAGGAGGAGAGGAGCCGAAGGTGGAAGTTACTTTGTTTATTATTAGTAAAGAATAAAAAAAAAAAAATACTTTACATACACACATACAGTACATATATTGTTTATCATTCGAAATAAAAAAAAAATCACCTATTTTCTAATCTGACGCACTAGATCATTATTCCTCGTATCAACGCTACTTCCTCAAACGATGAATATGTAGTTTTTATTCATGATTGTTGGCAGCACAAGTCATTAGGGTGACAAAAACTTCGGCATATCCGAATCACAAGCCACAATTATCGGGAAGGTAAACAAAGGTAATCAATAATACTTCTAAAACCCCTGTATTTACTTCTGCAGGTGTGCTATGCATGACACCTGTAGGTTATTACTTACCCACACCTGGCTATTAAGTGCAATAATGTCAATTTTATACTTGTGCTGTGTAAAAAACGGTACATTATGACATTACCCTGACAGGTTAATACATATGTACACCTTTACCATTCATACACCACCCTGGTAGTCACATGTACACCTCCACCACCCTGGCAGTCACATGTACACCTCCACCACCCTGGCAGTCACATGTACACCTCCACCACCCTGGCAGTCACATGTACACCTCCACCACCCTGGTAGTCACATGTACACCTCCACCACCCTGGTTGTCACATGTACACCTCCACCACCCTGGCAGTCACATGTACTACACAACCACCCTGGTAGTCACATGTACTACACCACCACCCTGGCAGTCACATGTACTACACAACCACCCTGGTAGTCACATGTACTACACCACCACCCTGGCAGTCACATGTACACCTCCACCACCCTGGTAGTCACATGTACTACACCACCACCCTGGCAGTCACATGTACTACACCACCACCCTGGCAGTCACATGTACTACCTCCACCATCCTGGCAGTCACATGTACTATACTCGCATCACACACAGAACACCTCATAAACCGGGCATCTGTTTTAGAGAAGAGCGAGGTGTGCAATAGCAAGGTATGCCATCACTGTATTTAATAGAAGAGAGCTGCGTTAAACCTCTGGGATTTATATGGTACTAACTTCCACTAGGGCTTATAAGCTGCAAACTCCGACGCTCCCGGCCTCATACTGGTGGCGATTCAGCAGAGAAACTATTAAATATACTGTTGGCTATTAAACATACAACAACCGCCAGGACACTCCACAACTCTCCTCCACACACTCTTGTATGTGTAGTAAACCTCCCCAGGTATACATCAACACCCAGTGGACATACTCAGCTCCCTTGCTACACACCACACACAGTATATGTTTAGTTTACCTCCTCAGTATATTTTAAAATTCCCTAGACATACTGTATATACTTTCTCATATAAACGCCACCCACCCTTGTATATGTTAACTTCCCCATTAAATACACTTAACACGTCGTGGACAAACACCACCTCAACATCTTGCAACCATGTGTGTATAAATTATACTCCTGGATATACACAAATCCCCTAGATAAATTAAAAAAAAAACTAGATATACTACAACTACATAAATATATTACAATTCCTAGATATACCTTAACTCCTAGACATACAACACTCCCCTTGGATAAAACACAACCCCTTATATATATTAAAACCTAGAGATACACTACAACCGCCGAGGATAACCCAAGCCTCCTCTATACACTACAACCCCCAAGAGTAATAGAAAAAACAAGTAAAAGAAAATTAAGCCGGACACCACCAGGGACTTTTACAAGCGTCCGGGTTATAGCACAGGCGACACAACCCTCCTGACATATCCCATCCCCGGAACCTCTGGGCCCCTGAATCAGCTGATCATGACGTAAGCGACGTAAACAACATCGTCACCATGGCGACCAGATGCTGCTTCGCTTCCCTCCGGATCCAAAAGTCTGACTGACGGCAGCAAAATTCTTTCGTTATGGTTGATTGATTAACTGAACCCCAACAGTGACAGACGGGAGGAAAATACCAAAATAATAATAATGATGAAAAAAATACCCGCCCACAAACCACTCAAAAACATAAGAGAAAAATAAAATAAAACTCGACCTGTGATTATCATACATCGTCTCCTTGTCTTTCAACCATCGAATAAATCCACTTCTTTTTTTCATCTTTGAATTTTAAAGGGACTGGGAGGATTGAGGGATTGGATACAGACACGCCCGGACAAAAATCTTCTTCCTATATTGAGAAGGGGAAATAGGGGAGGAAGGATAATAATATTCAAATATCCTGAGGGGACGAGAGGGCAGTGAGGGGAGGCGCCAATTTAATGCAGTCAAACTTGTGCCTTCAGAGGGTACCACGGATGGACAAATCCCAATATCCCGGGATCTGGTTATAGTGTTTCCCGGCTATAACCTGGATCTGACTACACTAAGGCCATGCTATAGTGGGACCCGGGTATACTGGGACATGGTTTTAATGGGGTTTAACTATAGTGGGACCTGGGTATATTTGGGACTTAAATATAACAGAGGTAAGTTATAATGGTACCTGGTGACCAATGGTGCCAACTTAAACTGCCTATTGAGAAAACCATCATCTGGGTACATTGGATCATTGTTAAACCGGACACTACCTAAACCGACTTGAAGTTATACCAAGGTTTAGTGTATACCGAGTCTAGTATATACCGAAATTTGGCTGGAGATAATGTTATACCAGGAACGAACTATGCCATGACTCAGCTATATACCCAAGTCTTGTTATAACGAAACTTAGATCTAACTGTACCTCATAATAACGAAGTCTTGCTATATCGTTATCTCGCTATAATGACACCTGTGCTATAATGTAATTTTATTATAAGTAAATATAGCTTAAAAATACTCGTTATATTAAAGCCTCGCTATAACAAAACCAAACTTAAATCAAATCTCACTATAACGAAATTGCCACAACGAAACCTCCGATATAACGAAGCACTACTATAAAGAAACCCTGTTATAACGAAATCTTGTTACTACCACAACACAACTATAATTCACTTCCTTAAAATTGTTTCCATTAATATTTCTGCCGGGAGATATTTACTCACCCAAAATCACGTTCATTTTATTTCATTTTTTTATTATAATTCCGCTAATGATATTCACTGATCCATCACCCTCTGCAAAACTCACTTCGCCCGGGAGATAAATGACAACAAAAATACTGACTGCACTGAGGAAAACAGGAGGGTGTATTGGGCGGCGTCTGTACCCCCCCCCCTCCTCCCACCATTCTAGACCATTATCAAGTTCTGGCCCCCACAGAAATATGTTGAAATTTAGGAGTGATTTTTGACGATGTGTTTCCTACGGGGGAGGTTTTCTTCAGCTGTCAGCAAGATGGTCAGTGAATCTTGTTTTGATGCAGAATAACCCAAGTCGTTAATATGTTTACCTCTCTCATTCAGGCATTCTTGATTCACTAAACATTCATTCTACACTACTTTATAATTTTTTTTCTTCATTTTATTTCTGTTTACCCATCCCTTTTCACCACTGGGATTTCGCTTTAACATGCGAACACAGATCTAAATATTGATATGAGGCTCCTTATAGCAACCACCAGCAAACTCTGTTTTTTTTTTACATGTATAGTTACAGTATATACGCGAGGAACCTAATAACAAGACTCCGACGTGCACATTCTTGGTGCTGTCGTGTGTTAAGAGTAGAGGATAATCTTATATTAACCCCAGAAGGATGGTGACAAAAAGCAACAGGTCTTTGAGGGATGTGTGTTGCTCAGGTGAGGCCAGGAAGCAGTCTTGGCTGACCACTTGTTGCTTAAGGGTAAGAGTATAGGGAAGGTCTTTGTTTATCAGGTGTTGAACGAAGTATAATTATCAGTCTTTAGTGACACTGTGTTGCAAGAGATATTATCAGTCTTTGTTTATCCTTTGTTGCAAGAGATATTATCAGTCCTTGTTTATCCTGTGTTACAAGAGATGTTATCAGTCTTTGTTTATCCTGTGTTGCAAGAGATATTATCAGTCTTTGTTTATCCTTTGTTGCACGAGGGAGGGACAGACAGGCGGTACGGGAGACAAAACACCCCCGGCCAGGACGCCACTGAGGGTAATACACAGGACTAATCTACCAGTACTGCACTCTTTACTAACTCCAGGATAATTTGAAGCAATTTAGGAATATGGATCGGCAATTAGAGACCTGATCATATATGGATTGCATTTCATGATAATTAGAGGCAGAGTAATTTCATATAATTATTCTTTTTAATTATGGAAAAAAATACCTAACGCAGTCTAGAGTAAAATTGGACGTTAATGAAAAATGTATTGGTTCAGCATAAAAGATTTTTTTTTATATTATTAACGAGGTGCGTTTTGAACTACAACCGCTTTTGAATCCTCCATAATATCAAATGACGAAAAAAAATATTCAGAAAAAACATAACAGGTACAGGTAACTAATGAATACAGTTATAAGAGACGTAAACACACATGATTGACCAAAATGAATGATGAATAACAATAAATAAATAAATGAAATACATGTTGAAGCAGTCTTTGACCCTCGCTTGACACGATATTAAACACACACACACACACACACACACTAAAAAAAGTGTTCGATTCCTAAGATGAAGGTGGGGAGGAGGAGGAGTCGCTGAGGGTAGCCCAAGCCTGTGCCACACGCAGCCTTGTGGACGCTACTATACATCAGCAATATGAAGGCAACATGGCAGAAACATTGGAGGATATTACATTGTTTCTCGCTTCCAAATGATGCTCACCTTCCCTTCCCCCTCTTCTCCCTTACTCCCCCATATTCTTCCTTACTCCTCCCTTTCCCTCTTCTCCCTGCCTCCTCCCTTCCCCTCTTCTCCCTTACTCCTCCCTTTCTCTCTTCTCCCTTCCCCTCTTCTCCCTTACTCCTCCCTTCTCCCTTACTCCTCCCTTTCTCTCTTCTCCCTTTCCCTCTTCTCCCTTACTCCTCCCTTCCCCTCTCCTCCATTCCCCTCTTCTCCCTTACTCCTCCCTTCCCCTCTTCTCCCTTACTCCTCCTTTCCCCTCTTCTCTCCCTTCTCTTCTTTATCCGGACCTTTTCTCCCCTATCCCTTTCCTCTCTCCCTTCCCCCACCCAGCTCTCCCCTATCCAATACTAGCCCGCTCGACACGTCTGTCTGTTTGTCTGTCTCAGGACCTGTTTTTCTTGGTGTTTGTCCTTCTGTCTATTGGCTTGTCTGTCTCGCTGTTAACTCCGGCCACTCCAATAGCTGTTTGCGCCCTGTATGTCTGTCTGTCTGTCTAAGTTAGCGCTCTCCCCCTCTCTAATGGTTGCCTGTCTAACTGTCTATTTGTTTGTCTGTCAACCGCGTGCGTGTGTGTGTGTGTGTGTGTGTGTGTGTGTGTGTGACCCTTCTTTTCGCGTCTACGCCTTTTTGGAATCGTCATTATCCCACTCTCTCTTCCTTTCTACTCATTCTCCACTTCTCACATTTATCTTCCTTCCCTTTCACTTCTCCTTTTCTTCTTGCTCCTCCTATTTCTTCATATCTACTTCCTCCTCTTTCTAATCCCTTCACCACCTCCTCTTCTTATTGTACCCTTGTTCCCCCTTTTCCCTTCTTTTTGTCCTCCTCCTCCCCCAATTCTTCTTGTCCACCTCCCTCCCCTTCCTTCTCCAATTCTTCTTGTCCACCTCCTCCTACCTCCTTCACCTCCACTTCTCCTTAGCCTCCTAGACTCCCCCCCCCCCCCCGAGCCTCGTCCTAGGCAATAACAATGAATTTCGGCAAACGGTGTTGGGGAGAGCAACCTAAGTAAGATAACCATATTAATGGCCAGTCTCCCCACGATACATCCTTCCTCACCCCTCTCCCCACCTTTTCTTTCCTCCTCCTCACCTCTCCCCTGACCCCCCCCCCTCTCTCCTCCTCTACCTCCTTCTCCCTTTGCCTCTCCTCTCTTCCTCTTCAATCTTCTCTCCTTACCCCTCCCTCTTCACCTCTCCCCATGCCCCTCCTTCTCTCGTTCTTCCTCCCCTTGCCCCCCCCTCATCTTGTTCTTCCTCCTCTTGCCCCTCCCTCTTCACCTTGCCCCTCTTCCTCGCCTCTCCCCTTGCCCCTCCTCTTTCAATCTTTTCCTCTTGCTTCTCCTCCTCTTACTCCTCCTTCTCTTGCCCCTCTTCCTCTTAGCCCCTCTTCCTCTCTTAACCTCTTCCCAGTGTCTCTCTTCACTCACCTTCCCCTACCTCATCTTTCCTCCCCACCCCCTCAACTCCCCTCCTCATCTTTCCTCCCCACTACACCTTTTCCCTCCCCAATATACATCTCCCCTTCCCCCACCAATCCTCCCCTCCATCACCCCACTCCACCTCTTCTCCCCCTCATAGCTATTACCAGAATCTTTTTCTCGCCACCTCTCGATAATTTGCTAATATCTCCCCACCGACACCTATCCATTATTCCCTGTTTATTCCCCTCGCTTCCTCCTTCCCAATTTACGATTTCCTTTTTTTGTGCTCTCTCTTTTCTCTCCTTTAACTCTTTTCTTTTCTGCTTTCTCTTATGTTTTCATTTTTGTTTTCTCTTTCTTCTCTCCTTTATTTTTTCTGTATTTTTGTTTTTTAATTGTTCTCCTCTTTTCCCTCTTACTTTCTCTGGCTACCACACAATAGGGATTAGATATGGATTTATCCTATTACTCCTTTCATCTTACTTTCTCTTCATTCTATCTTTATCCACTGTCCACTGATGTCCTTTCTCTCATATACTTTCCTTATGTTCCATTATTACTTTCTTTCTACTTCTTCTCTTTCTCTCTTGCTTTCCCTTACTTTCTTTTCTCCTACGCTTGTACACTGTCTTCGTTGCATTTTCTCCCTTTGTCACTTATTTACTACTTTCTCTTTACACTTTCTCCTTTTACTGCGCCTGTCCATTATTTTCTATTTCCTTCCTAAAATAAAACAAGGTTGGACATGATCTGCGTTGAAGTCAGTCAGTTTCTCATCTAGTTTCTCAATCAGTCTCTCAGTCAGTTAGTCAGTCAGTTATTCTCTCAGTCAGTTTCCCAGTCAGTCATTCCCTCCAGTCATGAAATAAATATCACGTATAATACATAATGTGTGACTCGGCGGACAGGTGAACGAGAGTGTGGCAGTATGTGTACACACCGAGTTCGCTGGGAAGACAAGAGAACAAATGCCAGTATTCTTGCTGACACCAACTGTAGTAGCATCGAGGCTACCATTATCCATGAACAACTATGCTGAACTTGCCATGTTTCCCGCATGGACGACAGTAGACTGCCAAAACAGCTACTTTACAGTCACCTAACGAATAGTAAACGTAGCGCCGGCGGGCAACGGAAAAGGTATAAGGGTAGTCTTAAGGCAAACCTGAAGAAATGCCAAATCGACCCCCTCACCTGGGAGACGATTACTCCACATCGTAACGCTTGGGGGAGCGCCACACGAGAAGGTGTCAATACTTTCGAGTTAGTTCGATTGCAAACCGAGGCAGACAAGCGCCAACGTCGGGAAGACATTGCCACTGTCCCTCCCGCAATCGATGTAACCCCCCACATGTGCAACATCTGTGGACATCTCTGCCGGTCCAGTATCGGTCTCTTTAAGTCACCTTAAAACTCACCAATGAAGGTGACATCCCTAATAACTCATATCATTGTATCATAGCTGGATGATCGTCATACTCGATTCCGAGTGACAGCAAAGTAGTAGTAGTACTTTGACATTACACGGGGGGGGGGGGGCTGTGTCATTCTCCACCACATCTTACCCCCACACCTCACCCCCCTCCACCACTGGATAATTAACCACTACTCCAACATGAAAGGTTAACTCCAGCCAGAGCAGGTGTGGGTGTTAACTTGTCCGCTACACACACACGAGAGAGAGAGAGAGAGAGAGAGAGAGAGAGAGAGAATATCACTCACCCTCACCATCTCCCCTCCCTCACCATTCACACTACCTTCCTATACAGCCCCCCATTCATCACTATCATCCCTCCCCTACCTTTCATCACCACCTCCCTCCCTATTCTCCCATTTATCACTATCCTTCTTCCTACATACAGTATATCAACCTTTCCTTCCCCCCCACCTATCATCGCCTACTGTACTATCTCTTCCCTTCCTGTCATTCTCTTCCATCTTCCTCCTATCCCCTCCCCTTTTCCTCCCATTCTCTTCTCTCTTCCACCTATCATTCTTCCTTTAATCCCCCGCTACTCTCCCCTCCTACCCGTCTCTCCCCCCACTACTCTCCCCTCCCTCTTTTCTCTCCCCTCCTACCCGTCTCTCCCACCACTACTCTCCCCTCCCTCTTTTCTCTCCCCTAAATATCATACAACTTTACCTCCCCATTAATCTCTTCCCTTATTACCTCCTTAATGGCCATATTACCCATTACATAATAATTCCCCTAAATTATACAAAAAATATCCCTGCTACAAACCCATTATATAATTCCCTAAATTAAAAAAAAAATCCTGCCATATTTTATTTATTAAACTATACACTAATTATATGCAGAATTATATAGCTAAAAAAGATATATAATTTCCTACGATATCAACCTGAGACCTATTGACCATGGGTATATTATCCATAGCTTATATGCCATTGTATATATTAATTATACACTCTTGTTATTCTGGTCATATTAGAAGTGGATTTGTTTATCAGTCACCATATACCTGTACAGACTCGTAAATAAACAAAAAATACAGGAATCGTTTATCATTCTTATAAGAAATTCGTTAACTGGTGTCTATATTATTCGTTTTATAACAAAGGTTACATTACAAATGGTTAGTTAATCTTATCGATATTTTCCAGGAGTCGTTAGTTGCAGTTAAGAATGGCTATATATTTAAGTTCTCGTTAGCACTGCTATATTATAAATCTCGTTAAGTATAGCCAAATTATGTAAGATCTCGTTAAGCACGGCTATATTA
Organism: Homarus gammarus; assembly: GCA_958450375.1. Classification (NCBI taxonomy): domain Eukaryota; kingdom Metazoa; phylum Arthropoda; class Malacostraca; order Decapoda; family Nephropidae; genus Homarus; species Homarus gammarus. The sequence goes on from CAUDMG010001221.1 coordinate 2,445,210, forward strand.
TCTAGGATCTCGTTAAGTATAGCCATATTATGCAAGATCTCGTTAAGCACGGCTATATTATCTAGGATCTCGTTAAGTATAGCCATATTATGTAAGATCTCGTTAAGCACGGCTATATTATCTAGGATCTCGTTAAGTATAGCCATATTATGATAGATCTCGTTAAGCAAGGCTATATTATATCACTTCGTTAAGCACAGCCATAATGTGTAAGCTCTCACGGCTATATCATCCACACACTTGTCCACTAAACGTTTAATATCCTCGAGGTCGTTAATATTTGGTTTGGTATCCGTTAACAGTAGCTCAGGTTAATTGATCCTCTGTATCCGTTAACAGAGGCTCCGGTATCTATTACGTGATCCTTTGTGTCTGTTAGTAGCAGCTCTAGAATCTGTTAACAGAGGCTCCGGTACCCGTTAATACCATTACGACAATAAACGGCCTAACTGGAACTGTTCTTCATTCCAATTTCCTGCTAACGTTCATGGGCTCATTCCTACTGTTCCTGGCATCATTCCTACTGTTCCCGGCATCATTTCTACTGTTCCCGGCATCATTTCTACTGTTCCTGGCATCATTTCTACAGTTCCTGGCATCATTCCCACAAAGGCTCCTGGCGTAACTCCTAGTAATGTTCCTAGCATTATTTCCACTATAATCCAGGGCCTCATTCCTCGTATATTCCTGATTTCAATCCCAGTTTCATTTCCTGTCGAATTCCTATTGTGCGTCTGCCATAATTTCAATCGGTGTTCTTTCCATCATTCCCACTAATGTTCCTGCCATCATTCCCATCTTCGTTTCTGCCATCATTTTCACCACCAAACTACCATCATTCCCACCCACGTTCCCACCACTAACCCTGCCACCAATCCCACCAGTGTCTCTCCTCCTAAATAAATTCTCACCTGTGGCCAGCAACTCTCATAACAGAATCTGCATATGAGTCCATTTTTTCACGACTAAAAATAACACGCCCTCGATGACTCCCGATTCACCGCCGTTCTCGCTGTTTTTTAAGAACTCGCTAAATTCAGCAAAAAAAAAAAAAAAAAAAAAAAAAAAAAAAAAAAAGTAGCGGCCGGGTAGCGCGTTATAACTCGGCCTCAGGAAGTATATTAAAAGCCAAGCTAAGTCTGCCGCCGCTACCGTGTTGTATATTAAAATGTGGCCCATGAAAAATGGTGGAGGTAGACTACAGGAGAGGGGGGGCACATACATACATACATACATACATACATTTCCTAGATGTTAACATGACACTTTTTAGTCATCAATCGGACACGGTGACCACACAAACACGGTGACCACACTAACTCGGTGACCACACTAACACGGAGACCACAATAACTCGGTGACCACACTAACACGGTGACCACACTAACACGGTGACCACACATTCTAAATTCGTCCAGTGCCGCGGAACAATGAACAAGGGAGACCAGCAAAAGGAAGAACCCGAGTACCGAAAATTACCGCCGTGTTGTGTCGGTCGGCCCAAACTTTCTAGACTTGACGGGGGTTAAGGGGGGTTAAGGAGGAGGGGTTAAGGGGGAGGGGTTAAGGGGGAGGGGTTAAGGGGGAGGGTTTCATAATCTTCTTAGTGTTCGTTAAAAGAAACATCGTTATATCAGCGATACTTGATCACGAATTCTAAGGAAAGTTTTCGTCTGCTTCTGGCATAACAGTACTGTATGTACCTCGCTCCCACCGCCGTCTTATTTCCTTCGCCCGAGTGATTATTTTTTCTTACTCCGATAATTCCACAATTAACCAAAGACAAACAAACCAACATAATTATCATTAACTCACAAATTGTCAAAATATAGTTAACCAATAACTCGACTCATTAATAAACTAACTAAACTTTGATCAAATTATTGTCTACAAACTACACTAGAGTGAAATTAAGTGTCCTAAATAGTTCCCATAACGTCAAAATAAGCAAATTCCTATTAATCCACCAATAAAGTCTAATTCAGAGCTTCAGTCCTCGTAAAACACTTGATTGCGTTCGACAAATCAACCTTTCGACTCAATAATCACACACACCTACAAAACAATCACACAGGCCTACAAGACAATCACATAGATACAAAACAGACACAGATGCAAAACAATCACTCAGACCTACAAAACAATCACACACACCTAAAAATAATCACACAGACCAACAATACAATCACACAGACCTACAAAACAATCATTAAATTCTACTCCTCTTATTCCTCATTCTACAATCCGTCAAGAGAAATGTCACCTGCTCTTAATAACAAACCTCTGGAGTCAAATGAATTATGTCTAATAAAAAAAATTCGGTATGAACTTTTTGATCGTCGGCGGCCACACAGCGCACCTGTGCGAGGTACTGTACTGAAGACATTGGTTCAGTACCTGTTGTTCACAGCAGCACGACACTACCTCGTCAGTAGGCCTATTATTCCTCAACATGGTGTCATCAAAAAACACATTCAAAATACAAAGAACATGAAATAAAGTAGAATAAAAAGACAAATAACATGAAATAAAGATTAATAAAAGACACAAAAGAAATATACCAACAACAGCAGGTAGGTAGGTAAACAATGACGTCATCCAGAACCTGCTCAGCGTTAGCTACTTACATCGGCAGGATTCGGGGAATTAAGTTGTTGGCACAAACCGCTGCTGGGAAGCGGATGGATCTATTTACTGTTATTGTGCAGGAATTAGTAAGCTCTATCAACACCTGGTGGCTGTTGACAACTGTCCTCATTCCCAGGTAACAATAATTAACAGTTTTCTACCACTGGAAATGTGTTAAAATAAATTGAATTCAGGTTGAAAGGATCCAGTAATTGTGTCTCTCGTGGAGATTAGTAGGAATTAGCTGGCAGTTGTGAATGTCTCCTGAGAATTTTTTTTAATAATATAATTATTAATATTTCTGTGATTCCAAAAAAAATAAAATAAAAATAGTAAAATTATTTGTGGTTCATTAATGCATTTGGTTGTGTATGTTGTGATTTGTGGGTTAGACGATAGTTCTTTGGCTATAAATGAGCTCCAAAGAGTACAGGTATTTTGTTGTTAAGGAATACAGATAAAACACATTCACCTTGGCTGCCATGGGAGCAGTGACACAGTAGGTTAGCGTCTCACTAACCAGCTCAACATGTTTCGTGACTCCTGGTGGTAATACTCCTTGCTTGATACAAAGAAAGAAAGAAAATCCTTCACCTGGTATTTCTTGTCTGTTAGGAAGTGTAATTTACTGTGGTAGAGGAAAAAAAATTGTCTCACCTGTGTTGCTCTCTTGGTAAGCTTGAAAAAAAAGAAGACAAGGTTCCAATTCTAGCTTTAGAAAAAATACAGATTTCTATCATCAGCAAAAAATAGGACTGTAAAAATATCCATAAAAAATATTGTTCAATTTAGTAGGCATTTAAGGGATTTATTATCATTCAGTTATTTAGTTAGGTGATCAGATCATTAAAATACAATAAATACATGGCAACTATACTTGTTTTTTATTGTTTTTTAAGGAGATTTAGATTAATAACATGCAAAAGGTGATGATAATCTGGAGACATGCGGAAACTGACACACAAGTGCGACAAAATATGATGGTTGCCCTAAACTTTACGTCTAGGCAGCAATAAACCTCTTGTTGAGAGATCAAAATTGAAAAAAAAATATATAATACAAAAATAAATAACTAAAACTATAATAACTTGTCCGTCTCCTAAAATGTTAATGATACGCGTTATTGTTGTCAGTCACCAGAATCACAAATATGTTCACGTAGATCAGTGGTTCTCAACCTTGTTTGCCCCATGCACCCCTTTCACCATATGTCAGAATGTCATTCCCCCCTCCTTTCCAAGATTGTCTGCCTCAAAAAGTGCATTCCAAATAATATGCATATAATACTGAAAATCCTTTATTTTTTCCATATTAGTATCAGTTTTCCCCCTCCTGAAAACCTGAGGGGGGGAAATTCCCCCCCGGTTGAGAACCCCTGACGTAGATGATGGTTCAACAGGTAGGGTTGTTATTGGTAATAGTAACCAGGATAGTGGGCATTCATCGCCAGCCTAGCGGAAGGTTTGGTGTTCAACGTGGCGGGGTGGGGTGGGGTGAGGTGAGGTGGGGTGGGGCGGGGCGGGGCGGAGTAGGGTAGGGCGGAGCAAGTTGTGGCAGGGCAGGGTGTGGCAGGGAACGGTGTGAGAGGGCAGGGTAAGACGGGTCGTGGCGGGGCGAGGCGGATATGGAGTGCTGTGTGGGGGTACTAAGATTAATTCCCTGGGTCTCAAGTCTTCACCAGTCCACTTGAGACCAAAACCCATCTACTCTGAAGGCAAGAAGACTTAAGGTTAACTTGGGGGGATGAAAGGGTGACCATCGAGACCATCTGTTATAAGGTGCAATAATAATAGTAATTAACGGGTTATTGACCAGTTTCATTGTATGTATGCGTGTGGTGTGGTGTGTGTGTGCTTTATCTACTAACAATGCGTCTTTGTTAGAATTCGACCTCAAAACTTACACAAACTCCCAGGCCAGTTCCCTTATCGCCCGCTCAAGATATCCAAACAATGTTATTTAAGATTGTAACACCTATAACTAGCAAATGGTCTCATATGCTTTAACTAATGACAAAATAAACTACAGTAAGTTAAACATTTCAAGTTTTAGAACAACATCCATTTCAAGGATTAGATATAAGCATGAGGAATATACTGTAGAATTAAACCCACTTAATCTAGGTTCAAGTAAATCATTGTGACTAGTATGAAGCAACACTCCCCTCACGACCCACCAACGACGGTAATTCCGCCCCAAAATAGGCAGCACTCAGGAGAGGCGGCCCGACAAACAATAGAAATAAGCAGGGAGTGTGGGAGGAGAGGAGCGGCGGTGGATGTTGATGGGACAATATCGGAGTGTCAGCGGGGGATTACCTGGAGGGGAACTAACACCATAAGACACCGCCGCCACTACCCATCATCACAGGGGCGCGGGCGAGCCTCCCTCCGTCCCTCCAGCAACGCCTGCACAACACTCCCTCCTACCCCCACGCCTCAAACTTGTCAAAGGTGCGTTGTGGGATAATGAATAATATAATAAACATTTACAAAAGCCGATGAGCACTAAATCAAAACGTTGGAAGAAGATAAAAAACACAAAAGTGATAGAGGAACAGTTATTCCAGGGTCACTGTCAACACACATTCTCACCTAATATGGGAACCAACATTTGCCTGGGGAATATTTTGTGACGATCATGGCCAAGGGATAGAGTGTGGACATGTAGCTCAAATGGTGGGTAATAGTTGAGCCGAGACCTACTATTGGGATGCTGCTGGAAGTGATCTAAGGTGTTGATGGTTGTGATGTACACCCACTACCTCACCTGTGTCTCGTCTCCCCTCCCCTCCCCTCCCCTGCTGCGGCCGCCACCTTCCCCAGGTAAGGTATAATTCTTCACTACACTATACTACCTGGGTTGATTAGTATCGAGGATTGAATACAATATTACTTACAAATGCTTATCACAACTTCAATACATCAATAAAACACCAGAGATCTAACATAACATTCATTCAGTCGACGCACCCCAGTCGGTACAAGAAGCGCTGAGATTCTCGTAAAATAAAAGCGACAACTTGGGCAGTCAATATGTGACAACAGCGAGGCCCCTACGGTACTATACTAGAGGCCTCACCAGAGATCCATTCAAATTTATCCCAATATTGTGAGGCCGCCGTGTGAACGTCTCCAGTCTCCCAGTCTGTCACCACGACAAGACAGTGTTGCGCGTGAAGGTTAATAAAACAAGGCACCATTATAGTCTAGCTCCTACACGATACATACACAGACACAGTTCCACACAAAGGCGTACACACACAGACAGACAGACAGACGCACACAAAAAAAGAACACACTTTTATTTACAATCCATTATACACTTTACTGCACCACCAGCACAACACCCTGTACTCCATCACCCTCCATCCCCCCCCCACCCCACTTCATTTCCTCCTTCAGACACCCATAAACTCCTACTGACCTTTCTCGACCTATGCTCCCCCCCACCCTTCCCTCACCTCATAAGGCCTCTTCACCCCAGGTTCACCCCCTGCCCCCCCCCTCTCAATGACCCCCTCCGTTCATCCCCCTACCAACAGGCTAAGAAACAATCACCCCCTCCTTATATTAGGGCCATTAGCCTGGCCAGCAGCAATATCCCATGATTCACGGTCAAGGCTACTAGCCTCCCGTACCACCATTACGGCAATTAGTGTCAATTTGGGTCGTTTGGGGTCATTTAGGTGGTTAGACGAGATGTTGGGGATGGGGGGAGGAGGAGGAGGATAGGGAGAGAGGGCACGAGTGAAGCTGGCGAAGGCAACAGTTAATGTGGGTGAGTGTAGTTGAGGCGACCCCCCCCCCCCCCACACACACCTCCCTCCCACGAACACCATAAGGTACAACTATTTTAGAGGTACAGCAGCTGGTAAAGCAGGAACTCCCACACGAATGGATATAAAGGAAGAATGCATCGGAGGACACACACACACACACACGCACACACACACACACACAGGGTCACCTCCTGCCTGTCCCCTCGCATAATAACGTGATGGAGTAGATAATAAGGACAGTGGGAGGGGCGAGAAGACGGTGCCATATTAGTAAGACGATGCCATACGTGATATACTAAGGTGAGGCGAGGGACAGAGACAGTGGATCAATAAACAACAAAGGAGGGAGAGTGATGGAGGAGAGGAGAACAGGAGGGAGAGTGATGGAGGAGAGGAGAACAGGAGGGAGAGTGATGGAGGAGAGGAGAACAGGAGGAGAGTGATGGAGGAGAGGAGAACAGGAGGAGAGTGATGGAGGAGAGGAGAACAGGAGGGAGAGTGATGGAGGAGAGGAGAACAGGAGGGAGAGTGATGGAGGAGAGGAGAACAGGAGGAGAGTGATGGAGGAGAGGAGAACAGGAGGAGAGTGATGGAGGAGAGGAGAACAGGAGGGAGAGTGATGGAGGAGAGGAGAACAGGAGGGAGAGTGATGGAGGAGAGGAGAACAGGAGGAGAGGAGAACAGGAGGGAGAGTGATGGAGGAGAGGAGAACAGGAGGGAGAGTGATGGAGGAGAGGAGAACAGGAGGAGAGTGATGGAGGAGAGGAGAACAGAAGGAGAGGAGAACAGGAGGAGAGTGATGGAGGAGAGGAGAACAGGAGAAGAGTGATGGAGGAGAGGAGAACAGGAGGGAGAGTGATGGAGGAGAGGAGAACAGGAGGGAGAGTGATGGAGGAGAGGAGAACAGGAGGAGAGTGATGGAGGAGAGGAGAACAGGAGGAGAGGAGAACAGGAGGGAGAGTGATGGAGGAGAGGAGAACAGGAGGAGAGTGATGGAGGAGAGGAGAACAGGAGGAGAGTGATGGAGGAGAGGAGAACAGGAGGAGAGTGATGGAGGAGAGGAGAACAGGAGGAGAGTGATGGAGGAGAGGAGAACAGGAGGAGAGTGATGGAGGAGAGGAGAACAGGAGGAGAGTGATGGAGGAGAGGAGAACAGGAGGAGAGTGATGGAGGAGAGGAGAACAGGAGGGAGAGTGATGGAGGAGAGGAGAACAGGAGGAGAGTGATGGAGAGAGGAGAACAGAGGAGAGGATGGAGGAGAGGAGACAGGAGGAGAGTGAGGAGGAGAGGAGAACAGGAGGAGAGTGATGGAGGAGAGGAGAACAGGAGGGAGAGTGATGGAGAGAGGAGAACAGGAGGAGAGGAGAACAGGAGGAGAGTGATGGAGGAGAGGAGAACAGGAGGGAGAGTGATGGAGGAGAGGAGAACAGGAGAGGAGTGATGGAGGAGAGGAGAACAGGAGGAGAGTGAGGAGGAGAGGAGAAAGGAGGAGAGGATGGAGAGAAGGAGAACGAGGAGAGTGGAGGAGAGAGAACAGGAGGAGAGTGATGGAGGAGAGGAGACAGGAGAGAGTGAGGAGGAGAGGAGAACAGGAGGAGAGTGAGGAGGAGAGAGAACGAGGAGGAGAGAGAGGAGGGAGAGTGATGGAGGAGAGGAGAACAGGAGGGAGAGTGAGGAGGAGAGAGGAACAGGAGGAGAGTGAGGAGGAGAGGAGAACGGAGAGAGTGATGGAGGAGAGGAGAACAGGAGAGGAGTGATGGAGGAGAGGAGAACAGGAGAGGAGTGATGGAGGAGAGGAGAACAGGAGGAGAGTGATGGAGGAGAGGAGAACAGGAGGAGAGTGATGGAGGAGAGGAGAAAGGAGGAGAGATGGAGGAGAGGAGAACAGGAGGAGAGTGATGGAGGAGAGGAGAGACAGGAGGAGAGGAGGAGGAGAGGAGAAGAGGAGGAGAGTGAGGAGGAGAGGAGAACAGGAGGAGAGTGATGGAGGAGAGGAGAACAGAGGAGAGGAGAACATGAGGGAGAGTGATGGAGGAGAGGAGAACAGGAGGAGAGTGATGGAGGAGGGAGAGTGATGGAGGAGAGGAGAACAGGAGGGAGAGGGAGGGAGGAGAGGAGAACAGGAGGGAGAGTGATGGAGGAGAGGAGAACAGGAGGGAGAGTGATGGAGGAGAGGAGAAAGAGGAGGAGAGTGATGGAGAGAGGAGAACAGGAGGAGAGTGATGGAGGAGAGGAGAACAGGAGGGAGAGTGATGGAGGAGAGGAGAAGCAGGAGGGAGAGTGGATGGAGGAGAGGAGAACAGGAGGGAGAGTGATGGAGGAGAGGAGAACAGGAGGGAGAGTGATGGAGGAGAGGAGAACAGGAGGGAGAGTGATGGAGGAGAGGAGAACAGGAGGGAGAGTGATGGAGGAGAGGAGAACAGGAGGAGAGTGATGGAGGAGAGGAGAACAGGAGGAGAGTGATGGAGGAGAGGAGAACAGGAGGGAGAGTGATGGAGGAGAGGAGAACAGGAGGGAGAGTTAGGAGGAGAGGAGAACAGGAGGGAGAGTGATGGAGGAGAGGAGAACAGGAGGAGAGTGATGGAGGAGAGGAGAACAGGAGGGAGAGTGATGGAGGAGAGGAGAAAAGGAGGGAGAGTGATGGAGGAGAGGAGAACAGGAGGAGAGTGATGGAGGAGAGGAGAACAGGAGGGAGAGTGAGGAGGAGAGGAGAACAGGAGGAGAGTGATGGAGGAGAGGAGAACAGGAGGAGAGTGATGGAGGAGAGGAGAACAGGAGGGAGAGTGATGGAGGAGAGGAGAACAGGAGGGAGAGTGATGGAGGAGAGGAGAACAGGAGGGAGAGTGATGGAGGAGAGGAGAACAGGAGGAGAGTGATGGAGGAGAGGAGAACAGGAGGAGAGTGATGGAGGAGAGGAGAACAGGAGGAGAGTGATGGAGGAGAGGAGAACAGGAGGGAGAGTGATGGAGGAGAGGAGAACAGGAGGGAGAGTGATGGAGGAGAGGAGAACAGGAGGAGAGTGAGGAGGAGAGGAGAAAAGGAGGAGAGGAGAACAGGAGGAGAGTGAGGAGGGAGAACAGGAGAACAGGAGGAGAGTGATGGAGGAGAGGAGAACAGGAGGAGAGTGATGGAGGAGAGGAGAACAGGAGGGAGAGTGATGGAGGAGAGGAGAACAGGAGGAGAGTGATGGAGGAGAGGAGAACAGGAGGAGAGTGATGGAGGAGAGGAGAACAGGAGGAGAGTGATGGAGGAGGGAGATGATGGAGGAGAGGAGCAGGAGGAGAGGATGGAGGAGAGGAGAACAGGAGGGAGAGTGATGGGAGAGGAGAAGGAGAGAGTGAGGAGAGAGGAGAACAGGAGGGAGAGTGATGGAGGAGAGGAGAACAGGAGGAGAGTGATGGAGGAGAGGAGCAGGAGGGAGAGTGATGGAGGAGAGGAGAACAGGAGGAGAGGAGAACAGGAGGGAGAGTGATGGAGGAGAGGAGAACAGGAGGAGAGTGATGGAGGAGAGGAGAACAGGAGGAGAGGAGAACAGGAGGGAGAGTGATGGAGGAGAGGAGAACAGGAGGAGAGTGATGGAGGAGAGGAGAACAGGAGGGAGAGTGATGGAGGAGAGGAGAACAGGAGGAGAGGAGAACAGGAGGGAGAGTGATGGAGGAGAGGAGAACAGGAGGAGAGTGATGGAGGAGAGGAGAACAGGAGGAGAGTGATGGAGGAGAGGAGAACAGGAGGAGAGTGATGGAGGAGAGGAGAACAGGAGGAGAGTGATGGAGGAGAGGAGAACAGGAGGGAGAGTGATGGAGGAGAGGAGAACAGGAGGAGAGTGATGGAGGAGAGGAGAACAGGAGGGAGAGTGATGGAGGAGAGGAGAACAGGAGGGAGAGTGATGGAGGAGAGGAGAACAGGAGGAGAGTGATGGAGGAGAGGAGAACAGGAGGGAGAGTGATGGAGGAGAGGAGAACAGGAGGGAGAGTGATGGAGGAGAGGAGAACAGGAGGAGAGTGATGGAGGAGAGGAGAACAGGAGGGAGAGTGATGGAGGAGAGGAGAACAAGAGGGAGAGTGATGGAGGAGAGGAGAACAGGAGAGGAGTGATGGAGAAGAGGAGAACATGAGCATATAGATAGAGGTGAGCTTTGTCCAGTAGCGAAGATACAGAGAGGCTCAGGTGTAAGGAGGAGGAGGAGGAGGAGGAGGAGAGGGAGGAGGAGAGGGAGGAGGAGAGGAGGACGACGAGGAGGACGAGGAGGAGGAGGAGGAGGAGGTAGTGTGTTTTACTCATTCACAACCTCCCTGGCCCCTCACAACCTCCCTGGCCCCTCACAACCTCCCTGGCCCCTCACAACCTCCCTGGCCCCTCACAACCTCCCTGGCCCATCACAACCTCCCTGGCCCCTCACAACCTCCCTGGCCCCTCACAACCTCCCTGGCCCCTCACAACCTCCCTGGCCCCTCACAACCTCCCTGGCCCCTCACAACCTCCCTGGCCCCTCACAACCTTCCTGGCCCCTCACAACCTCCCTGGCCCCTCACAACCTCCCTGGCCCCTCACAACCTCCCTGGCCCCTCACAACCTCCCTGGCCCCTCACAACCTCCCTGGCCCCTCACAACCTCCCTGGCCCCTCACAACCTCCCTGGCCCCTCACAACCTCCCTGGCCTCTCACAACCTCCCTGGCCCCTCACAACCTCCCTGGCCCCTCACAACCTTCCTGGCCCCTCACAACCTCCCTGGCCCCTCACAACCTTCCTGGCCCCTCACAACCTCCCTGGCCCCTCACTACCTCCCTGGCCCCTCACTACCTCCCTGGCCCCTCACTACCTCCCTGGCCCCTCACAACCTCCCTGGCTCCTCACAACCTCCCTGGCCCCTCACTACCTCCCTGGCCCCTCACTACCTCCCTGGCCCCTCACCCTCCACTTGCATGCTCAACAATAACACACACACACACACACACACACACACACAATTATTATTATTATTATTATTATTACACACACACACACTAGTATGCAGTGTCAGTCTGTCTTTACATGTATACATACAGCCGTCATTTACACACCAATACAGCCTGTTTACATAAGTGTCCTTCAGATGTACACACTAACCCGACATGTACACACTAACCCGACACGTACACATGTATTTCCGTAACTTTTGCACAAACTCGTAACTACCATGAATAAAATAAGTGATAATAGGGCTAACTACTACTACTTACAAAAGCACCTTTCAAACTCGTGTGCTGGTACATATTTAAGTATGAGTGTTAAGTAGGCATGCGTGAAGCAAGTACAGGAAGCACTGACAAAGACAAAAGCTAATACATGATCAAGTAAACAAGAACAAACAAGCAGAAAACAAACACAAAAACACTTAATAACCAGTTTATTAAATTTTCGATGCACAATGCACGCAAATGAAGCAACATTTATATAATAATTTAACTAATGCACAATTTATGAGTAGTACATTAACTCGTGCATATTTTATACAACACAACGTCTGGTGCAACATTCATGCATCATACAACGACTACTGCAACATTCTCACAATACAATGATTGCTGCAACAGTACTATACACAAGCAACAACTGGTACAACATTCATTGATAATACAGCTGGTGATACATCCATGTACAGTCTCGTTCAAGATTCTTCGAACACTGTTGGAGACAGCTGGCAACTATAGACGTTTGTTTACTATTGTACGTAGTTTAATATAATACGAAACAACAAAGCCAACCAGTAAATAAAGCAACGGGGAACTAAGTAACCAACCACCGATCACTTTTATATTTATTCATAATATTTACTCCGTACTATAGTAAATAAACGGCCTTGAGTTGCCAGCTGCCACCAGCAGTGTTCGAAGAATCTTGAACGAGACTGTACATTATACAACAGAAACTACAATAATACACAATACAACAACAAATTAGTATACACAAGAACAACAGGTTATACATTCATACACATATATACCAACAGGTTATACAATCATACACGATACATTAAAAAAAATACAGAAAATACGACTGCCTACGACAAACCTCCGCCATGCTTAGTGTTACATGGTACCCCCCTCTTCACCTGGCATCCTCCCCCCCACGCCACCTAGTATCCTCCCCCTCTCCCCACTCAACCTAGTATCCTCCCCCTCTCCCCACTTCACCTAGTATCCTCCCTCTCTCTTCACTTAATATCCCCCTCTTCACCTGGTATTCTCACCCCTCTCCCCACCCTACCTAGTATCCTCCCCCTCTCCCCACTCCACCTAGTATCCTCCCCCTCTCCCCACTCCACCTAGTATCCTCCCCCACTCCACACTCCACCTAGTATCCTCCCCCTCTCCCCACTCCACCTAGTATCCTCCCCCACTCCCCACTCCACCTAGTATCCTCCCCTCTCCCCACTCCACCTAGTATCCTCCCCCACTCCCCACTCCACCTAGTATCCTCCCCTCTCCCCACTCCACCTAGTATCCTCCCCCTCTCCCCACTCCACCTAGTATCCTCCCCCTCTCCACGCTAGGTATTAAACCGACCTTTCCATTAATGACACTAATATCACCTGACCTGTGAAAATACCGCCACCAAGCCGAGTAAATTCCTGACCTTTTAAATTCCCGATCGTTAAATTGTTATTCCCAAACCTATACCGGCGGCTATGACACATTCTATCACTATCTTGCCCCCATATTATGTGGTCTTACGCTTAATATTTCAAGATCATTAACCATTAAGTGTACTAATGTATTAATGATGGCCTCGCATTCCTTAGGTCATTAAACATTAACCACCACTAAGTTATAACTAATGGCCTTTAATTCAAGATCATTAATCAGTATGCGGCAATACACTAATCTTTATATAATGGCCTTATATTCCCAAGATCATTAAATCCAGGTCATGAGCTTCAAATCCTAGAGCTTAAATCCACAGGCCCTCTAAATCCGGATATAAATAAAGGGGGGGAGGGGGGAGGCAGGGAACAGCAGCAGCTCCCCCTCCCCCCCCACCCCCAACCACCACTGCATCCTACCTCCCGGCCACAACTAACTCCTCCCTCACCCACCAACACTCACGGATATAATTTGCATTGTTGGAATTCGTTTCAGAAGATGCAAGATGGCGCATCGAGAGTACGAGACGCCTATATCCACCGATCCCACCAACTCCTCCTTCTTCCCGACCAAGTGCCATTCCCCCCAAGTTCCCTAATTCCTCTTCCTCCGATTTGTATTTTGACTTATGAACAATTTTATCATGATTTTCTTTATGTTGTGACTTCGGTCTACGTCACGTTTGCTACACATGTTGGACGATGAAGTAAGAATGATGAATTATTAGTGAAGTTTGGATGAGCGATAATTGTTAACATGAGATCTGGCTGTTGATGGCAAGACCACACCTAAGACACATACACTTGTACCTCGTGAGAAATGATGAGGCATACTACAGAAACATAATGGGAGGGAATAGTTCTCATACACACACACACCAGCCCTCCCACTTTACCCCCGGCCCTACCCCTCTCCTCCACAAGTCCCTTAAGACAGAGTGCGGGCGATACAGAAGTTCAATTAGACAAGTTAGGACAGGTGGTTCCTGGCAGCCTCGAGCACATTATACGGGTGCCAGGGGTCCTCAGCCCTCAACTGTTGTCTTGTAAACTCACGCTTCTGCAACAAGTTCAACACTCCCAATGCCCCCAGAGCCCGGAGACTGGTAGAATGGTAAGGGGTGGGGAGGGGGGGGGGTGGGAATGGGAGAGTCAGATTTGCGGAAGGAGGGCAGGGGGAGTCAGAATGGCAGGGGGGGGGGAGGGGGGAAAGGGAGTCAGAATGGCGAGAGGAGGGCAGGGGGCGAGAATGGTGGAGAAGGAGGGGAAGAGAAACAGGGAATGGGAATTGGGGACAGGGTGGCAAGAAGAGGTGAGGGGGGGGGGGGGGAGTAAGTAAGTGGAAGGAAGGGAGAATGGGAGTAGGGAAGGGAAACAGAGAGTGGTGTGAAGGAGGAGATGGGATGGAAGTAAGAACAGCAAGAGGAGGATGAGAAGGAGGAGGAAGAGGAGGAGGTGTCTCACTGTGAGGAAAGAGAAAGAGTGAATGAGGAAGGGTGGAGTGCGAGATTATGAGGGCGGAAGGGGAAGGGAGAGAGCATGTAAGGGAAACAGAAGGAGATGTATTAAAAGAATGAGAGAAGAAATAAAATAAACGAGAGTGAGAGAATGTATGAAGGAGGGAGAGAGGGTAAGAAAATATAGGGAAATAACTAGAAGAGAATGAAAGTAGAATATATGAGAGAGAGAGAGAGAGAGAGAGAGAGAGAGAGAGAGAGAGAGAGAGAGAGAGAGAGAGAGAGAGAGAGAGTTTTGCAGTTGTTGCACTCTTCGTCCTGTCCTGTCCTGTCCTGTCCTGACCTGACCTGATCTAACCTAACCTAGGCTTGACTGCTGAACCATCTAGGTCTCGCTTGCCACCCCATGTCGCCGAGAACCAGAGTGGGTGTCAAAGAACCAGCATGGACGTCTAAGAACCAGCATGGACGTCTATGAACCAGCATGGACGTCTAAGAACCAGCATGGACGTCTAAGAACCAGCATGGACGTCTAAGAACCAGCATGGACGTCTATGAACCAGCATGGACGTCTAAGAACCAGCATGGACGTCTATGAACCAGTATGTACACAGTAAAAAAAAAGTATCGTGTAGGTGGGGGGGGGGGGGTCTGGTGACTTCCATAATGATCCATACATCACCTGACGTGTTCTTATTCAGTTATACCATCAACTATATATACGGCAGGATATGTCGTTAACAACAGATATGAGAGAACACCCTGAGGCAAGAGAAGCAGGACTCCCACCATAACACAGGATCAACAGGCATATTCCACTATCCCTCGTCCGTGGTGTAATATTGTTTTCGCACATAATCCTTGCGATACTTTTTATTTCACTGTGTGTACGTCTAAGAACCAGAGTGGACATCTAAGAACCAGTATGGGTGTCCGATAACCAGCGTGGGCAGCGTCTAAGAACCGCGTTATATGCACACACAAATATTAGCCAATTTTCAAGATGTCCCCAACCAAGTAATGGATGGGAGTAATCAAGTCATCTCATCACAGTGAGTACACAGGGTGGCTGACTGATGGTGGCTGGTTGGTTGACTGACTGACTGACTGGCTAATTGGTTGGGTCATTGGCTGGCTGACTGGCTAGGTGGGTGGTTGGTTGGTTGGTTGGTTGGTTGACTGACTGACTGACTAACTGGTTGGCTAAATGTCTGGCTGGCTGGTTGGGTAATTGGCTGTCTATCTGGCTGGTTAACTGACTGACTGACTGGCTGGTTGAGTAATTGGCTGTCTACCGGGAGACCTGATAACGAGCTCTGAGGTTGCCGAGTTCCACAACAATTTAAATAATGAGTTACTTAATGCACAAAGGCAGAACATACCATACAGAAAACTCAGATCAAACAACAATGACCCTAAATGGGTAAATAATTATAAAAAGAATATTATTGGGCAAAGGAATGCTATAGGTAGGGGAATAAATCGTGGTGAAGGTTACCTCCGAGATTATTATAAGGTATTGACCGGTAGGGTTAAGACCGAGATAAGAAAAGCAAAGAGGAATAATGAACTGAAGATAGCAAGGGAGGCGAAGGCAAACCCCAAGGGATTCTATCAAATGTATCAAACTAAAAAACGAGAAAAGATTGGACCAATACAGTCAGATACTGGCGAGCTAACTGATAACGACGGAGAAATGAGCAGTAATCTGAATGAATATTTTTCAACAGTTTTCACCACCGAAAATTTAAACATGATACCCGTGGCACCGACTCTATACAGAGATAGCGAAGAAAATAAGCTAAGCGAGATAGTAGTGACTAGTAACGATGTTAGTAAGCAAATAGACAAACTAAAGCCTAATAAGTCACCTGGTCCCGATGAAATATTTGCCAGAGTATTAAAGGAATGTAAGGAAGAGCTTAGTATGCCCTTAGCAAAGTTGTTTAACATGTCCTTAAAACGGGTGTAGTACCAGAATCCTGGAGGATAGCATATGTAATATCGGTTTTCAAGAAGGGAGATAGATCACTATCCTCTAACTACCGACCAATCAGTCTAACATCAATTGTAGGCAAATTACTGGAAGCAATCATTTCAAACTATTCGAAATCACCTGAAGAAGCACAAGTTGATCAATGATTACCAACATGGCTTCACAAGCGGGCGTTCATGTCAACTAATCCATTAACATTTTTTTTCATCTGTTTTCGAATCAGTGGACGAGGGTCACAATTATGATGTGGTATATCTCGACTTCAGCAAAGCCTTCGACAGAGTCCCCCAAGAAAGACTAATAAGAAAGTGGAAGTTCATGGCATTAAAGGAGATATTCTAAAATGGATGAGGGCGTGGTTACAGGACAGGAAACAGCGAGTGAGCATTAACGGCACTAAATCCCACTGGAGCAACATCACTAGTGGAGTTCCCCAAGGTTCAGTACTTGGACCATTATTATTTATTTTATACATAAACGACATAGATATCGGCGTAGACAGCAACATAAATAAATTTGCTGATGACACTAAAATAGGGCGTGTAATTAAATCTGACGAGGACTCCGCAAAACTACAGGAAGATCTAAACAAATTTTTCGAATGGTCTGAAAAATGGCAGATGAGATTCAATGTGGACAAATGTAAAGTACTCAGTATAGGAGATGTAAACAGGGAAACCAGATACCAGATGAACAACGATGTTATTGAGAAATCCGACTGTGAGAAAGATTTAGGAGTAATGATAAGTAGGAATCTTAAGCCAAGTAAACAATGTGTATTTGCTCGAAACAAGGCTAATAGAGTACTTGGATTCATACAAAGGAGTGTTAGTTACAAGACTATCGAGGTCATCTTAAAACTATATCTTGCGCTTGTGAGACCCCACTTGGATTACGCAGTTCAATTCTGGCCACCATATTACATAATGGATATAGAATCCTTGGAAAGAATCCAGAGGAGAATGACAAGACTAATCCCGGGCATTAGGAACCTTGAGTACAGAGACAGGTTAAAGCTTCTTAATTTGCACTCCCTCGAGAGACGTAGAGTGAGGGGCGCTATGATAGAGGTGTATAAATGGAAATCCGGGCTGAACAAAGGGGACATTACAAAGGTACTCAAACTATCGAACCAGGAGCGAACTCGTAACAATGGTTTTAAATTAGACAAATTTAGATTTAGGCGCGAAATAGGTAAACATTGGTTTGGAAATAGAGTAGTGGACGAGTGGAACAAGTTACCAAATATCATCATTAACTCGAATACGCTGGATAGCTTCAAACATAGGTTGGATGGATATATGAGCAATAGGGGTTGGGTGTAAATGAGACTGCCCAGTATGGGCCAATAGGCCCGCTGCAGTTTCCTCCATTCTTATGTTCTTATCTGGCTGGAAAACTGACTGACTGACTAGCTGGTTGGGTAATACGATGAAGGGAATTCTACATAAGGCACAGTGCACGTGAGGTGCCAATACCCAAATGACTAGGCGCGCGCGCGCACACACACAAACACACTACTACGCCTAACTAATATTCAACCCTCTTATCTGCCTGCACTGACGTTAGTGTATATATTCAAGCAGACGATTCAACTTTAAATAAATAAAAAAACTCGACTGAAATATACAAGAACGAGTAAAAAATTAAATCACGTATAACAAATAGTCGTGAAAAATTGCACGTTGAAAAAATGTTTTGATAAAGTCATTGTCTTGTGTTGTTTCATGAGGCGCGCCAGGCGGAAAATTGCTAGAACAACAAGTCTTTAGATATTAGTTGAAGTGGTACAATGTTGTTTTTCTCACATTATTGCTGAATAAAATGACGCATCATAATATATATTTTTCCTATCGGGTAATATATTCCTTTTTCCATTATTATTATTACTATTATTATTAAACAAAGAAGCATCAAAACTTTCCTCTCCAACGTGATAAAATTTATTCTTGTAGGATAAACAAGAAACGAAATAAACACACTAATAACAAATCAAGTAATCTAAACAAATAATAAAAAACAAAAAACAAAAAAAACAAGCCGCACCTGAAGTACCTAAATCAACCGAATTTTAACGTCATAAACACCTGCTGTCATTAACGAGTATTTTAACAAGAGTTGACCACACCTGTCCTCACCCCAGAGTCCTGAAACACCACATTATTTACCCGTCTCGCTACACACCTCCCTCTTTATGAATGACCCTGGGCGAGGTGCGGGCAGTAAATTTCCTCTTCCGGCTGTGATAACACGACTGTGGGGCAACTTTATTTTTGGTTCACATTGGTTCACATTTTATTAAATCTCTCTCTCTCTCTCTCTCTCTCTCTCTCTCTCTCTCTCTCATGTGAATCCAAATTCAAAAGTAGGTAGAACTGGGAAGTAAATGGAAAGACGAAGACATAATCCAGGAGTGTCAATAACCATGATAGGGCAGCCGCATATATTACCAATGATCATTACACACACACACACACACACAAAGCCAGTCAGTAAGCCACAGGTATAAGGTGATGAGGGAGGACGCCTGGAGGGAATAGGTGAGGGTGTAGTTGTGGTGTGTGTGTGTGTGTGTAGGGATCAGTTAGCGAGTTATAAACACAAGAAAACACGAGAGGTGCATTACTGGCACGTGTTACGGACCAATAACATGTACAACACTGGGGAAATGGTCGCTGGCTCTCCGTGCACTTTTATCGTCGTTAATGTTTCTCAGGTAATGACACTCTCAGATACTGCTCCCACCCCCCCCCCCCTCCCCAAGGTGCCTACATTATATACGTTACTTTACCAGCATCAACTATTCATTAAAGTCACCTCGTCGTATTATAGACCGAGATTAATACCAGAGACACGACAAATATGATCATCCTCTCTCAGACGTGTCTTCCGCCCGACGAATCACATCATCCGCGACCGTCACCCCATTGGTTTATCATCAGTGCGTAAATCATTGGAAAAACCTAACCTACTATGACGTAACCTAACAAAGTAACGTAACCTAACCTATCCTCACTACGTCCTTATGGCCCAGCTGGCGTTGTGTGGAGCTGTAGAGAAGGAGGAGGAATCGTGGAGGAAGAGGAGTCGTGGAGGAAGAGGATTCGCGTAGGTGGGAGAGGAGGAATCGTGTAGGAGGGAGAGGAGGAATCGTGTAGGGGGGAGAGGAGGAATCGTGTAGGGGGGAGAGGAGGAGTCGTGTAGGAGGGAGAGGAGGAGTCGTGTAGGAGGGAGAGGAGGAGTCGTGTAGGAGGGAGAGGAGGAATCGTGTAGGAGGGAGAGGAGGAATCGTGTAGGGGGGAGAGGAGGAATCGTGTAGGGGGGAGAGGAGGAATCGTGTAGGGGGGAGAGGAGGAATCGTGTAGGGGGGAGAGGAGGAATCGTGTAGGAGGGAGAGGAGGAATCGTGTAGGAGGGAGAGGAGGAATCGTGTAGGAGGGAGAGGAGGAGTCGTGTAGGGGGGAGAGGAGGAGTCGTGTAGGGGGGAGAGGAGGAGTCGTGTAGGAGGGAGAGGAGGAGTCGTGTAGGAGGGAGAGGAGGAGTCGTGTAGGAGGAGGAGTCGTGTAGGAGGAGGAGTCGTTGAGGAAGAGGAGTCGTGGAGGAAGAAGATTCGCGAAGGAGGGAGAGGAGGAATCGTGTAGGAGGGAGAGGAGGAATCGTGTAGGAGGGAGAGGAGGAATCGTGTAGGAGGGAGAGGAGGAGTCGTGTAGGAGGAGGAGGAGTCGTGTAGGAGGAGGAGGAGTCGTGTAGGAGGAGTCGTCGTGTAGGAGGAGGAGTCGTTGAGGAAGAGGAGTCGTGGAGGAAGAAGATTCGCGAAGGAGGGAGAGGAGGAATCGTGTAGGAGGGAGAGGAGGAATCGTGTAGGAGGAGGAGAAGAAGCAGGCGCCCCAGGTCTCGCCCTCATCATTATAAAAGGATTCAGGCAATAGGATCACACTCGTTAGCAAGACGAGGCGTCATCAGTCTCCTCTTCATTTATAATAGACGCCAGAGAGGAAGCCATGGTAATTATCCTCCTGTAGAACAAGGTGGGGGGGGGGGGGTGCGGGGGGTCAGGGGGTGGGAGGGGTGCGGGGGGTCAGGGGGTGCGGGGGGGGGGTCTGGGGGTGTGGATTGGTGGGGTAGAGGTGGAGTAAAGGGTAAGAAGGAAGGGAAAAAAGGGGGAGAAGAGGGGGGGAGGGAAAAGGAGGAAATAAAGTCAAGGCCAGTGATAGAAAAGGGAAAAATACATGGAAAATAATAAACCTTAATATAACAAAACTGAAGATAGAAAAATGGCACCTAACTAATTTTCTCTCTCTCTCTCTCTCTCTCTCTCTCTCTCTCTTGTCCTATTTCCTTTTCTTTCTCTCCTTCCTTTTGCTTTCCCTTTACCCCAAGTCTTACCACAGGATCAGCCAATCCGGAAGCAGCAAAATTATCTCCAATCAAGTAGCAGGAACACAACCAATCACAGCTTATTATTGACGAAAAAAAACCAGACCAAATTATCCCAATTAAATATAATTATCATCTAACTGGCCATCGTGGGCGTTCATTGGTCAGGTATTTCCAATGGACGCTCATTGGTCTCTCGGTTTTACGGAGTGCGGTCATTGGTCGAGAGATTTAAGGAGGAATGTATTTATTGATAATTATTCACGTCACTTCTAAGCCAGGACGATAATGTTTATAGTTATGAGGTGACCAGGACGATAATGTTTATAGTTATGAGGTGACCAGGACGATAATGTTTATAGTTATGAGGTGACCAGGACGATAATGTTTATAGTTATGAGGTGACCAGGACGATAATGTTTATAGTTATGAGGTGACCAGGACGATAATGTTTATAGTTATGAGGTGACCAGGACGATAATGTTTATAGTTATGAGGTGACCAGGACGATAATGTTTATAGTTATGAGGTGACCAGGACGATAATGTTTATAGTTATGAGGTGACCAGGACGATAATGTTTATAGTTATGAGGTGACCAGGACGATAATGTTTATAGTTATGAGGTGACCAGGACGATAATGTTTATAGTTATGAGGTGACCAGGACGATAATGTTTATAGTTATGAGGTGACCAGGACGATAATGTTTATAGTTATGAGGTGACCAGGACGATAATGTTTATAGTTATGAGGTGACCAGGACGATAATGTTTATAGTTATGAGGTGACCAGGACGATAATGTTTATAGTTATGAGGTGACCAGGACGATAATGTTTATAGTTATGAGGTGACCAGGACGATAATGTTTATAGTTATGAGGTGACCAGGACGATAATGTTTATAGTTACGTGGTCACCAGGACGATAATGTTTATAGTTATGAGGTGACCAGGACGATAATGTTTATAGTTATGAGGTGACCAGGACGATAATGTTTATAGTTATGAGGTGACCAGGACGATAATGTTTATAGTTATGAGGTGACCAGGACGATAATGTTTATAGTTACGTGGTCACCAGGACGATAATGTTTATAGTTACGTGGTCACCAGGACGATAATGTTTATAGTTACGTGGTCACCAGGACGATAATGTTTATAGTTATGAGGTGACCAGGACGATAATGTTTATAGTTACGAGGTGACCAGGACGATAATGTTTATAGTTATGAGGTGACCAGGACGATAATGTTTATAGTTATGAGGTGACCAGGACGATAATGTTTATAGTTACGTGGTCACCAGGACGATAATGTTTATAGTTACGAACGTAGATTCTCTTAATGTTTACTCTAACGTAATCATAAAATATTTCTATTTAAGTTATAATTAAATAATACAATGCGAATACAAATCAGTCCACTCGTAATAAACCCAAACGAACTAATACAACAAATATAGAAAATACAGTAAAATACAATAATTAAAACAACTACAGCAGAGATTTTGTTTTTCTATTTACAAAGTTAATTAAATTTATACATTAATATACACATAATTGATTTTTTTTAATCACGGTACAAAGGTAATTCGTGTAAATAATGAAAGAGAATCGAAAAAAAAATGGTTTATAATTTTGTAGAGGTATGAAATAATGATTCCCTTCCTTCACTATCACCATCACTATCCCTCTCCATCATCACCTTCACCACCATTACTACCCACCTCTAATACCATCATTATCACCACAACACTCACCATCACTACCCCTCTCCATCATCACATTCAGCACCATCACTACCAGACCTTCACCATCACTTCAATACTCACCATCACTACCCCTCTCCATCTTCACAATAACTACAGCACTTCACCACCACCCCCCCTAAATCACACCACAACCATCATACACCATAACCACCACCACACTACAACCACACCACCGTCTAACCTCACACACCACAATGGGCCATTACCGAACATCAACAAAATTCATCACTACCTCTTTTCCTACCTTCTCCCCATCCTCTCCCTCCCCTCCTCCTTTCCCTCCCCTTCCTCTTCTCCCCCTCCTCTCCCTCTCCCCTTCACCCCCCTGTTATCAGTAGCAGCACACTATCAAAAGGAAGGTTATGATTGGTTGTGCAGTGGGCGGGAGGAGGGGAGATGGGCTAACCACTACCAGATAGAGTGACGGTCCCCCGCCCACCCCCACTCTCTCTCTCTCTCTCTCTCTGGGATCTTGTTTTGAGGAGTTGCCTGTGTGTGTGTGTGTGTGTGTTCTTTCTTAATCTTGCTTTTATTTTCTTTCAAGTTAATTAATGCATTTTCATTTTTTTTTACTTAATTTCTTAAAGGACTTTCTCTGGTTATGGTGTATTCGTCTACAAAAAAAAAAACGCCCACTCCCTTTATCTCATTGCTTTATCACAATTTCTGTCTCCTCCTCTTCCTCCGTTTCATTTTTGGAGTTATTTTCCACTCCTCTTCCCTTCCTTCCTCATCTTTCTTCGTTTTCTTTAGTTTATTTTCTTCTATTTTCTGCATCCTTGCGTAATCTTCTTTATTTCCACTTCTTTTCATCTTCTCCCTTCTTCTCATCCCCCTCCGTTATCTCTATTTTTCTTATATTAATTCCTTCAACTTTTCATGTTTTCCTTCCCATTTTCTCAATTCGTATATACTCTAAGTTTCATCCCTTTTCTATTTCTCACTTTCTCTCCCATTACTTCACTCTCCCTTACTAATCTTCAACCCCTTTCTATTTTTATTTTCTTTCTCTCTTCCTCCCAGTTATCAATCTCACTCCCTAATCGTCTTCTTCCCTTTCTATATTTGCTTTCTCACTCTCTTTTGTCTCGATCATTAATCTCTCCTCCTTCTTCCTTTCGAATTTTCCTTTCTCTTTTCCCCCTCTCTGTTATTAATGTCCCTCCCTCTTCCCCTCTCTCTTTTTTGTTTTATATTCTAAGCAATTAATCTCTCTTCCTCATATTCCTCCTCCTCCGCACTCTCTATTTTTGCTTCTTCTCCCCCCCCCCCTCCTCTTTATCGATATACCTCCTTCTCCTCCCTTTCCATACCTAACTGTCTATCTCTTATCCCTCCCAGTTATTAACCCCCCCCCCCCTCATTCCATTTCCACATTCCTCAAATTTCCCTCCTCCTCCTCCCCCCCCCCCTTAAAATTCCTTTTTAATGATCTAAATTTCTTTCGCTTTTCGATTGTCCCCCAGTTACTGAAGTCTCACCCCCACGGCTCCTACCTATGAGAGAATGAGGAGGAGAGAGAGAGAAGCGGGTAATTACGTCCGTGATAAAAACTAAAAAAAAACACGAAATTATTCCACACATCTGAACGACATCTACCAGTCAGGTTAAAATAAAGTAAACATTGGATTAACTAAACAGAACCTAAAAACAACGTAGACTTAAGTTTAATTAATTTAAGCACAAGGCAAGAGAAAAGATATGATCCAGCCAGGCACCAGTCATGTACAGTTGGGGACATTTCCAACTAGTACACTCAGTGGTGTCAATCCATCTTCTCAGTGAGGTGTGAACTCTGAGAGTATGGGAGCATAAATCCGAAGCCTCTGAGTTACTCGGTGAGACGTGAGGTGCAACAGTAACCTGGGACCAAAAAGTTTTAAAGTAACTTGATATAATTGTACTCATTACAAGGTCCGGTAACATCTACATAATGCTCTGAGAGATTAATTGATGCAGTATGGACGGTTTTCATTCACCTAACGTGGAGTGAATAATACCTGTCCTGCAGTGAACAATAAGGCTGAAACAGTTGGTTACACAGTATAGATCTACCTGTTTGTTTATCGTTAAGCAAAGTGTAAGAAACGTATAGAGTATTTCTGGCAAGTCACTCAATTTACTACCTCTGTATCTTCCCACGTCCCTCCTTTTTTTTCTATCTCCTTCCTCCTGTCCTACTTTCACCTCCCTCCTTTTTTTTTTTTACTTTCCTCCTCCCTGTCCCTTCCCCTCACCGCTTTACACCCTTCTCCCTTCCTTTCATCTCTCCCATCTCTCCCCCAAGTGCTATCTACCTCGTTTTTCCACTTTCGCTAATCATTCTCCCTCTCTCTTCCATCTCCCTCTCTCTATTTGTCTGTCTGTCTCTTTCTCTCCTTTCCATCCACCTCTCATTCTTTTTCTTCCATTTATCTCTCATTTTCCTCATCCCTCTTTCATTTCTCACTTTTTTTATTCAATCCACTTCTCTCTCTATCATTCTCCTACCCTCCCTCTCTCTCTGTTTGCCCACTCTGTTCCTATTTTCCCCTTTTCCTTCTTCCTCCTATCTCCCTTCCTCCTCCTCCTTTTTCCACTGTTCTTTGCCTCTGTCCGTCGCAACTTCCTCTTGTTTTCATCTTTCCCACTTTTCCAAAACTCACCAATTCTATTATTATTTTTTTTATATAATTCTTCGTTATCATCTCTTCCTCTCCCTCTCTCGTTCCCCTGCAATATTTTTTTTACCTTTTTTCAATTTCTTTCTCTTCCTCTCACCTGACGTACATCTTTCCCATTTCCTCTGTCTATGCTACATCGTCATCGTCCTTCTCTTCGTCTCCAGATTTCACATTTTCTCTCCCTTCTCCTCTAATATTTTTCGTCATCCTCCTCTTCCCTTATTCTTACTAATATTTGCCATTCTCCCTCTTTTCTCTCTCTATCTGTCTATTCTATAAATTGTTCCTTTCCTTTGCTGCTGTTCCATTATCCCCCTCTCCCCTCCCCTCCCTATCAACCCATTTACCGCCACACAAGTGCTCAGTATCCGATATCCAATTATTTGGCTATAATTACCCATTTTTCAAGACCTATTTGTGTCTACGGGAAGTAAGTAACACTCGTATGTTTCCGATTCTTAAGTATGATAAGTGCTGGAACATTTGTGTCAAAAATACTTACTTAGAATTCCTTGTACATACTGCGCCACTCACTTAAAGGGTGTGTGTGTGTGTGTGTGTGTAAAGAAGACGTCTACAGCGTGCCCATCAATCCTAAAAATCAGAGTGTGATTTCTTTCAACCTCTGAACTATGAAACATATATAAAATATCTGCCTAACACACCTGAACTTTTGTCTTTTAAGTTCAAGGTTCACAAAGTTGGCATGTCGCTAATTATTTTAAGGTTCAAGGCGCGCGCGCGCGCACACACACACACGCACGCACGCACGCACACACACACACACACACACACACAAAAGCGTGACAATAATTAAATGAGTCTAATATGACACTTATTGAATACACTTAAACCTCTTTCCCTTATGCCCCGAGAGAACAGGGGGGGGGGGGGGGGGGTTTGGGAAGATCGCATTTGGGAAAGGTGGGAGGGGGGGGGGGGCTATGGGTAGAAGTGAGGGACTTAGGAAGAGGAATGGGGGAAACACCGAAAGGAGTTTGGGAAGATGGGGGGCTAGGGAGTTGGGGAATGAGGTTGGGGAAGGAAGAAGAGATAGGTGGTGCACAGGGAGAGGGGAGAAGTAGTGTTATGACACGGGGGGAGGAGGAGGTCACTGGCAGGAAGGAGGAGGGGATATATAGGGGCAGTGTGTGGTTAGTCTAGTGCTTCACCTGATGGAAGCACAAGACTGCAGCAGAATTGGTCTCTCTCTCTCTCTCTCTCTCTCTCTCTCTCTCTCTCTCTCTCTCTCTCTCTCTCTCAGATCTAATTGAAAGACTTTTTTCTTTCTCTCTGTTTTAGGAGAGAGAGAGAGATACACTAAGGGATAACACTTTATGCTTCACACCGATAGCCAGGAGAGGGGAGCAGCACAAGCACCAGGAAACGAGGAGAATGTATTTCTGGGGCAAGGGGAGAGTGTTTCTGAACGGCTGTGTGTTTTGTTGTGAAGTTGTTGAGCATCTCTTCTCCTGAGCAACAAACTCACGCTGGGTGGTGACAGTGGTGGTGGGGTGGTGGTGATGGGGTGGTGGTGATGGGGTGGTGGTGGTGATGGGGTGGTGGTGATGGGTGGTGGTGGGTGATGGGGTGGAGGGTGATGGGGTGGTGGTGGGTGATGGGGTGGTGGTGATGGGTGGTGGTGATGGGTGGTGGTGGAGGGTGATGGGTGGTGGTGGAGGGTGATGGGGTGGTGGTGGAGGGTGATGGGGTGGTGGAGGGTGATGGTGGGTGATGGGATGGGTGGTGAGAAGTGGTTAGTAGCAGTAACAATAGTAGAATAGCTAGAGAGAGAGGAAGCAGTAAAGGATTGAGCTATCGGTTAATAACTCGGGAGTGGGGTTGATGGGGGGGGGGGATGGGATACTGACGATGTCCCTTACCACCCCCCCCCCCCCCCCTCGATGGACCAAGCCTCCGGTATCCATCAAGATTAACCAGGGACGGTCGCTCATCAATCCGTATTAAATGCTGGACGTGTGACCCATAATTTTTCTCTGCCATACACAACTTCTCTCAAAACTGATTTTTTTTTTTTAAAGTTAATATTACGTTCAAGGCAATCCGAGTGTCACTTAATTACTTTACGTGTAAGTCACTTTAAGACGTCCAAAGTCACGTGTTTCCAGGTGTTGTTGAGTTAGAATCGTGTTTTTTTTGTTTCTTTAGCACTGAAAGACTAAAACCCATCAATACCCAGTCACCAATCTTGTGATTTAATTAACCACTATCCTAATTATCCACAGTCTAGTTACTTACCGCGTTAATTACCCATGACTAGTTTATTTTAATGTTGGAGACGTGATGATTTCGGTAAGGCATCCACGGAAAATACTCCTCCCTCCCTCTACTGTCCTGACCATCCCCCACTCCTTCCCTTCCACCCCCTCCTCTCTTATCCTCACTATCTCACCATCACTCACCTCAAGGAACAAGTTTTACAAGGCCTTGTCAGAGAGAGAGAGAGAGAGAGAGAGAGAGAGAGAGAGAGAGAGAGAGAGAGAGAGAGAGAGAGTGTGTGTGTGTGGTTATGTAATAGAGATATATTCATCATGTTGTGGCAGCCAAGCTTAATGCCTCCCAACAGTGACGAGGCCACCTCCCCCCTCTTCACCCTCCTCCAGTACCCCACCTCCTCCTCCAGTATCCCACCTCCTCCTCCAGTACCCCACCACCTCCTCCTCCAGTACCCCACCTCCTCCTCCTCCAGTACCCCACCTCCACCTCCTCCTCCAGTACCCCACCTCCTCCTCCAGTACCCCACCACCTCCTCCAGTACCCCACCACCTCCTCCAGTACCCCACCACCTCCTCCAGCACCCCACCTCCTCCTCCAGCACCCCACCTCCTCCTCCAGTAACCCACCTCCTCCTCCAGTAACCCACCTCCTCCTCCAGTAACCCACCTCCTCCTCCAGTACCCCACCTCCTCCTCCAGTACCCCCACCTCCTCCTCCAGTACCCCACCTCCTCCTCCAGTACACCACCTCCTCCTCCAGTACCCCACCTCCTCCTCCAGTACCCCACCTCCTCCTCCTCCAGTACACCACCTCCTCCTCCTCCAGTACACCACCTCCTCCTCCTCCTCCAGTACACCACCTCCTCCTCCTCCTCCAGTACACCACCTCCTCCTCCTCCTCCAGTACACCACCTCCTCCTCCTCCTCCAGTACACCACCTCCTCCTCCTCCTCCAGTACACCACCTCCTCCTCCTCCTCCAGTACACCACCTCCTCCAGTACACCACCACCTCCTCCTCCTCCAGTACACCACCACCTCCTCCTCCTCCAGTACACCACCTCCTCCTCCTCCTCCTCCAGTACACCACCTCCTCCAGTACACCACCACCTCCTCCTCCTCCAGTACACCACCACCTCCTCCTCCTCCAGTACACCACCTCCTCTTCCAGTACACCACCTCCTCCTCCAGTACACCACCTCCTACTCCAGTACACCACCACCTCCTCCAGTACACCACCTCTCCCTCCAGTATCCATTTCCCAACTCTAAAGACCTTGTCTGAATTCAACACCAACACGCTGTCATGAATCACCTTAGGAACCAGATCCACATCCACGCTAGAATCCACACCCCACGGCAACATTTACACTCCACGTCAACATCCACACCCCACGGCAACATTTACACTCCACGTCAACATCCACACCCCACGGCAACATCCACACCCCACGGAAACATCCACACCCCACGTCAACATCCACACCCCACGTCAACATCCACACCCCACGGCAACATCCACACCCCACGTCAACATCCACACCCCACGGCAACATCCACACCCCACGTCAACATCCACACCCCACGGCAACATCCACACCCCACGTCAACATCCACACCCCACGTCAACATCCACACCCCACGTCAACATCCACACCCCACGTCAACATCCACACCCCACGTCAACATCCACACCCCACGTCAACATCCACACCCCACGGCAACATCCACACCCCACGGCAACATCCACACCCCACGTCAACATCCACACCCCACGTCAACATCCACACCCCACGGCAACATCCACACCCCACGTCAACATCCACACCCCACGGCAACATCCACACCCCACGTCAACATCCACACCCCACGGCAACATCCACACCCCACGTCAACATCCACACCCCACGTCAACATCCACACCCCACGGCAACATCCACACCCCACGGCAACATCCACACCCCACGGCAACATCCTCTCCAACTCCCTGAATGTACCTCTATTTAAATTGAGCCTCACCTCCTTTACCCTTCCGATCCCATTACGCTCTTGCCCTCCCTCCCTCCCTCTCTCTCTCTCTCCCTCTCCCTCCATCTCTCCCCCCCCCCCACTCCCCTCACCTGCCCCCGGCCGACCCTCGCCCCGAGAACAAGTAAATGGGAACAACTGGATGCTGAGTCCGCCGGCACCACGGAGAGGGGAGAGGAGAGGGGAGACTAGGGGAGAGGAGTGGGTAAACAAGAGGAGAGGCGTGGGGAGACAAGAGAAGAGGAGTGGGGAGACAAGAGAAGAGGAGTGGGGAGACAAGAGAAGAGGAGTAGGGAGACAAGGGAAAGGAGTAGGGAGACAAGGGATATAGGAGTGGGTAGAGGGGTGGGAAGACAAGGTGAGAAGGGAGAAAAGTGGGTAGACAAGTAGACAGGGGAGAGGAGGGACGGAAGTGTGGTAGAGGGGAGGAAGGAGTGGGGAAATGAGAAAGAGGAGTGAGAGATGATGTGGAGGGGAGCAGGAGTGAGAGTGGAGACAGAGCTGGGAGATGAGGGAGAACTAGTTGAAGTGGGGTGAGAGGGAGAAAGCCAAGAGAGGGAGTGAGAGGGGAGAGAAGATAAAAAGGGAAATGGTAGTAGGAGGGAGGAAGGCCATGGAGAGGAACGACAAGAGTAGGAGTGGGGGGGGGAGAAGGAAAGGAGGGGGCGAGGGGAGGGAGGGAGAGAAGGGTGGGTGGGAGGGGACGAAGGGACGGAGGGGGATAATGGAAGGGAGAGGAAACACAAGAGGAGAAGAGAAGAGTGAGAGCCAAGAGAATGTGAGAGGAGAAAGGGAAATGGAGTGAAAAGGGAGAGGAGATGAAATAGGGGAGGAAGAGGAAGACCAAGATGAAGGTACAAAATATGAAGTGGAAGCTGGAAGAGGAGGAGGAGGAGGAGGTAACAGTGGGGGCCAGGAGTAGGAGAGACATGGAGGAGGAGGAAAAAAGAGGGTAAGAGGACAGGAAACGGGAAAGAACACGAACAAGGGGAGGGGAGGAAAGGGAAAGGAGAAGAAAGGGAAAGGGGGAGGGAAAGGGGGAGGGGAAGGGAAGGTGTAGGGGAAGGGAAGGTGTAGGGGAAGGGAAGGTGTAGGGGAAGGGAAGGTGTAGGGGAAGGGAAGGTGTAGGGGAAAGGAGGGGAGGGGAAAGGAGGGGAGGGGATGGGAGGGGAAAGGCGGGGTTGGGGAGAGGATGGGAGAGGATGGGAGGGGAGGGCGGGGAGGGGAAGGGAAGGGGAGGGGAGGGGAGGGGAGGGGGAGGGGAAGGGGAGGGGAGGGGGAGGGGAGGGGGGAGGGGATGGGAAGGGATGGGAGGGGATGGGAGGGGATGGGAAGGGATGGGAGGGGAGGGGAGGGGAAAGGAGGGGAGGGGAGGGGAGGGGAGTGGGTCACGTCTTCCCAGGCACCAGAGGACAAAATGAGACAAGATGATGGCGAAGGTTCCTAAGTGAGCCTCTGGGGGCACATTTGCAATGCACACTGAGGACCGGCGGAGCGGGGCGGGGAAGGGCGGGGCAAGGAGGGACAGGGAGCGGCGGGGCGGGGCAGGGCGGTGTTACGAATGAGCGAGGAGCGGCCTGTGTGAGCCTCCAATACAACACCACGACGAAGGGAAAACCATGGAACGGGGGGAAGGGATGGAAGGAAGGGGAGAAAGGGTGGGGGAGGAATGGTACAGCGGTGTAGTGGAATGTCCTTCGTTGACGGAAAAGTTGTAATAGGAGGCATAGATGGAAAGGAAGGAGGAAGACTATAAGAAATGAGAAAGATGGGAAAGACGACGAGGAGAAGACTAAAACTGTGAAAGAAAAAGAACAAAAGAAACGGGCCAAAAGTATGGAAGAGAGGATGGAAGGATGGTAGGACAGACAGTAAAGGGATGAGAGAGAAGAGCCTTTGGGAGAGCGGAGGGAGAGGAATTGTGACACCACGAGATTGAAGAAGTATGAGAAGAG
This sequence comes from Homarus gammarus, assembly GCA_958450375.1. Classification (NCBI taxonomy): domain Eukaryota; kingdom Metazoa; phylum Arthropoda; class Malacostraca; order Decapoda; family Nephropidae; genus Homarus; species Homarus gammarus. Next base: position 2,476,721 of record CAUDMG010001221.1, read on the forward strand.
GGGAGTGAGGGAGAGGCGAGGGGAGTGAGAGAAGAGGCGAGGGAAGTGAGGAAGAGGCGAGGGGATTGAGAGAAGAGGCGAGGGGAGTGAGGGAGAGGCGAGGGGAGTGAGGGAGAGGCGAGGGGAGTGAGGGAGAGTGTTAAGTCGACGAAGAAAGGGCGGAGGAAACAGGGAGAGGGGAAACAGAGGAAAGGGGGGGCTGAGAGGGAGAGGCAGTTAAGAGAGAAGGAGAAAGAGAGATAGGGAGACGAAAAAAAGGGAAAAGGAAAATGAGAAGGAGAAAGGGGATGGAGAGAGAAAGAGAGAGAAGAAAAATAAAGAAGAGGCAAAGAGGGAGAGGGGGAAGAGAAAGGAGATAAGAGAGGAAGAAAATGAGAAAGGAGGAGAAAGGGAGAACCAGAAACACCCACAAAAAGACAATAAAAAAATAAATAATACAAATAAAAGACACTGACAAAAGGCAAGAGTGAGATGATGATGATGGAAATAAACAAAGATAAAAGAGGAAGAACGATCCTAAAGGGAGGGAAAAAAGCTAAAAGAAGGGCAATAAAAGGGATTTGATTAATAGGTGGGAAGAAACAAGAAGGCAGAGTATGAGAGAGGTCATTACAACCAAGAGGAACTATATCATAGAGTGGACCACTACTGGGGCACTGCTGCAGGCAATATTCAGGAGACTAACATTCCTTGAGCATGACAGCGGCAGCAGGAGGAAGGGGGGCGAGAAAAGAGGAGGAGAGGTAGGAGGACGGGAAGGAGGGGAGAAGGGGAGGGGAAGGAGGAGGAGGGGAAGAAGGAGGAGGAGGAGGAGGAGGAGGAGGAGGAGTAGTGAAAGGAGGAAGAGTAAGGGAAGGAGTAGGTGTAAGGACGAAGGAGTATGAGTAAGGACGAAGGAGTATGAGTAAGGTCGAAGGAGGAGGAATGTCGAAGGAGGAGTAGGAGGGAGGACGGAGTAGGGGGAGGACACAGGTAATGTAGTGCAGGGTTATTAAGCACCGTTTACTTGTTCTCAAGTTCCTACAATAGACAGCTTGTAAAACTCCGCAACAAGTTTTCTATACACACGAAGACGATATGTTTACCGCGCCGACCGGAGAGAAATTCTGGACGCTACTCCACTCCTGACGCTACTCCCTCTTTCACCTGACACACCTCACAATAACAACTAGTAACACATGTAATTAAACACATACTGCATAATTAAATGATGTTCCTGATTAAACATTGTTAACAACATTAAGATAATTAATGTTCCAAGTTCCAATTCAGGTGCGCCGCTTGAGGAATCCCACCTGTGTGTGTTGCCGGAGTAGCGGTAATGATTTGTGACTTTCTTATGCATTCTTCTACATCGTGCCAGCCTGTGTGTTGGGGGGGGGGGGGTGCATGACCGTCAGGCAATACGTCATTGATGTGAATGATTCATCCATGAATGAGTGTATTGCAAGACTACACCCCCCCCCCCCTCCGTCACCTCCCCCCTACTGCATGATAAATGTGAAGGACATGTGTAAATAATTCCCCGGTCACTTAATACTTTACGAGATACGGCCTACTGTATGTTAGACGAACAGAGAGACATGATATATTATTAAATTTACCTCGAAATTATATTAAAGTTATTAAATATAAGAACACGAAGAGGACTACCGTGCGGGTGACGGTGCAGTGGCAGCGTCAGGAGCCCCGCCCACCCCCTGCACCATAAAGGTCTGCCCACCCTCACCCACTTGTTCCTCCACCTCACGACAAATATTTGGTGAACAGTTATTACCCACACACACGCCAACACACACGCCAACACACACACACACGCCAACACACACACACACACACACACACACACACACACACACACGCCAACACACACACACACACACACACACACACGTACTCTCATACCTTGAACAACCACAACTGATGCCACCAAGATCACGACCAAATTACAATTAACCTCGCTCACACGCCGCCAGAGGTACAAACACCTGTTACTGCTGGACACACCACCACAACCATCACCACCATCATCACCACCACAACCATCACCACCATCATCACCACAACCATCACCACCATCATCACTACAACCATCACCGCCACCATAAAAAGCACAAAGTCAGGTCAGAACAGATCAGTGTTCACCAAATATCCACAAGATATTGAAGGTGTAAGAAGATAAACTGTACTGAGCTGCTGACCATTGCTGCCATCAATCAAGTAAGTTGTGACCCCAAACCTCAACTTTCAACCACATCACTTTCAACCACATCACTTACAACCACATCACTTACAACCACATCACTTTCAAAAACATCACTTTCAACCACATCACTTACAACCACATCACTTACAACCACATCACTTACAACCACATCACTTTCAAAAACACCACTTACAACCACATCACTTTCAACCACATCACTTTCAACCACATCACTTACAACCACATCACTTACAACCACATCACTTACAACCACATCACTTACAACCACATCACTTTCAACCACATCACTTTCAACCACATCACTTACAACCACATCACTTTCAACCACATCACTTACAACCACATCACTTACAACCACATCACTTTCAACCACATCACTTACAACCACATCACTTACAACCACATCGCTTACAACCACATCGCTTACAACCACATCACTTACAACCACATCACTTACAACCACATCACTTACAACCACATCGCTTACAACCACATCACTTTCAACCACATCACTTACAACCACATCACTTACAACATCACTTACAACCACATCACTTACAACATCACTTACAACATCACTCCCTCAACAACACTGACCAACGTCGCTTCACTCCCCATAACAATATATCAATCACCAGGACCCCACAAAACACGCATAATCCTCCTCCCAACCACGAAAATTACCACCTCAACCACAGTGGTAATTAGCCTAATCACCCCTTCCCTCCTCGGTGGCTCACTCCCTGTGGTAATTACGACAGCCTCCAGGAGGAGTAAGACCAGCGGCGGCAGGAGGGAGGGACGGCCACTCCCCCGCCTCACATAATCGGCTCACCAGGCCAGGACCAGTGCGCCGCCGCCTCCCAAGATGAAATAAGACAAACAGAGCTTCATTTCCGTATTAGCCCCGTCTCCGCTCTATTAACGGACGAGAATTGTGGACCGCGACGTCCCCATGTCTAATCCCTTCACCAGGCGTTCGGTTCCATGGATCTGGTGGCGGCTTTAGCATCTTGTGTTGCCGTCGGTGTTCGTGGGGGTCGATGAGGCGCGAGACTGAAACGAGGATCGGCGGACGTGTCGTGATTGAAGAACAGTTCTGGAGCTTAATTAATGTGTCCCCGTCAAGGCAGCTTATGGCGAAGACAGAGGGATGGGGGTGAAGGGTCTACATCAATGGCGTTTAAGAAGTTAAAGAGCCACTGGGTTTTTAATACCAATCAACATGACTAAAGGTGTAATGCAAAGCTAATCGGCTACTGAGAGCGGACCAGCTAAACAGTTGGACAATTGGACAGTGTATGGGACCAAAGTCTAGCAGACGCAGACCTGTAGCAGTTTACTGTAATGTACACACTGTCCACACAAGCCGAGGACATGGAATTATATAAACATAAAAATACTAAAGAGCTGCGAAGAGGCAAACAAAGCACCGACCCACTGCTATTCTTAGGAACCCCTGAGGTAGTGTTCCCACGCCGCCCGCGCCTTGCCATACATCTCATAGTAAGGATCTACCACGCCCTTAGTCCTCCTCTCCCCCCCCCCTCCCCCAATCTTGTATCTCACAATAAGGACCACGTCTCTTGTGCCTCACCACCAACACCGCACGCCCCACAATTAGGGCCGTGTTACTCGAGACACGAGTACTGGACGCACTACTGAAGGCGACGAAGCAACACTACAGAAGAGGGGGAGAAAAGATGTGGTTTAAGAGGACGGCGGTGAAGGTGGGCGACAAGAGGCACACGACATAACACACAATGAAGGAAACAACTCCACGTTTATTGAAGTATAACTCTTCTCCCCTTCCCCCAGTCCACCTTCCTCCTCAACACTCTCTAAGGTATTTTTTACTGTCATCTTCCCAACTCCCATTTATTTTCCCCATTACATTCCCCTCCCTTCCCTTGGTTCCTTACATTCCCTCTCCCTACACAATAACACTTCCCAGACAATGGCGTGTACTAGGGGACGGCGCCTTAGTCCATGACACAGGTTCAGTCTCAAATTCGGTTCAACTTGTCTTCTGATCAAAATTCCACCCGAACACTATGGCTGTCTTGCTTCCTCCTTGTGTCATAACGGACCATCGAGACCCACTGTCACCTCCTGATTACATTCACCTGACGATACCTACACCTGCTGGGTCTGTCTGATTACATTCTCTTAATTATAATTCATTTATCTAAACTTTCTCGACTTTTAAATCAATAAATGAATAAAAAAAAACTTGAATTACACCCAGAAAAAAAAGGTTCCCATTTACCTTGACGTAATTAAAACCTCCCAAACTAATGAAAACATATTAATTACCTCCTTAAATAATTTGGGGGCCAATTAGAAAAAATCTTGCCAGTGAATTTAACATGAAAACTTAAATTGCAAAATAAAACACCAATTAAAATGATGGTTATTAGTGTGTGTGTGTGTGTGTGTGTGTGTGTGTGTGTGTGTGCTTGATTAAACACCAAAAAAAAAACCGCAACCAAAAATGAAACAAGAAAGAAAGAGGAGAGAGTGAAATAATGAAAGAAATAAGGAAGAGGTGAGACAGAAAAAGAGACGGTCAAATGCAAAGGAGACGAGAAAAAGAAGAAAGACGGAGATATACATAAGAGATAAGAAAAGGAAGCCAATTGCGAGACGCCCCTATAGCGAAGGAAGCGAGGGAGGTGGGGGAGAAGGGGGAGGGGAGGGAGGGGGGTAGGGTAGGGGGAGGGGAAGGTGGGGAGGGGAAGGGTAGGCGGAGGGGGAGGGGAGGGGAAGGTGGGCAGGCGAAGGTGGGGAGGGGTAGGGTAAGCGGAGGGGCGGGGGAGGGGAAGGTGGGGAGGGGAGGGGGAGGGGGAGGGGAGGGGGAGGGGGAGGGGAGGCGGAGGGGTAGGGTCGGGGGTGGGGAAGGGTAGGGGGAGGGGTAGGGTAGGGGGAGGGGAAGGTGGGGAGGGGAGGGATAGGGTAGGGGAGGGGAAGGTGGAGAGGGGAAGGTGGGGAGGGGTAGGGTAGGGGGAGGGGAAGGTGGGGAGGGGAAGGTGGGGAAGGGTAGGGGGAGGGGGAGGGTAGGGGGAGGGGGAGGGTAGGGGGGAGGGGAAGGTGGGGAGGGGAAGGTGAGTAGTGGTAGGGTCGGGGGGTCGGGGTAGGGGGGTGCAGAGAGGCCGCCGTAAAACACGGTTATCATAATAAAATCTCCCGCAACGTTATATTTTTGCCTTACTCCCTGCAATTTGCTCCCCAGGCGTAAGTGTGGGGGCGGGATCATCCAGGGGAGGGGAGAAAGAGGGGTCAGGTCCTTCACCCCGGCACCACATTCCCCTTTCATCAGCATCCTCTTCCCATCTTCTTCAACGCTTCCCATCGTTTTCTTCCCAACTTCTCCCTCTTCGTCTACTACCACATTATCCTCATCTTCAGTACCATCGCTTCCCCTCTTCACTAGTGCTTCCCCTCTTCACTAGTGCCTCCCCTCTTCACTAGCCCCCTCCTTCACTTCACTAAGCATCACAATGCAACTCGGACAACGAAATATTGATCAGAGCAGAAAAGGTCACATCAGGTTATGCCCAACAACTTAGGAAACAACATTATTGACGCTCCAGTGGTAACTTCCGATGACCTATGAACTAATTTAAGGTCAATGGAGTAAGATGGAAGCTGGAGTAAGGTGGTTACGGGAGAGAAATGGTCTCTCTTACCTGTGACCTTTACTAATGACCTATGACCTTATTCTATGTCCGATGATGACCCCTTTTCAAACCTGACATGTATATTCGTGTCAACAATTATGCTTTAAATCTTGAAAAGAATCGGTGTAAGGAAACAAAAAGTACAACACACACACACACACACACACACACACCGACACACACACACACACAGACAGACACACACACACACACACACACCGACACACACACACACACCGACACACACACACCGACACATACACACACACACACACACATACACACACACCGACACACACACACACACACACACACCGACACACACACACACACACACACACACATACACACACACACCTACTTTTTAAAACAATGTGAAGGAAAGAAAACAAAGGAAAAGAACATGGATAACACCAATATAATCAACGTAAGACTCTAGAACTTTCTCAATTGGATGGAAGAAGAAGAAGAAGGATGAAAGAACAAGACGGAAGAAGAAGGATAGAAGAAGAAGAAGGATGGAAGAAGAAGAAGGATGGAAGAAGAAGAAGGATGGAAGAAGGATGGAAGAAGAAGAAGGATGGAAGAAGAAGAAGGATGGAAGAAGAAGGAAGAGGAAGAAGAAGGATGAAAGAAGGAGAGGAAGAAGAAGGATGAAAGAAGAAGGATGAAAGAAGAAGGATGCAAGAAGAAGGAAGAGGAAGAAGAAAAAGAAGGAAGAGGAAGAAGAGGAGGAAGAAGGATGAAAGAAGAAGAAGGATGAAAGAAGAAGAGGAAGACGAAGAAGAAGGAAGAGGAAGAAGAGGAGGAAGAAGAAGAGGAGGAAGAAGAAGGATGCAGGAAGAAGGAAGAGGAAGAAGAAAAAGAAAGAAGAAGAAGAAGAAGGAAGAGGAAGAAGAAGAGGAGGAAGAAGGATGAAAGAAGAAGAAGAGGAGGAAGAAGGATGAAAGAAGAAGAGGAAGAAGAAGAAGGATGAAAGAAGAAGAAGAGGATGACGAAGAAGAGGATGACGAAGAAGAAGAGGACGACGACGAAGACAAAAACTCAAGAGGAAAAAAGGAAGAAAAGAACAAAGACAAGAAACGAGAGGTGAGGAACTTTGAAGATAAATAAATGAAAGAAAAGATATAACTCCCCCCCCCCCTTTCTAAAAAAAAAGGCCGCTTCCCCCCCTTCTCAAAAATGGTTTGCTTCCCCCTAAAAATGGCCAATTTCGCCCTCTAAAAATTGTCTCCTATCTACCCTCTCTTAACATGGCCTTCTACCACCTCTCTACCCCCCCCCCTTCCACCTCTCAAAATGGACCCCTTCCACCTCTCAAAATGGACCCCTTCCCCCTTTCAAAAATGGCCCCCTTCCCCCTCTCAAAAATGACCATCACCCCCTCACCACCACTACCACCTCACTATTACCACCAACACACACCTCACCACCTCACCACCATCACCCCCTCACCACCCCCACAGCACCTCACCACCCCCTCATCACCACAAACACTACCACGACCACACCATCACCCCCACAGCACCTCACCACCACCACCAGTAACAGCAGTATCTTGTCGTGGGCAGAGAGCCGAGAAAAGCCCTCATCCTCTTTACGGCGTTTCAACAAGTAGACAAAAACGCCAGACCACACTTGTTGGACCTGCCTTACCCCCCCCCCCCCCCCTCTCTCCTCCTACTACTCACCCCCCTTCCTTCTCCGCTTCCCCTAGTGGACAATAAGGGAGCTTGATTGTGTTTGTTTGTTTGTCTGTTTGTGTGTGTGGGGAGGGGGGGGGGGGGGTGTTTGGATATTAAGACGTTTATAAATCTCTCAATGTGTACTTGTTTGTGTTTGAGACTGTATACAAACCAAGGAGAGAGAGAGAGAGAGAGAGAGAGAGAGAGAGAGAGAGAGAGAGAGAGAGAGAGAGATATTGTAACTATATAATATACATAAATATAATGAATGTATATAAATAATGTATACCTAAACATCACAGGTATACAAACAATAGTAAACAGTAAACTAATTCGACCAAGAAAACCCTCACTTGCTTCTCTTCATTATATCCTCCATCACAACTTCCTATAACACCAATCCATTATATTACACCATATATTATCAAGAACCATCACAGGAGGTAAGTAACAAAGAACTCCTCTAAAAGAATTGGTGAAAGTTATTGACTATATTTTTACATCAAAGCCAATATCGTATACCTTATGTATTACTATACTATATATTACTGGTTACAATATACATTTATCATACATTAGTGCCTACATTACCGTACATATTATACATTACAACCTCCATAACATTTATTACTGCCTATATCATATTATTCATTACCGGGTGTATAATGTATTAGAGCCTATAACATAAATTCCACATTACTGCTGCCTATAACATATATTTTCAAACCATTAGCGATCTGTTGTTTACGATAAGAGTTTCAACATTACAAGGAAAAATATTACTTGCTTTAAATAACTAACGTTCACATTAAAAAAAACTCCACATAAATAAAAAATAAAAATACAAATTATATAAACAGATAAATAACAAAATATATTAAAAAAATGAAAGTATTAAACAAGTGAGAAATATACTATGTTTAGCCACGAGGTTAAAAACAACATTAGCATCACTACGTTAAAAAAAACTTCAAACTTATTAACATGCTAAAACCCTCAACTACCATATTATACTTCCAACAACCTGTTTGTATATTCTCAAGAGCATAATAAAGATCATAGTTACTCGGTTATACTCTGAAGTATGATGCTCTTAATCCCGGTATTATAACCCGGGTATGTGACCGTATAACACGTAATTAGGATCAATAGTATACTCGAGTATATTAAAGTATGACGATGGGAGGGACGGAGTATTATAACCAAGCATAATAATGGTGTATAGTATGGTATTAAGTATTAACACACACACACACACACACACGATTAACCAGGCAACACTATGATACAATACGGACAACATAACGAATGGACGGACACACGGACGGGCACAAGAAAGACAGACGGACACACGGACGGGCACAATAAAGACAGGCAGACACACGGACGGGCACAAGAAAGACAGACAGACAGACAGACACACGGACGACCAACATAGTGTGTTATTGTCCCGCCACTATCTGGTGAAGGAAGGCCATAACAACTTCACTGAAAACCCTGGTGTAGCAACAGGGTAATTTGGCGTTGATTGTGACCAATATTGTCTACGTCCATTACCGCTGAAAGGAATCATATTTATTTATTATCACTAGTCATTTTTATCCACCTTCACTATATATATTTTTACAATTATCATCATCATTTGCGCTTAATTAACCATCCATTGAATGAGATCTTGAAAAATCAACAACAAAAATGATAACGAAATAAAAATGTGGCAAGATTTTTGTTACTTAATTTAAAACTGACAAAAATTTAATATCTATGTTGAAGTTGTGTGTTCAAAAGGTACGTAAAAACGAAAAGGGATGGGTAATTTATGTATATTATTTACTCTATTTCAACTAAGGCCCTCACACAGTTTTATGACAAATGACTTCTACAAAGGTGTTGAGAGGGAAAAGAAACATCCTTGACTCCTTCGTCCACTCCCCAATATCTCTCTCACCTACCTCCCTCTCCCCACCCTCCATTACCTCGCTAAGTTTTGTGTCCCCCAGAATGATGGATTAGGTTCGTTAGGATTCCAAATTAACTGCAAAGTTGAGGGAGACGGCTGCTGTGTCAGTATTTCGCGCGCCCGTGGTCGACAGACACACAGAACAGACTCACCGTTTTCTCCCGCTTCACACCCGTTTTCTTCAGGCCTTACGTGAACGTGGGAGGGAATACTAACCTGGAAAAGAGAAAAAATGTATATTAATCAGTGGTTGTGAACTATTTTGTACAATACATGTAAATTTTTAGTAAGATAACATTAAATATTAATTTTAGGTCAGAAGATCAAATTGAATTTTCGTTATTTTGAAGAAAGTGGCCAAGTTTTAGTAAAAGTTGACAATAGGACTTATAATTAAACTTAAAACACCGTAATACAGATTTAAGCACAGCCAAATGAATAAATATACTACTACCACTAAGACTACTATTACTACTATTACAAACGTAAGCAATATTTCTTTACACCACATCAATAACAACATCTTTCGCTATCAGTCTGTAATCTGCCAGACACCCTACAGCACCCTACTTGACTGGTGGATATCCTACACACATGAAGGATGTTTAAGCCCTTGTTAGTGTGACAGTGTGTGACCCAATGACCCGGGGCAGCTGTTGTTGACCCTTTCCCCCACCCCCTCTGATAGACAATTACTTCGGCTTTAAAAAAAATGAGATTTTTCACCAAATAATTTATTTATTTACCTACGTGACTGACTATTGTGTTAACTATATTATTTTATTCTTGATCATTATCAGTATCATTAAATGTCATCTTGATTACTACATGTACAGCTATCAATAAAAATTATTACACATATTACGACTATTTGAATATTATTTTTTCGCCTCCTAGTGTCCAACTGACGAAGGTAAACAAACCCCCAGGCTACAGGTGAGATGATCAGCTAACTACACGTGACCTTTAACTACCGTGTCCACATTCTCAAAGATCCTTATGATGCAGGAAAAAAATGCATCTTAATTACCACGTGAAAACTAGGCAACCCAGCTTATTTCACCTGATGCTTTACATACCCTAGTACTAACCTAACCTGACCTGACCTAACCTGACCTAACCTAACCTAACCTGACCTGACCTAACCTGACCTGACCTAACCTGACCTGACCTGACCTAACCTAAACTCATCTTACTATTTGAATTAAGTTAAACCCCAAAACAGATTTTATAGGTGAGGTCTGTCTACATTCATCTATCGGTCTAATTCAAGATAACAGGTAGAACTGTCTCTCTTAAATTAAGATAACAGGGATAACAGTTTATACCTATCCGTTCACACACAGATAACGGGGACAGCTATTAATAACTCTCCATCTGTACAGAGGGAGATAAGAGAGAAGCTGTTTATATCCCACTTTCTCTCCGTCTACAGATAAGGTGAACAGCAGCGTCTACAGGTATATATCTACCTGACTACATCAAGATCACATTACAGGTCTAAGGGAAATTACAGGTCACTAAGGACTGTACAGGTCACGAAAAAAAGCAAATAACCCTTAACCCCCCCCTTTCCCCTTACTCCTCTCGCCTCCCCTCCCTTCCTTCCCCTTACTTTACTCCCCTCGTCCCCCCCCCTCCCTCAAGAAACAAGCTCGGTAAAGTGCTTGTGATTAGCAGAGCACCTGAAAAGACCTACCTGACGCCGTAACTAATTGCCTGATTACAGAAAACGTCCAGGTGATGCATGCTAGGTAAAGAGTGCTGTGTGTGTGTGTGTGTGTATTTACGTGTATTTGTGTGTGTGTGTGTGTGTGTGTGTGTATTTGTGTGTGTGTGTATTTGTGTGTGTGTATGTGTGTGTGTGTGTGTGCGTGTATTTGTGTGTGTGTGTGTGTATTTGTGTGTGTGTGTATTTACGTGTATTTATGTATGTGTGTATATTTACGTGTGTGTGTGTGTGTGTGTGTGTGTGTGTGTGTATGTATGTGTGTGTGTGTATGTGTATGTGTACGTGTGTATGTGTACGTGTGTGTGTATGTGTGCGTGTGTGTGTGTATGTGTGCGTGTGTGTATGTATGCATACGTGTGCGTGTGTGTATGTATACATACGTGTGTGTGTGTGTGTGCGCGCGCGTATGTGTGTGTATTAATCGGTAATTTGTCATCAGGATATTTTACCAGCAGAGGTAACAGGTGAGCCGCGGGACCTCCCCCCCCCCCCCCCCCCCGAGGAGCCATTAGACGTCCAGCTGATGGATAACCCGGAGCTCTGAGCACGTTATACTGTGGTGGTGGAGAGAGTGGTGATGGAGAGGATGGTGGTGGTGGAGAGGATGGTGGTGGTGGAGAGAGTGGTGATGGAGAGAGTGGTGATGGGGGTGGAGAGGATGGTGGTGGTGGAGAGGATGGTGGTGGTGGAGAGAGTGGTGGTGGTGGAGAGGATGGTGGTGGTGGAGAGGATGGTGGTGGTGGAGAGAGTGGTGATGGTGGAGAGAATGGTGGTGGTGGAGAGAGTGGTGAAGGTGGAGAGGATGGTGGTGGTGGAGAGAGTGGTGATGGTGGAGAGGATGGTGGTGGTGGAGAGAGTGGTGATGGTGGAGAGGATGGTGGTGGTGGAGAGAGTGGTGATGGTGGAGAGGATGGTGGTGGTGGAGAGAGTGGTGATGGTGGAGAGGATGGTGGTGGTGGAGAGAGTGGTGATGGTGGAGAGGATGGTAGTGGTGGAGAGAGTGGTGATGGTGGTGGTGGAGAGGATGGTGGTGATGGAGAGGATGGTGGTGATGGAGAGGATGGTGGTGATGGAGAGGATGGTGGTGGTGGAGAGGATGGTGGTGATGGAGAGGATGGTGGTGGTGGAGAGGGTGGTGGTGGAGAGGGCGTTGATGGTAGTATTGGTGGTGGTGGTGGTGGTGATGATGATGATGGATATAATGAGGGAGGAGGAAGAGCATATCTCCCTCCGTGTTGTTTTAAACCCGTTAATAAATAATATTACATCCTTCACAGTGTTTATGCATCACGTTGTATAACCAATATTATACACTATAATACACCTGTTGCGTTGAGTGAGGCTTAAATTCACTTTAATGTTACCCATAGATCCACTTTAATATTACACGTGGAGTTTATAGGTGTAAAAACACACACACACACACACACGTCAGGTTTACAAGGGAAGCCTCACATATAGGGAAAATACAGGGACGTGTGTTTAGCAAATGGGGTGTAAACAAGGTGTGTGTGTGTGTGTGTGTGTGTGTTTGTTTTGGAGACCTCAAAGACGGAAGACCAACAGGGTAAAGACAGTCAACCTGGGGGGGGGGGGGGGGTTACAACAGCACGGCGTCGACCACTGAGGGTTAAATGCCACACTTAACACAGGTGAGAGCCAGGTAAAGGAGGAGGCTACATGGCCGATGATTGGTAGTCGTGATGGTTGACGCTATTGGCTGTAAGGTTTTATTCTGTTGACATAAGATAGCCAGACGGTGTGTGTGTGTGTGTGTGTGTGTGTGTGTGTAAGTTTGTAAAAGGGTGTTTGTGGCTATAATTTGATTTCGTCATGAGAGAGTGAGCGAGAGAGAGAGAGAGATAGAGGGGGGGGGGCGACTCTCTCTCTCTCTCTCTCTCTCTCTCTCTCTCTCTCTCTCTCTCTCTCTCTCTCTCTCTCACACACACCCAGGAGATAGACACCAACACAAATGCATTTCCTCAGCTCTCCACGTCATCCATCAATGTATGTATACCCGAACCCCACTACACTTAAACCCGCAGGGGGGGGGGGGGGAGAGAAGGAAGTGGGAAGAGAGATAGAGAACAAGGAAGGAGGAAGAAGGGGTCATAGGTGAGGAGAGAGAGAGAGAGAGAGAGAGAGAGAGAGAGAGAGAGAGAGAGAGAGAGAGATGTGGGTGGAGGAAAAGAAAGGGAAGAGAAGAGTAAGGGGAGTTCTCACCCCTCAGATAAAGGCTATAGATTCGGGACTCACAATAGTTCCCTACGATTAAATATTCCTCGTAATTAACGGTACAAAAACCCAAAGCACACTTTACCTTTAACACAAACATAACACACACCAAAAATGGCGTCAAACTAACACTGGGACTCTACCTTTACGTTCAATTGGGATATACAAGTTATGAAAAAAAAAAAAGCTGAATCTAACGGGATTTTTTCTTTATCTCTGTTAAATATGTCTCTTAAATAATGTTAAATTAACCTTGGTGTCATTCTCATAATACTTTAAGAGGTTTATTTTAACTTAACTATATACTTAAAAGATATTATTTTTTGTTAATTACCTTATTCAGGCTCTCTCTCTCTCTCTCTCTCTCTCTCCTCAACTTTGGCTCGTTCGTCCCCCGATATTCATTTTCTCCACCAAACCTTCACCTTCTTGCGTTAAATTGCCTCATAAGCTGAAGTGAGGGAAGGAGGAGGAGGGAGGGAGGGATAAGAGGGAGAGGAGGAGGAGGGAGGGATAAGAGGGAAAGGAGGAGGAGGGAAGAGGTAAGGGAGAGGAGGAGGGGGGAAGAGGTAAGGAAGAGAAGGAGGAACACGAAATAAGAGGGAGGAAAAAATAGGGGAGGGAAGGAGACGGAGAAGCGCGAAAGAATGAAGAACGGAAAAGTAAGAAGAATAGGGAGGAGATAAAATAAAAGAGGAAAAAGTGAGAGGGAGAGAACCAAACAATAACCTTCATCCTGCCTCAACTGACCTGACTAATGGATGGGATTTGGCGGTCGAGGGATTTTATTTGATTAACAAGTACAGACGAACGTGACCAATGACTAGTTCTTTAGTTACCCATTGTATTTTTTTTTAATATATTGAAAAGTTGTAGAAGAGAAGAAGTGATTTTCCATTTATTTGACATGAGCTTTGACTAAGACGATGTTGTAATAATAATAATAATAATAATAATAATAATAATAATAATAATAATAATGATAATACGTGTTGACTAAGGTGTAATACTAATAATAATAATAATAATAATAATAATTAATCTCATCAACGCCCACGAATATAAACATATACATAAAATTAATTACATATACCTGCAAAATTAATGAGACAATTACACTCGTGCACAACAACCAGACTTGAGAGCAGCGACCTGGTTAAAGGGAAGTGACCTATTGAAACTAGTGACCTGTTGACACTAGTGACTTGTTAAACTAGTGGCCTGTTGAAACTAGTGTGACCTGTGAATTCTTACCCCATCTCCTTTAAAATATCTTGCTTATCGACTGTGAAAAACTCTTAATAAATAAATATATTACAACTTTTTACCTTTTTTTTTCAGAAACTCGAGCCAAAAAAATTCAGTGATAAAATCAAATAATACTAGAAAGAGAGAGAGAGAGAGAGAGAGAGAGAGAGAGAGAGAGAGAGAGAGAGAGAGAGAGAGAGAGAGAGAGAGAGACAGATAGACAAAGAGAGATACGGGATTTTCCTTCCGCTCTAAATTACTCAAATCTAATAAAAATATTAATTGAATGGTGGAATAAATCTTTGGGTAAATAACATCTCTTTTTTCCCCCCATAATGCTCCTTCACCAAATTGCAAAACTGTTACTTCAAAAGGAAATCATCGAAGTGTCTGAATTTTTCATCACGTGAAGGGTGTAACTGGGGGGGGGGGGGGGCATGGCGGGAGGGAGGAGGAGGAGAGATGGAGGAAGGAAGAGTAGCTAGAGGGAAGGGAAGGAGGAAGAAGGGGTGGCTAGAGGGAAGGGGAGGAGGAAGAAGGGGTGGCTAGAGAGAAGGGGAGGAGGAAGAAGGGGTGGCTAGAGGGAAGGGGAGGAGGAAGAAGGGGTGGCTAGAGGGAAGGGGAGGAGGAAGAAGGGGTGGCTAGAGGGAAGGGGAGGAGGAAAAAGGGGTGGCTAGAGGGAAGGGGAGGAGGAAGAAGGGGTGGCTAGAGGGAAGGGGAGGAGGAAGAAGGGGTGGCTAGAGGGAAGGGGAGGAGGAAGAAGGGGTGGCTAGAGGGAAGGGGAGGAGGAAAAAGGGGTGGCTAGAGGGAAGGGGAGGAGGAAGAAGGGGTGGCTACAGGGAATGGGAGGAGGAAGAAGGGGTGGCTAGAGGGAGGAAAAGGAGAATGGAGGAAGAGGAGGAGGATGAGTAGGAGGAGGAGGAGGAAGACAAAGACGAAAGTGGAATTGAGGAATTGGGTGAGGGAGGGAGGAAGACGTGGAAGGAATAAATGGGGGAAGGAGGAAGAGGATCCAGGAAAGCAGAGAGAGAGAGAGAGAGAGAGAGAGAGAGAGAGAGAGAGAGAGAGAGAGAGAGAGAGAGAGAGAGAGAATGGGGGACGAAGAGAGGAAGGTGAGGGGAGAGGCCTGCTGCCCTACACCATCATTACCACGCTCTTGTTGCGCCTCTGATGTTATCTGAAAAGGGAGGAGAGGGGAGAAGGGTGGGGAGGGGAGAGGGTAGAGGAGGGGTGTGGAAAGGAAGGGAGAGGGGAGGGGTGGGGAGGGGAGAGGGGTGAGAGAGAATTAAAGAGCAGGCATGAGGTAAGGAGAGTGAGAAATACAGAGAGTGGGAGATAGGAAAGGCACTGGATGTGAGAGATGACGTTCTGAGAGAGGGAAGGATAAACAGATGGAAGAGAAACTAGGTGATGGAAATATGAGAAACAAGTGATAGTGAAGAGAGAGAGAGAGAGAGAGAGAGAGAGAGAGAGAGAGAGAGAGAGAGAGCCCAAACTCTCCGACACGCCGATATACATTGACTCAATAATAACATCTGGCAATTCAACACTCCAGACTAACACCATCAACAAAAAAATAAAATAAATAAATAAATAAAAATAAT
Organism: Homarus gammarus; assembly: GCA_958450375.1. Classification (NCBI taxonomy): domain Eukaryota; kingdom Metazoa; phylum Arthropoda; class Malacostraca; order Decapoda; family Nephropidae; genus Homarus; species Homarus gammarus. The sequence continues at coordinate 2,493,092 of CAUDMG010001221.1, forward strand.
ACAAACTGCCCTAACAACGTCGTGATATAAAAACACATACAACCAAACAAGATGATGATAAGAAAAAGAGTAAACGCAAGAGAAATAAAAAAAATGAACAGAAAATAAAAAGTTAAGAAAGCGAGGAGGTAGCATGGGGAGACGTGTGTGTGTGTGTGTGTGTGTCTGTGTGTGTGTGTGTCTGTGTGTGTTTACCTTCCCTTTGCCTTATATTGATTTTAGTTCTTTGAGGCCAATGGTCCGGCAGATCGATGGTGGAAGGTGGCCGCTACCCTCCTCCTCTTCACAACCCCAGCGTCCCCAGCCCTGGCCAGCAGCAGCAAGGGGGGGGGGGGGTGCTGGGGGGGGGTGCTGGGGGGGGTGGCGTGCTGGGGGGGTGGCGTGCTGGGGGGGAGGATGTGCCTAGAAGGGAAAGTCCTGGCTGGGGGCCCTGGACTGGGGATGAACTTAGGGGAGGGCTGGGGTTGCGGAGAAGCCTAAGAGGGGGAGATCCTGCTGGGGGGGGGGGGAAAGGGGCGGGGGGGGGGGCTGGTCTGGGCTGGGGGCGGTCTGAATAAACATACAGGTACACATTTGGTAATCTTTGACAAGTTTTCCTCTCCACAATATTCCGGGGTATTGAGCACCGTCTTGTGTGCTCGCTCACCTATGCAATTTTGATTGGGACTGGAATTTAGAAGTGCCAAGGCCGATGAAAAAAAAAATAAAAAAAAAAAATAAAAAGGAAAAAAAATCACAGGTTTCCATCAAGAAGTATATTCAATCATGTTTCTGTGTGTATCGGTGAGCGACCAGAGTACAGGGTGCTCTGAGGAGGGGGGGGGGGAAGAGGTGTAAGAGAGAGAGAGAGAGAGAGAGAGAGAGAGAGAGAGAGAGAGAGAGAGAGAGAGAGAGAGATATGAAGGAGGGAAGGACGGAGGGAGAAGGAAAGGACTTAGCTAGAAAGGGGTAAGGAGATGGTATTAAGGACAGAGTGGATTTAATAGAGGAAGAAGGGGTAATGGAATAGTAATGGGGAGTGAGGGAGAGATGAAAGGGATGGTACAAATGAGGGAGTCAAATTCAACGGAGAGGGGCGGAGAGAGGAAGGAGGGAGGGAGGGAGGGAGGAAGGGAGATGGAACGGAAGGGTTGGGAAAGGGAAAATGGAATAATAAAGGATTGAAAAACAGGTGATAAAGCTGAAAAAGAGAATGTTATATCGTACACCAAGAGTTGACAACACTTCAACACACTCAAGTACTGGGTCCAGATTCTCAAAGGAACGTACAATAAATAAACCTCATGAATGAAGCTTTAAAAAAATCCATGACATATAGCTGACTTAAAGCTAAAAACACATTAAGAAAAAAAAAACAAGCTAAATAAGTTCACTCAACACCAGACAGGATATCAAATTAAGGTACAGACTCTCTTTAATTAAACTCGTATGTCAATGTATCTAATTAAGGCAAAGTCTCAGTCACTTTTTTTTTTGGAGGGGGGGGAGGAGGGAGGGGGGGAGGAGGGAGGGGGGAGGAGGGGGGGAGGGAAGGGGAAGTTATATGTGTTTTAGCTTAAGTCAGACAGTTCGGCACATCCCTTACTTCATCACACCTACGAGGAGTATTTATCATCGAGAGAGCCCCCTGGACCGGTCTACAGTCCTAGCATAACTGCCCACCGCTTCCCCAAGACCTCCAAAAAACTCGGTAAGCTCGGTGGGGGTCAAAGATGGCCGACTGATTACAATCGTTCTCATCATCATATCCAACGATTTATTCAATATGTGTTAAGAGACATGTGTTACCTAAGTCATGGCACACAATTATATTAAATTCACACTATAAGTAACTCAACGGACGGATGAATGTTTACTTGTGTTGCTTAGTGTGTGTTGAGGGGGTCGATGAGAGTATGTGTTGAGGGGGGCGGTGGTGAGAGAGAGTATGTGTTGAGGGGGGAGGTGGTGAGAGAGAGTATGTGTTAAGGGGGGCGGTGGTGAGAGAGAGTATGTGTTGAGGGGGGCGGTGGTGAGAGAGAGTGTGTGTTGAGGGGGGCGGTGGTGAGAGTGAGTATGTGAGGGTAAAAGCGAGTGTTTGTGTGTTAAGGGTGAGAGTGAGTGTGTAGTGAGAGGGGTAGTGGTGGAGAGTGAGTGTGTAGTGAGTGGGGTGGTGGTGGAGAGTGAGTGTGTAGTGAGAGGGGTGATGGTGGAGAGTGAGTGTGTAGTGAGAGGGGTGGTGGTGGAGAGTGAGTGTGTAGTGAGAGGGGTGGTGGTGGAGAGTGAGTGTGTAGTGAGAGGGGTGATGGTGGAGAGTGAATGAGGTGTTGAGAGGCACAAGTACAGATTATATGAGTGAGTGAGTTTTGGAAGACGGAATAATGGTAAATAGAAAATAAATAAATGAATAAACGAACTGATGAAATATGTTGAATAAAATGAGTTGGCATATCTAGAGTGGGAGACCCCGGAAGAACCCAGAGAGGCCAGGCCACAGGTAAGCACGCCCTCCTCCTCCTCCTCCTCCTACTCCTCCTCCTCCACACACACATACCATCACAAGTATAAACACTTCACCACACGTCCTCCTCCTTTACCCTCTTCTTCTTCTTTCTCCTCCTCCTCCCTCTTCCTACTTCCCACTCCCCCCTCCTCCTTCCCCCTCCCTCTTCCTCCCTTCCCACCCCACTCCTCCTTCCCCCTCCCTCTTCCTCCTTACCCCTCCCACCTCCTCCTCCTCCTCCTTCATCCTTCCCCGCACCAGGAGGGAGGAGGAGGATACAGCGCGAACATTTGACACGGGCGGTAAAACACTCATGATTTATGGCACCCGTCTGGCAGGATGTCCCATTACCAGCCACGGTGAAAAACTGACCAAAAACAATAAGGAGAAGAGGAAGGGAAAAAAAGTTTCTGTGGGGGAGGGGAGAGGGGGAGGGGGGGGGGGGAAGAAGGAAGGAGATTAAGACTAATGAGAGAAAAAATGTAAATACGGGAAGTAATGAGAAGACAAATGAGGGCAAAATCTGTATTAAAGAAGGTAATAAATAATGAGTAAAGAAGAAGAAGGAGGAGAAGAAGAAGAAGGTCAGCGAGTGTAAGGGGGGACCTGTGATATCCTACACCTTAAATGCAGGTATACCGATATGTCCCCCCCCCCCCACCTTGATATACACACACACACACACACACACACACACACACACACACACAAACGAAGACGAGTCCAAATAGAAACCAAACAAAAGAAAAGAGATAGAAGAGCAGTGAGAAATGAATTCATGTACACAGAAAGACAAAAAATAAACGAGAAGAGACAGAAAGGAAACAATAAAACCGGATCGAGAAGAATTGGGAACGTGGAGAGAGAGAGAGAGAGAGAGAGAGAGAGAGAGAGAGAGAGAGAGAGAGAGAGAGAGAGAGAGAGAGAGAGAGAGAGAGAGAGAAAATCAAAGTGAGAGGGTATAAAACGCCACAACCTCTCTCTCCCTCCCTTCCTTCCTTCCTTCCTTCCTTCCCTCTTCCTCTCACTTCCCCCCTCACCCTCCCTCCCCATGGTCTCATTAAACTGGTGGGTCGCCTTAATGATTGCACCTTCATTAATGGAGGGGATTATGACGTAGCCGAGGATGGTGGCGTTTTTACAAGTAGACCCATAAATCATTCGTCTTTCCTGGGATTAAAATCTTAAAGCCGTCATTTCTTAATTGAAATTGAAATTTAACAAGGAGAGGGATGTTCCTCGGTACTGGATAAAGGGAAATATGTATGTTATTTTTCCAGTATGTATGTATGTATGTATGTACTGTATGGGTGTATGGGATTCGTATACTGGGGACTTGTCTTTCATGTACTGTTTATTTACCATTTAAAGGAAACATAATTTTCCTTTTTTTACACACACACACACACACACACACACAAGAATTACACCATCAAAATTTAAAACGAATACTGAGCTAAAAACACTCAAGAATATGCATAAATAAAAAGGTTAAACCGAAATGCACAAAAATAACTACAAAATTTAATCTTGTCTGAGAGAGAGAGAGAGAGAGAGAGAGAGAGAGAGAGAGAGAGCTGCCACTTGAGCACAACAAGGTGAGAATTTTGGCCGGAATTATTTGATTTTATTCCCTCAATTAAAAATAATATGTGATTTTAAAATATGTGGGAGCCTGAACTTCTACCTGGGAAAAGAACTCGAACACGTGACGTCGAGAATGGGGGGCAGGGGGGTTGTTGGAGTGGGTAGGAGGGAGGGAGGGAGGGAGGGGGTAGGAGAGAGGGAGGGGGTAGGAGGGAGGGAGGGCGTAGGAGGGAGGGACGGGGTAGGAGGGAGGGAGGGAGGGGGTAGGAGGGAGGGAGGTATGGGTAGGAGGGAGGAAGGGGGTAGAGGGAGGGAGGGGGTAGGAGGGAGGGAGGGGGTCGGAGAGTGGGAGTACGAGGGACGAAGAACGGGGTAGGAGGGAGGTGGAGAAGGATACGAGGGAGGGGGGTAGGTTGTAGGAGGAGGGGGGTAGGTTGTAGGAGGAGGGGGTAGGTTGTTGGGGGGGTAGGTTGTTGGGGGGTAGGTTATAGGAAGAAGGGGGGTAGGTTGTAGGAGGAGTGAGGGTATGTTGTAGGAGGAGGGGGTAGGTTGTTGGGGGGGGAGGTTGTTGGGGGGTAGGTTTTGGGGGGGTAGTTGTTGGGGGGGGGTAGGTTGTTGGGGGGGGTAGGTTGTTGGGGGGGGGTAGGTTGTTGGGGGGGGGTAGGTTGTTGGGGGGGGGTAGGTTGTTGGGGGGGGGTAGGTTGTTGGGGGGGGGGTAGGTTGTTGGGGGGGGGGTAGGTTGTTGGGGGGGGGGGGTAGGTTTTTGGGGGGTAGGTAGGTTGTTGGGGGGAGGTAGGTTGTTGGGGGGTAGGTAGGTTGTTGGGGGGTAGGTAGGTTGTTGGGGGGTAGGTAGGTTGTTGGGAGGTAGGGAGGTTGTTGTGGTGGAGGTAGGTTGTTGGGGGAGGTAGGTTGTTGTGGTGGAGGTAGGTTGTTGTGGGGGAGGTAGGTTGTTGTGGTGGAGGTAGGTTGTTGTGGTGGAGGTAGGGAGGTTGTTGTGGTGGAGGTAGGTTGTTGTGGTGGAGGTAGGTTGTTGGGGGGAGGTAGGTTGTTGGGGGGAGGTAGGTTGTTAGGGGGGAGGTAGGTTGTTAGGGGGGAGGTAGGTTGTTAGGGGGGAGGTAGGTTGTTAGGGGGGAGGTAGGTTGTTAGGGGGGAGGTAGGTTGTTAGGGGGGCAGGTAGGTTGTTGGGGGGCAGTTAGGTTGTTGGGGGGCAGTTAGGTTTTTGGGGGGCAGGTAGGTTGTTGGGGGGCAGGTAGGTTGTTGGGGGGCAGGTAGGTTGTTGGGGGGCAGGTAGGTTGTTGGGGGGCAGGTAGGTTGTTGGGGGGCAGGTAGGTTGTTGGGGGGCAGGTAGGTTGTTGGGGGGCAGGTAGGTTGTTGGGGGGCAGGTAGGTTGTTGGGGGGCAGGTAGGTTGTTGGGGGGCAGGTAGGTCGTTGGGGGGCAGGTAGGTTGTTGGGGGGCAGGTAGGTTGTTGGGGGGCAGGTAGGTTGTTGGGGGGGCAGGTAGGTTGTTGGGGGGGAGGTAGGTTGTTGGGGGGGGAGGTAGGTTGTTGGGGGGGAGGTAGGTTGTTGGGGGGGAGGTAGGTTGTTGTGGGGGAGGTAGGTTGTTGGGGGGGAGGTAGGTTGTTGGGGGGGAGGTAGGTTGTTGGGGGGGAGGTAGGATGTTGGGGGGGAGGTAGGTAGTTGGGTGGGAGGTAGGTTGTTGGGGGGAGGTAGGTTGTTGGGGGGGAGGTAGGTTGTTGGGGGGGAGGTAGGTTGTTGGGGGGAGGTAGGTTGTTGGGGGGAGGTAGGTTGTTGGGGGGAGGTAGGTCGTTGGGGGGAGGTAGGTCGTTGGGGGGAGGTAGGTCGTTGGGGGGAGGTAGGTCGTTGGGGGGAGGTAGGTCGTTGGGGGGAGGTAGGTCGTTGGGGGGAGGTAGGTCGTTGGGGGGAGGTAGGTCGTTGGGGGGAGGTAGGTCGTTGGGGGAGGTAGGTCGTTGGGGGGAGGTAGGTCGTTGGGGGGAGGTAGGTCGTTGGGGCGAGGTAGGTCGTTGGGGGGAGGTAGGTCGTTGGGGGGAGGTAGGTCGTTGGGGGGAGGTAGGTCGTTGGGGGGAGGTAGGTCGTTGGGGGGAGGTAGGTCGTTGGGGGGAGGTAGGTCGTTGGGGGGAGGTAGGTCGTTGGGGGGAGGTAGGTCGTTGGGGGGAGGTAGGTCGTTGGGGGGGTAGGTCGTTGGGGGAGGTAGTTGGGGGGAGGTAGGTTGTTGGGGGGAGGTAGGTTGTTGGGGGGAGGTAGGTTGTTGGGGGGAGGTAGGTTGTTGGGGGGAGGTAGGTTGTTGGGGGGAGGTAGGTTGTTGGGGGGAGGTAGGTTGTTGGGGGGAGGTAGGTTGTTGGGGGGAGGTAGGTTGTTGGGGGGAGGTAGGTTGTTGGGGGGAGGTAGGTTGTTGGGGGGGAGGTAGGTTGTTGGGGGGGAGGTAGGTTGTTGGGGGGAGGTAGGTTGTTGGGGGGAGGTAGGTTGTTGGGGGGAGGTAGGTTGTTGGGGGGGAGGTAGGGAGGTTGTTGTGGTGGAGGTAGGTTGTTGGGGGGAGGTAGGTTGTTGGGGGGGAGGTAGGTTGTTGGGGGGAGGTAGGTTGTTGGGGGGGAGGTAGGTTGTTGGGGGGAGGTAGGTTGTTGGGGGGGAGGTAGGTTGTTGGGGGGGAGGTAGGTGGTTGGGGGGGGAGGTAGGTTGTTGGGGGGGGAGGTAGGTTGTTGGGGGGGGAGGTAGGTTGTTGGGGGGGGAGGTAGGTTGTTGGGGGGGGAGGTAGGTTGTTGGGGGGGGAGGTAGGTTGTTGGGGGGGGAGGTAGGTTGTTGGGGGGGAGGTAGGTTGTTGGGGGGGAGGTAGGTTGTTGGGGGGGAGGTAGGTTGTTGGGGGGGGAGGTAGGTTGTTGGGGGGGAGGTAGGTTGTTGGGGGGGGAGGTAGGTTGTTGGGGGGGGAGGTAGGTTGTTGGGGGGGGAGGTTGGTTGTTGGGGGGGAGGTAGGTTGTTGGGGGGGGAGGTAGGTTGTTGGGGGGGGAGGTAGGTTGTTGGGGGGGAGGTAGGTTGTTGGGGGGGAGGTAGGTTGTTGGGGGGGGAGGTAGGTTTTTGGGGGGGGGAGGTAGGTTGTTGGGGGGGGAGGTAGGTTGTTGGGGGGGGGAGGTAGGTTGTTGGGGGGGGAGGTAGGTTGTTGGGGGGGGGAGGTAGGTTGTTGGGGGGGGAGGTAGGTTGTTGGGGGGGGAGGTAGGTTGTTGGGGGGGGGAGGTAGGTTGTTGGGGGGGGGAGGTAGGTTGTTGGGGGAGGTAGGTTGTTGGGGGAGGTAGGTTGTTGGGGGAGGTAGGTTGTTGGGGGAGGTAGGTTGTTGGGGGAGGTAGGTTGTTGGGGGGGGTAGGTTGTTGGGGGGGGTAGGTTGTTGGGGGAGGGAATAAGAAGGTGAGAAGAAAACTTGGGTAAAAGATAAGTAAAATACGGAAGAAAAAAATCAGCAGGGAAATAAGGTCAGTATCACAATTCAGGTGTTTAATAGTCTCAGGTTAACTCATTAGACGGCTCGAAAATGCTTTAAGGTGACACAGAAACAAACACACAACATTGAGAGTGATGCAAACACACAAACAAGACACAAGCGAAATAATACAAGACACAGACAAATAGACACACACACACACACACACACACACACACACACACTTTTCATTCACTGACAACCCATACAAGGAGTCGTGTTTGATTTGTTATTATCCTGTATACAAAGCTTATACGTAATGGTACACACGCCCTTGTTCACGGTCAATACACACACACACACACACACACCCTACGGGAACAACGCCACCTGGGTTCCTCCGCTGCTTGTGATCGATAACTGGGTATCGATCGGGCGACGGTTGGCCAAGAGCACCAGCAGCCAGCCAGCCAGCCAGCGCTCCCTCCACCTTTGTTCCCTCCACCTCACGCCTACTGCACAGTGCCACGTTCCTTCCATCCCCTGCCTACTGCACAGTGCCACGTTCCTTCCATCCCCTGCCTACTGCACAGTGCCACGTTCCTTCCATCCCCTGCCTACTGCACAGTGCCACGTTCCTTCCATCCCCTGCCTACTGCACAGTGCCACGTTCCTTCCATCCCCTGCCTACTGCACAGTGCCACGTTCCTTCCATCCCCTGCCTACTGCACAGTGCCACGTTCCTTCCATCCCCTGCCTACTGCACAGTGCCACGTTCCTTCCATCCCCTGCCTACTGCACAGTGCCACGTTCCTTCCATCCCCTGTCTACTGCACAGTGCCACGTTCCTTCCTTCCTGTCTACTGCACAGTGCCACGTTCCTTCCTTCCTGTCTACTGCACAGCGCCACGTTCATTCCATCCCGATCTACTGCACAGTGCCACGTTCATTCCATCCCGATCTCTGCACAGTGCCAGGTTCCTTCCATACCATGCCTACACAAGAGGTGAACTCCTCCATCAGTGAGGTCAGGATTGGCTGTCTCTGGGTTTACTAATAGACCAGCGAGGGAGGAAACCAAGGCCGACTCTGGCACACACACGAGGCACACGAGTATGTAGGTGGTCACAGGTGGTCATAGGAGGCCACAGGTGGTCACAGGAGGCCACAGGTGGTCACATGTGGTCACAGGAGGCCACAGGTGGTCACAGGAGGCCACAGGTGGTCACATGTGGTCACAGGTGGTCATAGGAGGCCACAGGTGGTCACAGGTGGTCACAGGAGGCCACAGGTGGTCACAGGAGGCCACAGAAGACTACAGATGGTCACAGGAGACCACAGGTAGTCACAGGAAGCCACAGGTGGTCACAGGAGGCCACAGGAGACTACAGGAGGCCACATGTGGTCACAGGAGACTACAAGTGGTCACAGGAGGCCAAATGTGGTCATAGGAGACCACAGGTGGCCATAGGTGGTTACAGGTGGCCACAGGTGGTTAAAGGTGGTCACCGGAGGCCACAGGTGTTCACAGAAGGCCATAGGTGGTCACAGGAGGCCACAGGTGGTCACAGTACTCACTCATTTAAACACTAACCTACGCATCATTAACTCACCCACACCAACTCTTATTAATACTAAGGCAACCTCACTTACCCTCAAAGTTAGTGGTACATAATGACCACACCCCTAACATAGCTCAACATACCTGACCACATCCTCTCACCTGTCCACCCACATTCCCCCACACAACCTGTACTCCCACCTGACCATACCTCTAACATAGCTTATACTCTCACCTGTCCACATCCTCTCACCTGTCCACCCACATTCCCCCACACAACCTGTATTACCACCTGACCACACCCCTAATATAGCTTATACTCCCACCTGACCACATCCTCTCACCTGTACACCCAGATCTTCCCTCACACAACTAACACTCCGAGTCATATCAGGCTGTCCAGGGCCACACCACATTCCTCTGAGTTCCTCTCGTCCACACCACTGGTCATGGAAGAGCTCTCTCTCTCTCTCTCTCTCTCTCTCTCTCTCTCTCTCTCCATTGTAACACCATCATAACACCGACATTACTTCCGGGTTAGGATAAGGTAAACAGTCCCACCACCATAACGGTGAAAAAAACCTACATTAACACTATTTTTTTTTTTTTGTTAAACTGGTGTGTGACAATATTAATTAACAGTCCTGGGTCCAGATTTATTTTCCTACGTTAGATTAATTTTAATATTTTATCAGAAGTTAGACCAGTTAGGTAAATCTTTATATTTTTATTGATGAGGAATATTAACCTTTGGGAGTCTTTGGGAGTCTTTGGGAGCCTCTGGGAGTCTTTACCCCGGAGTCCATCTTGTCTAAAATGTCGATAGAGTTTAATCTGATAAAATGAATCGTATTTGAAGTCCAGCACAAATGTCTAAATGTTTATAAAATTTCCTCTTATTTTACTCTCCTCTAATAAGCGTCAATATTAATGTAACACTGAACAATTATTAGTTTTTCACTCAAAATGTTAGTTTGTTTGTTTGTTTGTTTATTTGTTTATTTATTTATTTGTTTGTTTGTTTATTTGTTTATTTATTTGTTTGTTTGTTTGTTTATTTATTTGGTAGCTCGTCAATACCACATCAGCCCAACCTCCATAAATGCCACTTCTCTTGATGTGTGTAGGTGGTGAGGAGAGTGGAGTGGGGTGGGAGGGATGGTGTAGAGTGAGAGGGGTGGAGTGGGGTGGGAGGGGAGGGGGTGGGGTGGGAGGGGTGGAGTAGAGTGAGAGGGGTGGAGTGGGGTGGGAGGGGTGGAGTAGAGTGAGAGGGGTGGAGTGGGGTGAGAGGGGTGGAGTGGGGTGGGAGGGGTGGAGTGGGGTGAGAGGGGTGGGGTGGGAGGGGTGGAGTGGGGTGGGAGGGGTGGAGTAGAGTGAGAGGGGTGGAGTAGAGTGAGAGGGGTGGAGTGGGGTGGAGTGGAGTGAGAGGGGTGGAGTGGGGTGGGAGGAGTGGAGTAGAGTGAGAGGGGTGGAGTGGGGTGGGAGGGGTGGAGTAGAGTGAGAGGGGTGGAGTGGGGTGGGAGGGGTGGAGTAGAGTGAGAGGGGTGGAGTAGAGTGAGAGGGGTGGAGTGGGGTGGGAGGTAAACCTAAAATAATATAAACCATGGGCGATAACACACACACACACACACACACACACACACACACGACGCATAATAAATTTGAAAACATCTACAAGAAGAAATGGTTGCACTGAGGTAGCCCCGATAGTAAGCAATAGCTACATTAAGCTCTAGGGGAGGGGAAGGGGGGTGGGGGGAGTGGGGGGGGGGGGGGGTGTGGGGGGAGTGGGGGGAGGTGGGGGGGTGGTAATGATAGAGGCTGTACCAAGCAAATCAGCTCTCTGTTTAAACCCTCGGGGAATTAAATTTTAAGCAGGCGTCAGTGTCGAGGGCTGTCTAGCTGCAAATTTCAGTAGGCTTGGTGGTGGTGGTTGGTTGGTTGGTGGTGGTGGTGGTGGTTAGTGGTGGTTGGCTAGTTGTGGTTGGGTGTGGTGGTGGTTGGTGGTTGGTGGTGAGAGGTGGTGGTGGTTGGTGGTGAGAGGTTGTGGGTGTTTGGTCGAACGGTGGTGGGTGGGTGGTTGGTTGGTTGGTGGTCGGTTAGTGGTGGTTGGTTGGTGGTGGTTGGGTGTGGTTGGTGGTGAATGGTTATGAACTAGTGAGTAGTGATTGGTTGGTTGTGAGTGGTTGTGGGTGGTTGGTGGTACGGTGAGTGGATGGTGGCGAGTGGTTGTGGTTTGATCATCACCTTACAGATTATGCTCCTTAATGTACTGTAATAGATTAGTCAAGTAATACTGTTATTTACTTCCGTTATGATTCATTACGTGTTTTGCCATTCGCTACTTCTTTATTCCTTTTAAATTATCCATTTTTTTCACTCATCTTATATTTTCTTCGACCAGAGGCTAATCCCATTCTCACTTACATTTCCCTAGCCACATTTTCTTTACTTCGATTTTCTTTTTTTCATTTTAAGTTCTGTTGATCTCAAACAATGCATTATTAAGACCAGTAGTTGAAAATGTAATGCAGAAGCAGCCAGCCACACACACACACACACACACACACACACACACACATTCCCCCCGCTGGACACGACGACAACAACAATACCTGAGGGCCAAACAGCGCCATAATAAGTTTAGCAGCGCCAGTACAGCTCACGAGGCCCCAGTGAGGTGAGGATTTTTCCCTAGCCGCCACAACACCGCTCATGAAACATGACTGAGGCTGCCTGGAGTCCACACCTCCCTCTCCTGGGGCCACTCTCACCCTTGAACCACCATGTGACCTTTGTCCTTGGCACTACCACCACCACTCCTACCTGGGCACCACTACCTTCACCCTGGGCACTACCACCACCACCACTCCAACCTGGGCACCACCACCATCGCCCTGGGCACCACTACCTTCACCCTGGGCACTACCACCACCACCACTCCTACCTGGGCACCACTACCATCGCCCTGGGCACCACTACCATCGCCCTGGGCACCACTCCCATCTCACCTTTTTTATTGTAGAAAGAGAGAGGGTGAAAGAAGATTAGAGGAATTTACAGTTTGGAAATTAAAGAAATTTAGGAGGAGGTAGAAGGAGGAGGTAGGAGGAGGCGTGCTGACCGCCTTGCCCTGGGTTAGCTAAGCTAATAGTGTATTTGGGTTGTGTCATGGGTTAGTTATTGTCTGTCGACACAGGAACTAGACAGCCTACCCTATCCCATATATGGGTGTTTTGAGGGCCTTATTTCATATTCCGCAGACCCAACTGGCGGATGCTGGTCTAGGGGGGTTGTCTATTGCCTGGCCGTATAGATCGGGGGTGGTAATGTACCTTTTGAGAATTGGTAATCTTTTGGGAACCATGTATGGTGGTTGTCGTTGTCTGGTGGCTGTTGATCTCACACCGTAGCTGTGATTGTTGGAGATAAGACTTGACCAACTATACACTGATGACTCAATAGTGCCATACAGTTCACATACTAATAGTGAAGGCGCCTGTTAGTGTGTCCTCCGAAGAGCAATAGTGACAGAAGAGCCACACTAAGGTCAGCCTGCACTATACTCTGAGTAAACTATGAAACGTCTCAGAATCTCTCATTCCGTCCGTTCGTCTATACACACTTCCTGCCCCCGCAGCTGTGGCCTTGCTGACTTCAGCACGTGGGGTAAAGGTCCCGTGGATGGCTCTATGGGGGGTTGGGTGAAAAGAAGTAAAAAAAAAAAAAAAAAAGTAACTCATACGACCGCTAGGACTGACCAGCCACCACACAGGATGTGTGAGGAAGAGAGGGAGAGACCATGAGTCTGTCCGGTTACTAAAGTGTCGGACCAACACAGAGGCCGAGTTAGTACTGAGGGTAAGAGGGAGGTGCAGTTGGGGGAGGCTAAAATAAGTACGTGGTCGCAGACGAGTACAAGTTTCTGTACAAAATGCGAAATCTAAGGTGAAGGAATTTATGGTATATATATATATATATATATATATATATATATATATATATATATATATATATATATATATATATATATATATATATATATATATAAAATATAGCAGGACCAGGGGATAAAGCAGACGTGGGCCGGGTTTAACTAGACACACCGTGACCACAATTTAACACACTGGTGGTCAAGCTCCCCTCCCCAAAATCCCCCGCCCATGTGCGTCAGTGTGTGTGTGTGTGTGGGGGGGGGGGGGGAGCTGGGAGGGAAAGTACAGAGCTACCTCTGTTTGTGTGTTAGAGAGGAGAGGAGAGGGAAGGGGAGGAAAGGGGAGGGGAGGAAAGGGGAGGGGAAACTGGAGGGGAGGGAAGGGGATGGGGATGGGAGGGGAAACTGGAAGACTGCAATAGAGTAAAGTGTGTGAGGGTGGGGGGGGGGGGGGGGGTCAATGATAACCCCTGCTGTATCATCATGGAAATAAATTGGTTATATTTGATTTTCCACAAGCTCTTGACACTAGTATTGAGAGAGAGAGAGAGAGAGAGAGAGAGAGAGAGAGAGAGAGAGAGAGAGAGAGAGAGAGAGAGAGAGAGAGCGCATTTAAGGCAGGTCAGGGCAGATTAGATTAGGTAAGGTCAAGTCAAAATTAGGTTATGTCAGATCGGGTTGGTTTGCACTGGTCAACTTTAGGTTAGGTTAGGTTTTGTTAGGTTAGTTAAGATTACGTCAGGATTTGGTTAGGTCAGCATTTGGTTAGGTTAGGGCTAGGTCAGGTCAGGGTTAGGTTAGGTCAGGGTTAGGTCAGGTCAGGGTTAGGTCAGGTCAGGGTTAGGTCAGGGTTAGGTCAGGTCAGTGTTAGGTTATGTCAGGTCAGGTCAGTGTTAGGTTATGTCAGGTCAGGTCAGTGTTAGGTTATGTCAGGTCAGGTCAGTGTTAAGTTATGTCAGGTCAGGTCAGTGTTAGGTTATGTCAGTTCAGGGTTAGGTCAGTTCAGGGTTAGGTTAGGTCAGGGTTAGGTCAGGTCAGGTCAGTGTTAGGTTATGTCAGTTCAGGGTTAGGTTAGGTTAGGTCAGGTTAGGCAAGGCTGGATCGTGATATACAGCCATTAAGTCAACACCTAAAACCACTCCGCTGATTTATTCCCGATCGTGAATGTCCAACGACAGACATTTTTCCCCCATTATAATTTTGATTTATTAAGAAAGATTTAACCATTTTCCTCTCACCAGCCGCGGTTAATCGAATTGCGGGTCTAGGATTTGGGCTCTTGTTTAGGGAGTTGGGTTTATGCCTTCCCCGACCTGACGGAAGGAAGCGTTTCTCGCGAGAGTTGTTTCTTTGGGAGTCTCTTATATGAGTTATTATTGACGTGTTTTTTTTTAATTTCGGACACAGACAGACAGACAGACAGACAGACAGACAGGCAGGCAGGCAGACAGACAGGCAGGCAGGCAGGCAGACAGACAGACAGGCAGGCAGGCAGGCAGGCAGGCAGACAGACAGACAGACAGACAGACAGACACGCCCTAAAGCATGTTTGTTTAGATGATTCGCAGTCGTAAACAGAAATATCACTTGGCCTAATTACTGATAAACTCAATATTACGTGAAAAAACCCACGACAAGATTAAACAAAATCTGAAACGTTATTATTTTTTTTTGTTTAAAGCTGATCGATAATTATCAAATGTTTTATTGTTATTAATTGATTTTCAATATCGTTCAACTACAATTATCATTACTACTACTACTACCACTACTATCATTACCACCACCACCACTACAACTACTACTGCAGCTATGACACTCTTCCCTTGTCTCTCTACCCATGACTAAGGTGACCTGCCCCCTCTCCACCCATGACTAAACAAACCTGCCCCTCTCTCTACCCATGGCTAAGGTGACCTGCCCCCTCTCCACCCATGACTAAACAAACCTGCCCCTCTCTCTACCCATGGCTAAGGTGACCTGCCCCCTCTCCACCCATGACTAAACAAACCTGCCCCTCTCTCTACCCATGGCTAAGGTGACCTGCCCCCTCTCCACCCATGACTAAACAAACCTGCCCCTCTCTCTACCCATGACTAAGGTGACCCACCTCCCTCTCTACCCATGACTAAGGTGACCTACCTCCCTCTCTACCCATGACTAAGGTGACCTACCTCCCTCTACCCATGACTAAGGTGACCTGCCCCTCTCTCTACAGATTACTAAGGTGACCTACCCCCTTCTCTACCTATGTCCAAATCCATCTACCCCACCACCTTGCACCACCAGCACACGCACCATACACGCCTTTATCACCACTCCCTACACGCCTTTATCACCACTCCCTACACGCCTTTGTCACCACTCCCTACACGCCTTTGTCACCACTCCCTACACGCCTTTGTCACCACTCCCTACACGCCTTTGTCACCACTCCCCACACTATAATTTTAAGTCAGGCCGCTGCAGTTGAATGTGAGTGGGGTACAATTTTTTTTTGGTGAAATCCCATTACTGGCCGTTCACATTTTTGCCCTGAGAGATATATATAATAGGTGCTACATGTCGATGATCATGACGACGACAATAAAAAACAAGGAGAGTGCCGTCACACCCATCATCTGCCCCCCCCTCCCCGCCCCGGCGCTCAAAACTGCTGACACACGTTGACGCCCACCAACATGTGAAACTATAGCACCCGGATGTTTTAGTGACATCACAACATAAGAAAATAAAACACCCGCATGTTTTAGTGACGTCACAACATATTAAACTAAAACACTTAAACACCCGAATGTTTTAGTGACGTCACAACATATGAAACTGGTAAAACTGAAACGACAGTAAGTTTGGTGAGGCCTTAATAGATGACGCTGATGTAGCGATGAAATGGTTGATTAATGACTATTACATTCACACGATACTGTTATGTGAATCAACTCCAGATTTACGTTATAATGTGCATAAATAAAAGTGTGTGTAAGTGCGTGTGTGTGTGTATCAGTGTGTGTGTGTGTGTGTGTATCAGTGTGTGTGTGTGTGTTTGATCAGTGTGTATGTGTGTATCAGTGTGTGTGTGTTATAAAATCCGTAAAAATCCGCGATAAATAATATAAACCGTATTAAAATATCTCGTTACATTACATCCATTAATATATTTTGAGACACCAGAGACAAGTGTTCTATTTCCTACGTTAAGAGATACAAATAATAAAAATAATGAACTGAACACTTTGTTTTTGGGTCAGAACCTGTGTTAGCGAGGTCGGGGAGTGTGTAATCGGATGCCCTCCCTCGCTCGGCACACCACCACGATAGATCCCATTATTCCAAGGTTCTGACTTTTTCCAAACCTCCTGTGAGATCCTTTAGCCAACACGCGTTTCACTAAGACCCTCTCCCCCAACCACTTCAATGACTAGTTTATCAATATTAGCAAAAATCTTGCAGAGAGCATCCCTAATCACCATGAGGAATTTAGAGCCTGTCCGCAAAACAGATAGAAAAATGAGCTGTTCTTATCCCCTGTCACAGCAGATGAATTATTGACCATCATAAAAATGTCCAAAGATGCAGCAGCAGGTGACGACAATATACCAATGAGCATCATTAAAAAGGTAGCCCACTTATTACTACCTGTTCTCCTACACATTTGTAACTCCTCCTTCACTAGTGGCGTCTTTCCGGATAAACTGAAAATTGCTAAAGTTCACCCAACATATAAAAAATCTGGGGATAAAGGTCTTTTCTAGAATTACTGCCCAATATCAGTCCTCCCAGCCTTAAGTAAGATACTGGAGAAGCTAGCATGTAGTAGACTAAATTCCTTCTGCAGTGTCGATAACATCCTTACAGACTCAGTTTCGATTTAGAGCTAGGTCAACTGAGAGTGCTCTGTTATCCTTTACTAACGACAATTTAAACTCCTTTGATGACAGTCTGTATATTCTTGGACCTCTCAAAGCCTTTGATACTGTCGACCATACCATCCTCCTTTCAAAGCTTGAACATTACGGCGCTAGGGGCTTATCCCACTATTGGTTTACCTCATATCTGTCTAACAGGAAGCAGTATGTCTGCTATTATAATCATCAATCTGATTCCTCACCAATTTCGTATGGCGTCCCTCAAGGCTCCATTCTCGGTCCTGTACTACTGTTCTTGTTGTACATAAACGATATAGTCCACTCCAACACACTCGTCAAATACAACTTATTTGCAGACGATAGTAATTTCTATGCCAGCAACTCACACCACCTTGATGAGAACTATGAAAATTGAATTGACTTAAGTCAGGACCTGGGTAATACGTAATAAACTGACCTTAAACCTCGAAAAATCCCACTACACAATCTTTCACAGAAGGAAACACTTACCCCCAGACTTGGACCCCATGTACCTTGGTAATACAGTCCTCAAACACAAACAAAATGCTAAATTCCTCGGGGTTATTATTAATGAGAAACTTATTTGGAGAAACCACATACAAGCCATTCACAGTAAAGTCAATGAACAGTACGGTATCATGTATCACACTCGACAGTCACTCACTCTTAAAGCAATAACAGAAATCTATTATGATCTTATTTACCAACACCTGATACACTGTCACACACTATGGGGGGCCTCTGGCTCTTCAAATACACAACCCCTGATAACTGCTCACAATGACCTATTTGAAAAAAAACTGATCACACTAACGGAAAATTTACTAAATTGAAAAGGTCAAAATTCGAGGATATTAACACCTACTGCTGTGCCTTCTTTGTTTACAAATCTGTCAATCACTTGCTTAGCAATAATTACTTCCATTTCTGGAATAATCAGAGATACATCTTAAGACACCCAGAGCTACTAAGACCACCCCCTATGCGCTCCTCTCAGGCCCAGACCTCCATAAAATATCACAGTGTGAAGGTGTGGAACAACTTACCCCCACCCATCCGAGCAAGATTACTCTCCCTTCCTTTAAATCATCTCTTAAAAAATATATATTGTCTAAGTATCATTATTTTTTGTAATACCTACTTTATATTCCTGCTTTTATTGTACCACCAAACCGTTTTTCAGAAATTATCAAGTAAATTGATAAAAATTAGCACTGCAATAAATATATTTGCCAACTAGACATGACACTGACAGCTCTGTCCTCTTGTTCCACCTTAATACAACCCCTGTTGTACTGATTACCTCCCTTATCTTATTTATGTATATCAACTCCTCTGTAAACTATGTATATACTTATAATATAAATGTAACAAAACATTAAAATAAAACCAATAAAGTAAATAAATATCGACGTGATAACAGTGGTAACGTTCTGATATGTTCTTATCACCACCATGCTGTGTACTATTCCAGATAATACTAAATGCTACATAATACTTCCTTGAGATAAATGTACAGTCTATATATCAGGTGCCTTCAAGAGAGCTCAGGCTCTCAACTGGCTCAGCCATGTTAATATTATGATTTTTATCGACTCTGTATTTTTGTTCTTCTGGCTAAATAAACTGTTTCAGTATCAATACCACCACCAAGGAGGAGTTCGTATCCCCTTCTGTTTCTATTCCTCCTCCTTCCCTCTCATACTATTCCATCTTTCCCATATTTTTATCTGCTCTTTTTCCCCCTCATATTATTTCCTCAATTTCCTGTCTTCTTCTCTCACCTCCCCCTATTCTCTTTATCCCCTTTTTCCCTCCTCCCCCTCTTTTTTCCCTATCCTTTTCTTCAATTTCTTCTCTTTCTCTCCTCTTATCATATATCCCGTTTTCCGCTCATTATCTTCCCTCTTCCCTCCTTCTACGCCTATCTTTCTCCTATCCCTTTTTACTTTTCTTTGTTTCTTCTCTCCTATTTCTTCCGCTCCTTCTCTCACCCGTATACCCTCTCCTCCTCGCTTCTCACATCCCCTCTGTGCCCTTCTCTCCCCTCTCCTTCCCTTTTTCAATCCTTCGTATCCACTCTTCCCCTTCACTCCTCCTCCTCTTCTTCTTACCCTCACCACATCCCCTTATTTCACCTGCTCCTCTTCCCTTTGTGTACCCTTCCCTCCCTTCCTTCATCCCATTCTCTTCTTCTCCCCCTCCCTAACATCAAATTCCTCTCCCCTCAGTCACTATCTGCTCTCCCATACCCCCCTCCCCCCCATCTTCTCCCCTGCCCCCCCCCCTTACAATCCCACACACACACACACCAAAGCAACAACAACAATGCCAAAAAATATTCCCCCCCCCCCTAGAGTGAAGTAAATAAAGCGGAATCAATCGAAGACGTCAGAGTTTTTAAGTGAAAAAAAAAAAAACACGGGAAAAAAGTCGTCTTACAAGGGGCTGTGGGTGCGGTGTCCTGTATAATCGATCACGCTCGTCAATCTATAATCTATTGATCCTAAATTATAGAGAGAGAGGCGAGGCCGCGGTCAGGATTAAGGAAGGGTAAGTCGTCCCCCCCCTCTCTCTCTCTCTCTCTCTCTCTCTCTCTCTCTCTCTCTTCTCTCATACCCCCTCCCCCTCCCACCTACTATCCCCCTCCTCTGTCTCTCACTCTCTGCCACGCGCCCCACAACACAATGGGTAAGATAGAGAGGGATGGGGGGGGGGGGGGGGAAGCTAAGGAGGGATTAAGATGGTACGTGTGTGTTGTGGAAGGAACTTGGGAGGGGGAGTGGGAGGGAGGGGAAAGAAGGAGGGAAAAGACGGGAGAAAGGGGAAAGAAGGGGGAGAGAGGGGAAAGAAGGAGGGGAGAGGGAGGGGGAGGAAGGCGAAGGGAAGGGGGGAGGGAGGAGAAAGGAAGGAGGAGGTGAGAAGTAGAAGGAGGGAGGAAAGGGGAGGGGGAGATAGAAGAGGGATGAGGAGGGAGCTAGGAAAGAAGGGGAGGGCAGGAGGGGAGACGGAGGAGGGAAGAGGGGAAGGTATAGGAGGGTTTGTTTAAGGTCACACACACGCACACACACACACACACACACACACACACACACACACACACACACACACACCAGCCAACAAAAATAAATTGAACAAAACAAGTATATATCCGCACTCACCTCCCTCACACAACACGACACACTGCTGTACACGATTACATCACCTCCACCACACGACACAGCCACACCACCTCCACCACACGACACAGCCACACCACCACCACACGACACAGCCAAACCACCACCACCACACGACACAGCCACACCACCACACGACGTGACACAGCCACACCACCTCCACCACACGACACAGCCACACCACCTCCACACGACACAACCACACCACCTCCACCACCACACGACACAGCCAAACCACCACCACCACCACACGACACAGCCACACCACCACACGACGTGACACAGTACCCTCGCCCTGCACGACGCTACCGACAAGCTACTTCAATATTATATATATATATATATATAAATATATATATATATATATATATATATATATATATTATATATATATATATATATATATGCAAGTAAATCACTGAAGGTGCGCGTGATCCAGGTGTGTGTGTGTGTATTATATATATATATATATATATATATATATATATATATATATATATATATATATATATATATATATATATATATATATACAATCAACACCTCAACCCGCCAGGATTCGAACCCACGGCCCATGAGCCTATGACTGTGACAGGGGAACGCTAACCGGTGTTGATTGTATGTAGAAGTCCACGTGCTTTATTGGGCTAATGAAATGTGTGTGTGTGTGTGTGTGTGTGTAATATATATTAATATATATTATTATAATATATATATATATATATATATATATATACTTATATATTATATATATATATATTCCTTCACAAAATATTCTCTCCCTCTCACTATCTCGTTCTCTAAAATATTCCACAGAGTAATTTTGGAACATCAAAAATGTTTTTGTGATATTTCAGTTTCACATGACACCCATCAAGCCCCTGAAAATTTCATGATGATCAAATAACAAACCTTTAAATTTATTCAACAGACAAGCCAACAGCACGAACCGACAGCCAGACAGACATTACAGATGGTAGATAAAAAAAAATCACGAGGCTGAAATCACTAGTTTGAAGCTGGAACGAGACAAAAAAATTGAGGTTTGACAGAGGAAGAAAAAATGCCAAGAAAACATTAAACTCCTAAAAAATTAAATTATCTTGAAGGGAAGACAATAACATACAGTCTTGGTATGGGCAAAATAAAAAGAGTTAGGCCTATGAGAGAAAATGGTATCCATAAACAGCAATGTTAGGCCTACTAAAGAAAACGTTACCCAGCAGCCGTACATAGTGATAAGGACATCAAGCTGATCATGGTATCATCCTTGTGTCTGAGGGTTGGTGACTACAGCCCTCCATATAAATATAATTAGCCATGAAAAATATTGTAAATTAATAATATAAGGAAAATAAATAAATCAATTATATAAAATGTCTAAATATAAAATGGAGTAAAGTAAAATACATCTTATGGAAATCCAAATAATATAATTAACCTAAAGTCAGGAAAAAAAAACCAAATAAACACAGTTAGTTGCCCCAAAAAAGTTTAAGACCAAAGGCTTCCTCAATAACATAAAACCACAGGGAAAACTAACCAAGGAGAAAACTAACGTATGGGAAATTAGCTAAGAGGAAAAATTAGTGAAAAAAACTACCCAAAAGGAAAAACTAGCCAAGATTAAAAAACTTGCAAGGGAAAAATAGCCCAAAGGGAAAACTAGCCGAGAAAAAATAACAAGAGGGGAAACTTGGAAGTCAAAATACTGCCTAAAACAAAAATCTCTTCCGATGAGAAAAAAATTCCACAAAACCTAAGAGTGAGGCAATAAAATAATACCCCCAAAAATCCTGGTATAAGATGAAACAAAGAAAAACTCGACTGGAAACTCAAGAAAATAAAGAAAAAAACAATCCGATTTGAAGCACTAACTTAATGGATTCCAGCAAGGGACAGTAAATAAAAGTGCGGAGGGCGGGTACGTGGGCAATGCACTAGAGGGCAGCTATAACACCGCCTTATGATCCAATGGGGGTAATAACCATCCATAACACTAGTGGAGATATGACGGAGGTGTCTCGTGGGCGCGTCCTGCATGGAGAAACACAGCCACAGACACACCACACAAGATCACAGTGACACAGTCTTGAGAGCTGTATGTATTGTGAGGTGTAGGTGTAGGAGGTGAGGTGTAGGAGGTGGGGTGTAGGAGATGGGGTGTAAGGGGTGAGGTGTAGGAGGTGGGGTGTAGGAGATGGGGTGTAGGAGGTGGGGTGTAGGAGGTGTAGGTGTAGGGGGTGTAGGTGTAGGGGGTGAGGTGTAGGGGGTGGGGTGTAGGAGGTGGGGTGTAGGAGGTGAGGTGTAGGAGGGGGGGGGTGTAGGAGGGGAGGTGTAGGAGGGGAGGTGCAGGAGGGGAGGTGCAGGGGGGAGGTGCAGGGGGGGAGGTGCAGGAGGGGAGGTGCAGGAGGGGAGGTGTAGGAGGTGAGGTGTAGGAGGTGGGTTGTAGGAAGTGAGGTGAAGGGAGTAAGGTATCGGAGGTGAGGTGAGGTATAGGTGAGGAGAGGGTAAGGTGCAGAAGGTGGGGGTGTAGGAGGTGAGGTGCAGGAGGGGAGGTGCAGGAGGGGAGGTGTAGGAGGTGAGGTGCAGGAGGGGAGGTGTAGGAGGTGAGGTGCAGGAGGGGAGGTGCAGAAGGTGGGGTGTAGGAGGTGAGGTGCAGGAGGGGAGGTGTAGGAGGTGAGGTGCAGGAGGGGAGGTGTAGGAGGTGAGGTGCAGGAGGGGAGGTGCAGGAGGTGGGGTGTAGGAGGTGAGGTGAGGGGTTGGTGTGTGGTTTATTCTTCACGATAGAAAAGATAATAATGGGAGTCTAGCTAGAGTCATAGGGGAATAAATTCAAGTAAATCAGCTCCTTATGAGACGAGGATGTACACGTCTTCTCGATCATATTCCTAAATTAAGTCTGAGGATCGTCGTTTGGGTCACCTGTTACAACCCAATTTGACTTAAAGCAGACTGTGATGTGCATTTGTGGGTGAGATATAGGTAAGGTCGCCGGTATGCACAGATAACTATATGGATGCGCTGAAGCCGCAGTAATCAATAGGTTGACCGGCGTTCACATCAAGTTTTCATACCTGACATTTGAGCAGTTATGAAAAATTTGGTTTCGTGGTGGCGGGGACTGAGCTGCCCGCGGCGGCCTTTATTATTGAAGCCAACCTTCATTTATAACACACACACACACACACAGACACACACACACACACGCGCGCGCACACACACACACACACACACACTAAAACAAACATAAAAACACTATGATATCCTTAATGAAATACAAACACCTGTTGTATTACCTGTAGTACAACCATCACCATGAACATAAATAAGTCTTAGCCAGATAAAACACCTGAATTCATGCACACAATCAGTAAATTAACGAGACTCGGGTCAGAGGGACAACACCTGGACACAAGACTGGCACCTGGACATCACCTGCCACGGGGTTTATATATTTAGTTTATGAAAATCCAGTAATACTTGTGGCCTTTTATACAGATATATATTTTGACTTCCCAAATTTCTATGTCATTTTCCTTTCTGGTAGGATGAGATGTGTATCTGTGGCGAGTCCTGTGCACGTGTCTACTTACGCACGTATACAAAGGTACGCAACACTGCTCATTACTCATTATTAAGCCACCATCATCACCATACCTTATCAATCGTCACCACCCCACCATATAACCTCCTCCTTACACCCTACATCTCCCGGTTTCTTCCTCACCCCATCTATCTACCAGCATCTCAGGTATTCAGCATCAATCATCTTCTACCTCGGGCCGTCAAACACCAATCCTCCAAACCACAACTGTGTGTTTCGCGTCTTAAAGAGAATCCCCAACACCGCCCTCCGAGTGACCTTCTGGAGGGCGAGGCGTGTGCTCCTTGAGGGTGAGGTGGGTGTGTGTGTGTTCCTTCACCTTCCGAAGTAAGAGTAAAAAGATGTTTGTTTTTTATTCCATTGTCAAGTCTTGATTTCCTCGACTGAGAGACAATCAAGTTAGTTATTTTCTGATGTTCAACTAAATTCTTTATCCTGTTTTAAAATACTACGAAGATTCTTATAAAATTTGATGTCTTGTGGGCTGCCAGTGCTCCAGCCTGTCAACCATCAGTGCTCCACTCTATATCAACTCCACATTGTTCCGTCTTCATCACAGCTCCACCAGTGCTTCACCTCATCATCATTTTCCCTCCACGGTTCGACATCCGCAAAATATCACACGACATCTATCGGGTCTGTCAAAAACGACAAAAATTTCGCAAAATTGCCGTAAAGTGGCGGCCATTACACGAGGTCACATTCCTGCCTTCCATCACCACAAAACCCTCTAAATTCAACTCACCATAACAAAACTTTTTAATGTTTCCAAGGTCGAAAAAACAAAAAAAAAAACAAAAAACATCTCGGTCATATGTGTTTTATTCCAATATTTTTGTAACAATTTGATAAACTCTGTCCAATGTTGTTGTTGTAGTTTCTGTTGATATTTTAATGTGTTTTAGTGAGTTACTTTAGCAATAACTGTTCGTACTCAAACTACAACAAGACCCGACTGAACTACTGTGATCAGGTGACACTGTGGCTCATATTTGGTGCCAATAGAGGTGATGATCCCTTGTATATGATGCCAACCCTTGTGAGTACAATGATTTAGACCACTGATCGAGAGTTCTTTAACCCCTCGAGTAAGTTACAGTAACCCTTTGGCCACATGATTTAGCATCGTATTCATGGATTTAAGTGATCATACTCAAAGGACTAATTCATCATATTCAAAGGACTAATTCATCATACTCAAGAGGTTAAGTCGTCATACTCACCCCTATTTCCCCCTTCTCCTCATCATTGCCTCCCCTTTTTTTCTGCATCCTCTTGGCCCACATCCAATCACCCCTACCTCCCATCTCTCCTCACCCCAACCTCTCCTCACCCCTACCTCCCCTCACCCCCTATCACCACCACCACCACCCAATCACCGCCCACCAATACCCCAACAGGCAAGCACCACCAATCACCACCTTCATCCCAAAAGTCACCAAGCACCAGGTGATACACAGGCGCCCATTTACAACAAAACGGCTGTCAACTTGGCCTATATTTATAACAACTAATGATCATAACGCCACTACGTGAGACTGACCCAGTGGCGTGAGAAGGAACATTAAATCCGGGTCGAGCTGTGTAAGTAAAGTATCTTTATGGTCAATTATGGCCTCGTTACACGGCCATTTTAGGTGACTTGGGAAAAGGCTGTTAGGAGCGATGACTTGGTGTCTGGAGGGGGGGGGGAGGGGAGGGAGTAGAGGGAGGAGGAGGAGGAGAAGGAGGAGGAGGAGTAGAGGAAGAAGAGGAGGAGGAAGGAGGAGGAGGAGGAGTAGAGGAAGAAGAGGAGGGAGGAGGAGGAGGAGGAAGAAGAGGAGGAAGAGAAAGTAGAAGAAGGGGAGGAGGAGGGAAAATAAAAGTAGTAGGAGGAGGGAGAAGGAAGAGGTGTTAATGGCCATTCAACAGGTTATGATAAAAGGACTATATGCCTCCAGACCATAGAGGTGATAGTAGTGAGTTAGAACTACACCGAGGAACAGAAAATAAGCTTTTTTTAGGTGTTTTTATGTGAGAGGGTGAGGGACCGAGAGGGGTGAAAGGGGTTAGGTGAGGGGTGAGGGTGCTGAAAGGGTAAGGGAATGGAGGATGGGGGTAAGGCTACTGCTCTTAAATCCTAAATTTGTTTCACACACACACACACACACACACACACACACACACACACTTCCATTAATTTAGGTCCGAACACACTCCAGGTTGTAGATTCCACGAAGCTCCTCGGCGTCACCATAGACAACAAACTAAATTGGAAACCACACGTCAATGAAGTTGTCAAATCCTCCAGTTTCCGTCTCTACATCCTCCGCTGACTCAAGTCCCTCTGAGTTCCTGCCCCCGAGCTCCTCAGTGTTTACTCAACATTCATACTTCCCAAGCTCACCTATGCCTCCCCTACCTGGCTTCCTCCCTAATTGCCACACAACGTAAATACCTAGAAAAAGTGCAAAAGAGGGCATATAAGATTATTCTCTCCCCCTCCTACTCCACATATCAAGAAGCGCTCAACACACTGACCCTCTTGGCTCTCGCTGACCATCACCACGACCTCATCTGCAAATTTGGTGAGAAGCTTCTGCACCATCCACGATACCGGCTCCTACTACCGCCTGAGATCCCTCGCCCGAGAATTGCTGTTTAACACCACAACCTCATCCAGCCCATACGGGCACGAGCTGATCGCTATAAGAATATCCCAGTCCCAACCATTGTAAAAATTATCAATAACCTGTAATCAACCAGTGTATTCACTCCCAGTCAAACTTACTTTTTGCATTGTCACTATGTTGAAATGCCCTGTAGTATGAGCTTCTCCCCACCTAGTCATTATACATCATATTTGTATCACTTATGTTACTTGTATATTATTTGTAAATCAAGAAACCCATTCCCCAATTATGTAACTGTATATTTCCAGCCTTCCGGTTGCTATGCTCTTTCAATAAACCGATTATTATTATTATTATTATTTAAACACACACACACACACACACACACACACACCATGTTATCTTTAAACCGAAATACGTACATCAATAATAATAATAATAATAATAATACAGCACATTACAATCATATACATTACAATTAACAAAATAACAATCTTTTATTCACTCATCAGCCTAAAAAAATATATTACTAAGCAATTAATGTATTTAAAATTTTCGCCAACACTATTACAATTCATGGTCCGTGTACTGTAACCGTAATGTAATGTGGACCGGAATGTAACTCCTGTATTTTGTATTTGCATCTGGCACGGAGCTTGTTGGGAGAAAGGGAATTGCCTCTTTTTGTTTTCATTACATTTATGAAGAAAGAAAGGAACGAAGGAAGGAAAGAAAGGAGAATAAACAGGTTACAGGAGAGGTCAACTAAGATTTACAAGGATTTGGAAAATGTCTTAATGTGAGTGAAGAATCGTGAGTAAGAATGTATATTTATGGCCGGCCGGGAATTACTGCCCACCCACCAATGTAGATTCATCAGACGGGCAGGGATCAAGGGATGACTCACTAAGGAAAATTTACTACACACACACACACACACACACACACACACACACAAAATCATCCTTGTTGACCATAAGTAGAAAATGAAAAATAGGAGAATAATAGTTTTAATAGGAAATAGTAACTAAGATATTTACTGAGATATTGACTAGTTTAATATTTATTTGTTAATGTGATTATAGGTCTTGTATTATGGTTGGTGTAAAAAGGTGAACGAAGAAGCGTACAGTAATTAATTTTTTATTTATTTATTTTATGTATTTATTTATTTTTTGTCAGGTTGGGTCTTCTCTAAGGTTGGGGTATGTATAGTAAAAGTATACAGATATGTAGTTGTGTATGATCATGTATACAATTATAAGAAAAGATAAGAATTTATACACACGTACACATTTATGAACTGCCACACACACACACACACACACCTGACACTCACCTCCTCCTCCCCCCTCTTCATAACACACATACACTGACACCCCCCTCCCCCCCAAACATAGGCTCCCTGATTAAGGAGTCATCCAGCTAAACAAAGAGCCTCAGCTGACCCCGCCAGCGCCCCCTAAGAGCCGTAACGAGGGATTAACACCACCATAACAACTTCCAACCACGTCCTGCCCTCCTCTCCTCACCCCTTAAGTGACTCTTAAATACACTGCAGGTAAATTCCAGCCGACATACTGGCGACACTTCCTTCTACCTTTTGTTTTTTGTCAACCCTGTAGTCCTGTTGTTGTTGGTGTCCTGAAGCGCGAATGTGACAACGTTTCACATGATTCGTACAGGTGTTGGCATCTCTCCTCCTCCCTAGGTGTTAAGACTGTTCCTTCTCTCTTGTTCGGTGTTTCAAGCATCCCCTCAGGTGCTAAGACTCTTCCCTTCAGGTGCTAAGACCCCTATCCCTCAGGAAATGTTCCCCTCAAGTGCTAAGACTTCCACTCCAGGCACAAAGAACTCTTGACGCAGACACCCTCCACCTCCTTGCCAGATGTTAACATGAATCACTAAGAATCACACACGCTTAAACATCCATCAGTCAAATCAGGAGGTCGGGAATTGGGGTTGATTGAACAAACAGTTGAAATTCCCTTACAGTGCGGCCAGTCTCTAACACAAGTTTATGATGATTATTTGATTTTTCCTCCCCAAGATGACGCAACCTCCTCCTCTAATTATTATCACCCCCCAAACACACCTACACTTCCCCTCCCTGGTGTTCTTCCTTTAGTGTTACATCACATATCAAGAGGCACTCAGTACACTGGGTCTCTCAAATCTCTGATCATCATCTACCAGTCTGGGACAGGGGCGCTACACCATCATCACGACCGCCACTTGCTACCACCTGAGATACCTCGTCCGCGTAATGCTGTGCGACACCACGACCGTATCCAACTCATGCGACCTCGTATGCTGATCTCTAGAGGAACTGTTCTACCCCAACCATTGTAAAAAAAAATACCAATGATGTCATATATAACTTGTGCGATCGTTCCTTATCCCTCTTGTTATATACTGTATGTACCACTTACTGTATGGGGGGGGGGGGAGGGGACGGAAGTGAGTAGGTACGGGAAGACGGGGTTTATGGGGAGTGGCGGGAGTAGGGGGGGAGGGGCAGTATCCCTCCTACGGGACATGATCATTTAGCGTGACTTGGGTGGCGGTCAGTGGTTAAGTGTATCGAGCACGCGACCCTTCCCCCCTCTATCCCCTCCTGCTCCTCCCCACCCCATCAAAGGCCAACCCTACCCATCCCTCCCCATACAAAACTAACCCTCCATTATCGAAGTCCAACACTCGTAATCCTCCCCACCCTCCCCATCACAGTCTAACCCTATTTTTCCCTCCCCTTCTCATCTTCTTCATCCCTCCCCCATCCTTCCCACTTCTCCTTATCTCTCCCCACCATAGTCTAACTCTCCCCACCTCTCCCTGTCTATTCCTCACTCTTCCTTGACAAAACTTTATTCAAATTGTTTTCTTGTTATTTCCGCCAAGTAACTTTTATCGCCTCGTTTCCATATTATTATTATTATTATTTTCCTTTTCACAATTACGTCCCTCTTTCATATTCTCATTTGATTTGTTCCCGTCATTTATTCCTCTCGACCTTTTTCTACTTTCGTAACTTTCCCAATTCAATAATCATCATCACTTTATTATCTTCTTCCATCAATCTTTTTCTAATCGCAATTTTTCGGCATTTTTCTCCAATATTTCTCTCCAAACTTTTCTCCTGTGTGGATTCCTCTGCATCATTATTCTTTATCCCTCCTCCTCCTGATCCCATTTCACCTTCATAACCCTTTCTTCTCCTCCTCCCTCTCTACATTATCGTTATCTTCTTCTATCCATTATCATAACACTTCCTCTTCCTCTTTACTAATACCACAACCTCTTTTCTTTTGCCTTTCCTTTCAGATGTCATTCTCTTCCCTCTTCCCATCATCTCGTCCTCTAAATAGATTGAAGGGACTTAATTCCTTCACCCCATCAACTCTCCCCCTAAACACGTCGAAGGGTACAACTACACCCCTTCCTCCCCCCTCCCCCCATAATTTTCCTGCTCAGTGATAATTTTCCGGGAGTTGGTACATAATTTTCCGGCGTACGACCTATGTTCTTCCTGACGCCTCTGTCTGCCTGGCCAGGAGGAGGGGAGAGAAGAGGCACCACGGCCACGAGGAAGGAGGATGACGACGATGTGGGAGTGGGTGTAGGAGGAGTGAGGAGAGGAAAGGTGGGTGGGGAGAGGAAGAGTGGAAGAAAGAAAAGTAAAATAAATGACAGATAATAATAATAATAATAATAATAATAATAATAATAAATAAATAATCATAATAATAGGAAAAATACTTAACTTGAGAAACTGATGCGAAAGAAGAAAGGAAGGAGGAGGAGTAAGAGAGGAGGAGGAAGGGAGAAGGAAGGAAGGATGAGACAGAGGAGGGGGAAGAGAACAGCGTCCCTCACCTCCTCTCATGAGCCTAACACAAGAAGACTAAGTTATTAAGGCTTGGCGGTACAAGGGATAATACGCTCTGGCTTCCCTATCAATAAGGCTTTGTTTACCTCCGCCCGCCACCAGCATAATGGCCTCTAGGGATTTTTCCCCTCCTCCTCTTCCTCTACCACCTCCCCTCGCTCTCTCCCCTTCCTCCTCCTCTACCTCCCTCTTCCCCCTCCTCCTTCCACCACACCCTCCTTCCACCACACCCTCCTCCCACCACACCCTCCTCCCACCCACGCTCTATATCCAGTTGATGGAATATAAAATAATCAGAATGGCCAAATAACCCTGGTATACACACACACACATCCACACACACAAATACACATACATAGATACATATATACGTGTACATATAAACCCCTCCCTCCCCACCCACCACACACACACACTACCCAGCAAATCAATGTTCGCCTCCGTGAATCCAAACAAATTCACACACACACACACACACACACACACACACACACATACACACAAACGAACATAAATTCATTTCTACATCGAGTAAACGAAAGCTGTTACAATATATATCGGCGACATTTTACACATGTTTTGTATCCTCTACATACAAATACAATATACAAGTACACCTACAAAAGCACAAATTCACTTTTTTTTTTGTTTTTTTGTTGTTGTCTGGGGACCCAAAAGCCTACGAGTAACAAAGTCCCAGATTTGAACAAAGATTTAATGAGGCCAGGGAAATTATGTATTTAATGTGATTATATTTTTGTTTTATGACACTGATTTGTTTAGCTGGGAAATAATAACAGAACAAATAATCTGACGTTTGAAAAAAGAAAATCGGAAACACAAATTTAAAAGCAGCGTAATTCAGTGAACAACAAGTTTACTGGTGGGGAATTAACTAAAGCCGTCTATGTATTCATTAATTTAAATTATTGTTAAGTAAATAGATATGTATTTTTTGATCACCTAAAGATTAATCCCCCCTCCCTCCTTATTTTAACTGATTATTATATTAAATCAATGTAACGCTACCTGTAGAGTCGGGTTAGGTTAGGTTAGGGTTGGGGTTAGTGTAAGCTGAAGTAAGCTGGGTGACTAATTTTAAGGTGATGCATAATATCTTTACAGCTTACAGTATATCAGTGTTGGACAGCTTGAGTATCGTAAGAGAGTCAAGAGCAACTGACGAAAACAACATAACAAAGAAGATAAAACGGTCAGGTGGTAAATATACTGAAATTATAATAAAAATACAAAAATACGAGAAAAATATATATATACATTACAAAATCTATATTATTCAAAGTACATATTATACTTTATACGTTACACCAAATAAGTATAAGGTAATATAATTTAATGTACAAAATATATATGAACATGAAACTATTACGGCAAATGGGGAAAATATATAGCGTACAAAAAATATTTACAAGAAAGTATTATTTGAAGTACACAACAATATGATCCATAATATATATAAAGTTAAAATAACATTAATATACAAAATATATAATGAAAGTATAAAAAATTATCAATAGTATAAAAAGATGAAAAAATACCATCGCAGTAAAAAGTTATTTAAGGTACAACAAAAATACTTTAAAAAAAATACTATGAAAATTCTGAAATGTACAAAATGTCGAGAACAGTTCCATACAAAATAAAACCCCATACACAGAGTACAGCATTACACAGCGCAATAGAGTACATCGGCAGAGTACAACACGGAAAGAGTACATAAACGCTGCAACACACCGAGTACAGCGCTGCACAGCATAAATTACTACCTCGTACAGAAAACAAAAGGCCACATTGTCACGCACTGCTAACGTTTATTTTAAAGTGCAGATCTATGTTGTGTTCAAGTTAGTGACTGATAATTAGTGCCAAGTTGTGGTGCCTTCATATAGTGCCAAACAGGTATACGTCTCTTTATCAGATATTGGCCAAACACACACGTACACAGAGGAAGGGGTGACTATCACTCCCACACACACACACAAGAAGGGAGTCGCCGCCACACACACACACACACACCAGCACCGCGCGTGGCTCACCTCACCTGTTGCTAGTCACCTGTTTGACTCACCTGTTGCTACAACCCCTACTAGGTCACCTGTTTGGGCTCCCCTGTTGCGCCGTTTGTATTTATCTGTTATTCTCTTGGTGTTTATGGTGGGAGTGTATCTGTTCCTTGTTTATTCTGTTGTTTTGTTTTGATTATCTTCGTTCTCTCATTTTCGCGTCTCAGGTTATTTATCTAATCTTTATGTTGTAGTCTTCTAATTTATTGTTTTATCTCCTGTGCCGTTAACCAATTAGCTCTTCTCCTCATCCTTTATCATAAATTAATCCCATTCTATTCACCTATCCTCCTGTTCCCTGTTTATCGTTAAGTTTCTCTACCTCCCGTTCACCATCACAAAAATTTCCACCCCCCTTTTACTCTCCACTAACTATTTACCAGCCTGGTCTTCGGTCGTTTTCCTACGTCTCCTTTATCATTGTTTCCTTAAATCCTGTCTATTCTGGTAAACATATTAGACTTGTGTTATAATTCTGACTATTGGAATCACTCACCCTAACCTAACTTAACCTGACAATTATTAATAAACGTTTTTGTAATAATATACGTGGCTCTTATTACTGTCAAGCGTTTTACATCCTAACACCTTTCTTCTATGTTAATCTTAGGGTCAATAGAGACCAAATGTTTACCAATGTTTATTATGATCTTCGATGTCTAGGTTGTATGAATATTTTACTGAATATCTCGCGAACTATCAATCGATTTATCCCCTGTCAATCTATGTCACTTTATTTTAAGAGGTGTACAACTCCATTCACTCTAACTTGTATGGTCAAGTATGTATGTATGTATGTATGTATCACTCTGTGTCCCAAAATCTACGGCTATAAATGCTGACTTACCTGGCTTGTTCACCTGTACCCTCTACAATAAGCTGTCACACCTGGACTACACCTGTGACTGACTTCCTATGGTCTCTCAATTATCAGTTTGGCCAGGTGTCATTCTTCTCATAATTTCCATTCCCCTTTGCAGTTGTTGTGGGCCTCCCTGTTCACGCCTCTACCGTCAGACTAGCCGATCACTAGTCCAGAGGTTAAATCTTTTCTCCACGAGTAACTGTTTCTTTAACTTCGTGTGCTGGTTCCCAAGTCATTAGGGTGTTGATGTTATTCCTTCTGTTATCATATGTATGTGTGTACTCCCTCTCTCTCTCTCTCTAACATCAGTTCAGCCAGTTTCCTTTATCCCTATTCTTCATTTAGTTCCGCAATCATAAGCTTAGCAATCACCATTCCTCTCGTTATCACATACCCTATTCCCCTTTCCTTGTTTGTCTCGCCTCTCTTTCTCTCTCCTTCCCTCCTTCCCTCCTCATCTCTCTCTCTCTCTCTCTCTCTCTCCTTCCCTCCTCATCTCTCTCTCTCTCTCTCTCTCTCGCTTTCCCCCCTACACCATTAGTTTATCCAATTCCATTATCTCTTATTCTTCCCCCCGCTGGTTTATCCATAGTTTATCTCGGTATGTGTGTGTGTGTTATGTGTGTGTGTTATGTGTGTGTGTGTGTGTGTGTGTGTTCCCACTTTTTTCCCTTCGCCTTTCCTTTATGTAGCTAATTATCATACAATGGTTTATATGGCTAAGTAATCCGGCTCGAGTGGCCTTTACACACAATATACGGGCTTCACCTCCCTATAAATGGATGTCATTTTCCACTGTGATATTTATGATTCAGTAAATATAGCTTTTCATGTTTAAAGGCGGCACTTGATAGTCTAGTATAACAGAGTAGCTCTTAAGCACTTTCACGTCTTTTTGTCAGAGGGTTGGGAAGGGGAATGGCAGGATGGGAGGCTGAAAGAGGGCGGAGAAGTGGAAGGGTGAGAGGGGGATGAGAGTGGGAGAGGAAGCGCAAGAGAGGGACAGAAAGAAAGGGTGAGAGGGGGGATGAGAGTGAAAGAGGAAGCGGTAGAGAGGGGACAAAAAGAAAGGATGCAAAATGGTGGTAGGAGAGACAGAAATTGACGGTGAAGGGATAGAAAAAAAAAATCCAAACTGCACTATCGTCGACATGAACCTGTACGCACTCAATACCCTGTACACACACACACACTCAGTGCCCTCCACACACACACTCAGTGCCCTCCACACACGCTTCATAATACTACACTACACATACACACAGGTACAAGGAGCAAACACCAATATAAACTTTGCTTTGTGTTCCATGATTGGGAGTACATGAGGGCTGACTGACGCCACTTCCAATTTGTTGACGAACAAATACTGCCAACACGACACATGAAAACACCTTCTCACACCTTTTCCAAAGCTGAAAACACAATTACAAGGACAAAGAGGGAAACTATGACAGGTAACTACAGCCCTCCTACCTGCTGGACTCTCCTCGATTGGACTGGGGTTACCTGTATTCATACAAGATAGTTATATCAGTATTCTATCAGTTATGACTAAACTGGTCTCCCTACAGGTACAGTGAGAGCCAGTCCCCCTGGGTCCGGTGTTAGTACAACAGGACACCAGACTACCCAGAGAAAACTTGCAATATTTGTTTGGTTCATTTACTACCGTGGCAAATATTCTAAATTTTACAGGTGGTTAAGTGTTGAAACTAAAGACCTGAATGAACGGTGCTTAAAGGCCCTGGCAGGTGACACAAGTAAACACATAAAAACAATTAAACAACAAACGACTCTTCTGGATCAGTGTCACATCAACTGGGAGTTATAACCGAGTCTCTCACGCTGGTGTAGTAAACATGAAATCTGCAGAACAAGTTTTCAAAACGCTGACGTTTTTTAAATGGCTTTAACCACAACACATACATAAATAAGTAAGCTTCAAGAGGGGCTGGCTCGTGGACAACTCAGTCTCGACCTACGCTGGTGAAGTACAATATTTACAACTAAAATCAGATCCCCTGTAAGAGAGAGCCAGCCCTGGGGTCTGTTAGTACGGTCAGTGTCGAGGTGGCTGGCCCCTTACTGCCGGGGCTGACACAAACACAGGTGACACACAACATTAGTTAGGGCTTTGTTTAGATCAACCTACTGCCCGCCTTTCTTGATCTGACTGACAGGAGTTTCGTGCGTGAGAGCTGTTTCTGAAAGTGCGGTTTAACGAAGCCAAAGAAAAATTTTTGGTTTTTCCTTTTAAATCCGCCCCAAATTCCTTTCATGAACATTATCGTTTCTTCCTCTTAATTAACAAGGACAGGACTAACCAAAACAAAAATGAATAACTAAATAAATAAGAATATAACAATTATCCTTCATAAATTCGTATAATATACCTCGGCTTGTGGGCGACCCTCTAGAACGTTACAACCGTGTGGAGGCTCAGAGGACCGTAAGTGAACATACGGTAATAAAATCATGGGAGATCTTCGAGGCAAGAGATGTCCCGCGCCCATTACATCATCGATATCCAGACGTCACTTAAGTACTTCTGACTGACTGACTGACTGACTGACACACACACACACACACACACACACACACACACCAGTAAATAATGTAACTGAGGTCTATAAAAGGAGATTCATTAATATTACAGAAAATAAAAAAAATAAAATTATACAGGTAAGACAGAGATAATTGGATATATAGACAGAGGAAGACAGGTAAATTAGGCCAGTAAAGGTATCCAATGTTACAGACACCACAATATACCTTAGATAATCGTAAATATCATCTAATTAAAAAAAAAAAATCTGGTCATGTTATAGCCACCGTTACTTACTGAACTACCCTCGTATACATGGGGAAAGTGACGTTAAAAAAATATATAAGGGATAATTTGGCCACGAGTAACGCAATGTAATTTCATACGTCAGTGATCAAAGTTGTGATGGTGATGAGAGAGAGAGAGAGAGAGAGAGAGAGAGAGAGAGAGAGAGAGAGAGAGAGAGAGAGAGAGAGAGAGAACACTATCAGTGCGAAGACCAAACTGAACTATCAAGAGTAGAAAAAAACTGTATTCTAATTTTGTCCAATAAAATTTAACTAAATCTATCCAATACCAATGTAATTTAAAAAGACCCCAATGGAAATAAGCTTTTAAACAGCTTTCTTGGGCTAAGCTTGAGTTGAATCCACTTACTCTTGACCACTGTTGTATACTTGCATTATTTACATACATTTTGAATCAATGTGAACTTGTGTGCCAATTCTATCTACGTATCACCGTGGGGACTCTTCCAGGTAGAGACATGATAGTTGAGTTTGTGACGCTGGGTGGGTGGGTGAGTGGGACTATGAGTGGGTGAGGGTGGGGTGGGTGAGGGTGGGGTGGGTGAGGGAGGGTGGGTGTAAGTGTCGTTGTCCCAAGGTGGTGGAATAATCTCCTGTTCATTTGCTGTTGGCGAGCATCATCCATCAATTCTTTCATAACCACGGCTGCCAGGAGGAGGAGGAGGAGGAGCTCTTCTTCGTCCTACTCCTCCTCCACCAAGCCCCGCCTCCATTACTCAACTTTGTCCTCCAAGCATTTATTTGTCCTCCATTTTTCTACCTTCCTCCTACTCCTCCTCCTCGTTTTGTCCTCTCCCTCTCCCCTTCTCCCTCCCTAGTTATTTTTCTCTCTTTCCTTATTTCTCTATCTCCTCCCCTATCTTTCTCTCTCACTCTCCCTCTCTCTGACTTCCCCTCCCCCTCCTAGGTATTCTCTCTCTCTCTCTCTCTCTCTCTCTCTCTCTCTCTCTCTCTCTCTCTCTCTCTCTCTCTCCTTCATCATCATCCATCAACCGGTTGGTCCTTTGCCTTTCTGTTCTTTTATTTCCGCTTCTACCAACCTTCATTAATCTGTTCTTCCTCCTCTTCCCCCTTTCTCTTGATTCATTAATGCATTTTTACTCTCCAATTCCACCTGCCTCATTAATTCATCCTTCCCCTCTCTATCTACTTATTCACACGTCTATTATCATCATTTCCTTTAACCAAATCATCTTCTTCTTCTCTCTATCTATTTGTTAATTATCACATTTTTCATTTACTTTTATTTCATTTTTGGTTTCTTTCGTTATTCTCCGTTTATTTAAAAATTTCTCAATTTAATAACATTTTTAGTCAATCTAAAATCCCACTAATTTATTCAAGAAGTCCTGAAGCAGCCGTGAGATGTATTTTTTTCCCCAGTTAATTCCTGTTTTATCGATTCGTTTCAGAGCCTCGCTGGCAGAGTAGTCGTCTAAAGCTGAACTCTACGACGGCTCACTGTCATGGCTCCTGCAATTCATGATTCAGGTCACTCATTCACGTCATTCACTCTCCTCAGTGTTACTCATCCCTGTAACTCACTCATTCACGTCATTCACTCTCCTCAGTGTTACTCATCCCTGTAACTCACTCATTCACGTCATTCACTCTCCTCAGTGTTACTCATCCCTGTAACTCACTCATTCACGTCATTCACTCTCCTCAGTGTTACTCATTCCTGTAACTCACTCATTCACGTCATTCACTCTCCTCAGTGTTACTCATCCCTGTAACTCACTCATTCACGTCATTCACTCTCCTCAGTGTTACTCATTCCTGTAACTCACTCATTCACGTCATTCACTCTCCTCAGTGTTACTCATCCCTGTAACTCACTCATTCACGTCATTCACTCTCCTCAGTGTTACTCATCCCTGTAACTCACTCATTCACGTCATTCACTCTCCTCAGTGTTACTCATCCCTGTAACTCACTCATTCACGTCATTCACTCTCCTCAGTGTTACTCATCCCTGTAACTCACTCATTCACGTCATTCTCTCTCCTCCATGTTACTCACTCCCTCCTCTCTTTCTTCGTTCATCTCTCCTCCTCCTCCTCTTCCCTTTACTTGTCTATCTCTCCTCCTCCCTTTACTTGTCTATCTCTCCTCCTCCCTTTACTTGTCCGTCTCTCCTCCTCCCTTTACTCGTCTATATCTCCTCCTCCCTTTACTTGTCCGTCTCTCCTCCTCCTCCTCCTCCTCCACTCTTTATTTGTCAACCTCCCCTCCTCCTCCTCCTGGCCGTGTTGGCGCCCTTCACGTCTCCACCTTCAGGAAACATCACGCCGGTTTTTCTCAGGCAGCAGGTGGTGGTTGTAGACGATCAATCCGCTGCATCTCTGACGTCAAATCTTCCAGAAAAGTCAAACAACCTCAAACGTCACACATTTTCACAAAGTCACGTAGTCACGAAATCATACGAACGAAATCAAATGAAAAACAAAAACCAGGAAGCGGTCAAAACATCTATTTCATCAATTAAAATTTTGGTGCCAAAATACAAAAAAAAAAAAAAAAAGTGAAAACTGTAAGTCATTCATGAAGTCACACCGTGTGGGAGCGTGTTATTACATCACAACACCTGGGGACATACACAGGGGCCAGCGATGACGTCACAGCGGCGGTGACGTCATGAGGGTAAACCGAGGGGCTCCATCTTGAAAGATTCATAATGTGGCCTCCTCCCCGTGGGGGATCAATATCTAATCATCTCCGGCTCGCTCTTCCGCAACCTGCAACTTAACCCACCACCAACTGCACCTCTGCCGCCCTCCCTCCCCCCCTTGATCACTCCTGGTAATTACTTAATAGTTCAGTGAAGCTTGTGGGTGTTAGTTAATTGTTCATGGTTGATGGTTAGTCACTAACAATGAAAGGATCTCAAGGGGAAATTTCGCTGTTTGCGGTGGTTAGATGTCCTTTTTTTCTTCTTCCGTAAATGTGAATAAAGTCAGATAATTCCAAAGGATATAGTTATTCCTACTTCAAATTTCTTGGAGAGACTTCCAGAGGAAACATAGTTACCATCTTGAGAATACCACAAGCGGGAATTAGCTGGTGTTAGTTATCGAGTGGCGGGAGTTTGTTGATTTCGGGAGAGGCAGCGGCGGGAGGCGCCGCAGATTACATTCCAGCCAAGTACACTCCTGAGGTCGCAGTAATCGTCCTCACACCAACCTAACGCCTCCATAATGAGCATAAAGGCGCTCATGTGCGCCCGCTGCGCCTCCACATCCGTCTTCCTCTTTACCTGGGCGCTGCACATTACGTTAATGCACCCAAACAATTACCCGACACTTGTGTTCACTTTTTCAACCCTCCACCAACTCGATATCTCCGTATCTCCTTCCAACCATCTTCTCCGCCTTCTCCACCGACTCCGCCGGGTGTTCTCCTCTCCTCGTCTTCCCACAACAGGACTCTTGACACACCCTCACGTACCAGGTGACAAACCAATGTATCCCAGCAGACTGCGCACCTGCTCCACCCCGAACAAGTCTCTCGAAAAAAGTGTACCAACAGCGAGTAAACAAATGTGTTTTCTTCCCCCAGGCTGGAGCATCTGACCCCCTGACACCCCATGCGACCCCCGCCTCCTCCTCCCGCTCCGGTGCCTTGAGGACACAGAGGTGGGGTGGAGTGAAGGTGGGATGGAGGGGAACGAGAAAGGAGGGTGGCAGGTGGGGCGGAGGCGGTGTGTGGGGGACTGGCAGGGCAGGCCCCCCTTCCCCCACCATCGATCACCAGCGCCTCATCTAGGTAATGCACACGGTGCTGCCCTCTGTACACACAGGGAGATGCACAATGGGACTCGCCGCCTCATATATCGGATTGAGAGGTCTCCAATCTCGCCTAACCCGCCACCAAATGAAGCAGAAATTTGTTTTTTTTATATTTTTGTGGCCAGGCCGTGTGAATGGTGTAGCCCTTCCCATTCCTGCCTCCCAACCCCACTTCCCACTCACCCTCCTCCCTCACGCCGTCTAGGATAATTACAGCCAAGGAGAGAATCGTATCCGAAGCCCCCAGTCAAATGCGACAACATTTTTGCGCCGTCAGTTTGGTGTCGCAACGAACAAAATCACTTGCTTTGCCCAGCGCCGAGCACACAAACCAAGTTGCTGTCAAAATAAGGTCGAAAAAAAAAGCATGCTATGAAACGCTTGGCGAGAGGGAGGGAGGGAGAGATGAGGTTGGTTCATCCATTATGGAAGACACGATGCTCACATAGCCATCATGGACACAACATGAAAGTCAATGTCCCAAAACATTATACAGCTAATCTAAACGTTGCAAGGCGAGGTCATCCAAGTCTCGTCCATCACTTCAAACACCATCAAGGGAGAAAAGAACGAAAAATCACGAAGGAAAAAATATATATATAAAACTAAGGACCCGACTCTCTCTCTCTCGTCTTCGATTTTTACACAACTTCCCCAGTACAGGAGCGAGAGACCACGTTATGAGGCCGCCATCATGTACTCTACACTGTGGTGCTGTGGTGGTGGTGGTGTGGAGGTGGTGGTGTGGAGGTGGTGATGCTATGTTAGTGGTGGTGAGGTACTGTGATGGTGGTGATGTGATGATGATGGTTGGTGTGATGATGATGATGGTGGTGTGATGATGATGATGATGATGATGATGATGGTGGTGGTGGTGTGATGATGGTGCTGTGGTGTGGTAGCAGTAGTTGTTGTAGAGCTGTGGTATGGTGGTGGTTGTGATGCTATGGTGTGGTGCATTGGTAGTACTGAGTGCGTATTGGTGGGTATCTACTGTACTGTATAGTGAGGGAAGTAGGTGGAGAGGTAGAAGTGAATGGTGTTGGTTTAGTGATAACAGTGTCGTGGAGGTGTGGTGGTCGTGAGGGTCGTTGAAGTGGTGACGATAATAACAGTGGAGGCGTGGGACAAGAGGGGTGGGAGGGAGGAAGATGAAGAGGAGGAAGAGGAGGATAAGGAGGAGGAGGAGGAGGAGGACGAAGAGGGGGACGAAGAAAAGGAGGAGGAAGAGGAGGAGGAAGAGGAGGAAGAGGAGGAGGATGAAGAGGAGGGGGGAGAAGAAAGTGGAAGAGGAGGAGGATAAAGAGAAGGAGGAGAAGGAGGAGGAGGAGGAAGAGGGGGACGAAGAAGAGGAGGAAGAGGAGGAAGAGGAGGAAGAGGAGGAGGATGAAGAGGAGGGGGGAGAAGAAAGTGGAAGAGGAGGAGGATAAAGAGGAGGAGAAGGAGGAGAAGGAGGAGAAGGAGGAGGAGGAGGAAGAGGAGGAGGAAGAGGAGGACGAAGAGGGGGACGAAGAAAAGGAGGAGGAAGAGGAGGATGAGGAGGAGGATGAAGAGGAGGGGGGAGAAGAAAGTGGAAGAGGAGGAGGAGGAGGAAGATGAAGAGGAGGAGGAGGAAGAGGAGGACGAAGAGGGGGACGAAGAAAAGGAGGAGGAAGAGGAGGAGGAAGAGGAGGAGGAGGATGAGGAGGAGGATGAAGAGGAGGATGAAGAGGAGGATGAAGAGGAGGAGGGGGGAGAAGAAAGTGGAAGAGGAGGAGGAGGAGGAGGAGGAGGAGGAGGAGGGACACTTTAATAAGTGGAGGAATAAAGGTTCAGTAATAGCCAGTGATGAGCGTGGGTGGGAAATATTGAGTAGTAGAAGGGAGAGAAGACTTAGTGGGTGGAAGGGCTGAGTGGGTGGAGGTGGAAGGGCTGAGTGGGTGGAGGTGGAAGGGCTGAGTGGGTGGAGGTGGGAGGGTTGAGTGGGTGGAGGTGGGAGGGTTGAGTGGGTGGAGGTGGAAGGGCTGAGTGGGTGGAGGTGGGAGGGTTGCGTGGGTAGAGGTGGGAGGGTTGCGTGGGTGGAGGTGGAAGGGCTGAGTGGGTGGAGGTGGGAGGGTTGAGTGGGTGGAGGTGGAAAGGCTGAGTGGGTGGAGGTGGGAGGGTTGCGTGGGTGGAGGTGGGAGGGTTGCGTGGGTGGAGGTGGGAGGGTTTAGTGGGTGGAGGTGTAGTGTTGAGTGGGTGGAGGTGGGAGGGTTTAGTGGGTGGAGGTGGGAGGGTTGAGTGGATGGAGGTGTAGTGTTGAGTGGGTGGAGGTGGGAGGGTTTAGTGGGTGGAAGTGGGAGGGTTTAGTGGGTGGAGGTGTAGGTGTAAGTGTTGAGTGGGTGGAGGTGTAGGTGTAAGTGTTGAGTGGGTGGAGGTGGGAGGGTTTAGTGGGTGGAGGTGTTGAGTGGGTGGAGGTGGGAGGGTGGAGGCGGCGATGGATAACATCACCAGGGAGAGACAGAGGGTCCCCTGCTGGCTGACTGGCTCACACAATACTCACGTTCTCACAGTCATCGGGATTTAAACCATTCGCGGAGGTCTGGTTGGCCTCGCGGGGGTCTGGTTGGCCTCCCGGGATCAACACGCTCTAAACAATTTCTCCAGAAAACCTCTTAAATATATTGCTATGTGTCTCTAGCCCAGGCAAGAACCACAGACGCACGCAAGCTCGCTGGAGGGAAAAACAAACAAAAAACACCCGGACACGAAGGAACGGCCATATACCATTGATTTTCACTGCATAAAAAGTAGGAAAGTACATATACCTGTATGTCTGAGAGAAGAAACTAGAAAGTATATTTATTATCTCATATCGTGCATGGAAAGACTTAGCCAGGTTAATAAGCACGATATATTAGGGAGAGGCACAAGGTGGTGGTGTGGGTGACTGCGCGAGCACGAGGCAGGTAAACAAAGACAGTGCCACCTAGCGGGTGGTCTGAGAACTGAGCCCTGGCGGGGACATCTATAGAAGCCCGTGATGAATTGTGGCGGTGGTGTACAGTCGATATCTCCACCACCACCAGTGCAAACACCTCCCTGTTATTAAAAGATGGTGGCGTGTTCACACTGTGTAGCAAGATAGCGATTGGGAAATAATTGACAAAAGAAACATTGACGTTGAC
The DNA here is from genome assembly GCA_958450375.1 of Homarus gammarus. Classification (NCBI taxonomy): domain Eukaryota; kingdom Metazoa; phylum Arthropoda; class Malacostraca; order Decapoda; family Nephropidae; genus Homarus; species Homarus gammarus. The sequence goes on from CAUDMG010001221.1 coordinate 2,535,990, forward strand.
ACCAGTTTACCGATGATGGACGGGAGGGGGAAGGGAGGCGGCGGTTACTTTGTCCTCTGGGATGAGACAACGATACCTATGATCCTGAGAGTAGGAAAAAAAGTTCTCACAAAACACGAAGGTGCGATAATCAGGTATCGACTACAGTAACACAGCGGGCGAGGGGAGTAGTTTATTGACGGCAGGTGTTGAGTGAGAGACCACTGGCTCGATAGTGTGATGGAGGGGGGTGTGGAGGAGGGGAGGGGAGAGACTGGCAAGGAAGGGGTGAGGAGGGAGGAGGAGGAAGGGGTGTGGAGGAGGGGAGAGGTTGGCAAGGAAGGGGTGAGGAGGAGAGGAGGGGAGGGGTCGGCAATGAAAGGGTGTGGAGGAGGGGAGGGGAGAGGTTGGCAAGGAAGGGGTGGGGAGGAGGGGAGGAATGGGGTCGACAGGGAAGGGGTTAGGAGGAGGGGTGTTAAACGGTCACAACGACACACCTGATAAAGGAAGTTGTGTGGTGGGGAGCGTCTTGTTCAGGTGGTGCACGACGAGGAAGGAAGTTGAGAGAGACCCACCCCGCCCTGACTGACTAACACCCACCCCGCCCTAACTGACCGACACCCTCCCCGCCTTGACTGAACGACACCTACCCCGCCCTGACTGACCGACACCCACCCCGCCCTGACTGACCGACACCCACCCCGCCCTGACTGACTAACACCCACCCCGCCCGAACTGATCGACACCCACCCCGCCTTGACTGAACGACACCACCCCGCCCTGACTGACCGACACCCACCCCGCCCTGACTGACCGACACCCACCCCGCCCTGACTGACCGACACCCACCCCGCCCTGACTGACCGACACCCACCCCGCCCTGACTGACTAACACCCACCCCGCCCAAACTGACTGACACCCACCCCGGCCTGACTGACCGACACCCACCCCGGCCTGACTGACCGACACCCACCCCGGCCTGACTGACTAACACCCACCCCGGCCTGACTGACTAACACCCACCCCGCCCTGACTGACTAACACCCACCCCGCCCTGACTGACTAACACCCACCCCGGCCTAACTGACTAACACTCACCCCGCCCTGATTGAGGAAAGAAGAGGAGGTGAGGAGGAGATAAGGTTGGGGGAGGGAGGGAGGGTGGGTAAGGTGTGGTGGGGGGGGGGGGAAGTGAGGGATAAATGTGCCTAAAATATTTAAGAACAAATATATTCACTATTGTCAATTCTGATTTTCTTTTTTTCCTTTCCTTGTTAAAATTAATTATTGCTGTATTATATTTAGTATCATTAACATCAATTATTACCATTTCTAACATAATTATCACGGTTTTGTAGTTGATTATTACCGTACTGGAATTAATTATTAACCACTCACCACCACCACAACCCACTCACCACCACCTCAACCCACTCACCACGACCCACCACCATAATCCACAACCCACTCACCACCACCACCACCACAGCCCACTCTCCACCACCAAGGTACTCTTCATGCATCAGTATTCGGGCTAGCGGCGGGGTGGTGATGGAGGAGGAGAAGAAATGGAGGAGGTGGTAGAAGAAGAGGTGGAAAGGAGGAGGAAGAGGAGGAACAGTTGGAGAGGAGGAGGAGGAAGATGAACAAGAAGAAAAAGGAGGAGGTAGATAGGAAGAGGAGGAGGAGGAGGTAGCAGAATACCCACCGCACCCCTCCCCTCCTGTTGTCACACCTTGTACACGTCCATAATCCTGCAACACAAGGAAGTATGGAGGGAGGGGCCAACCACACTCCGGTAATTGGCACGTACCAGTAACAATGCGTGTGTTAATTTGTGAATGTCGCCGAGAATTGAGAACACTGTCAGTAACTGTATGTCTGACTGGGTGGGTAGGTGGGTAGATGACAATATGGTTAACTGACCTACTGCGTGATTTATTGGTTGACTGGTTGAGGAGTACATCTTGTTTCCCCTTCCTTCCTTCCTTCCACCCCCTCACTTCCCTCCACTATACATCACAACACTTAAGCAGCTGGCGGGAGTTAATATCTTGACTCAGGCATCCACCAACAACTCTTCTTGCGAACTTCATACTAATAACTATTGGCTCCTCCCTGTTGTTTGTTGCCTGTTGCCTCCTCTCTGCTGCCTGTTGCCTCCTCCCTGCTGCCTGTTGCCTCCTCCCTGCTGCCTGTTGCCTCCTCCCTGCTGTCTGTTGCCTCCTCCCTGCTGCCTGTTGCCTCCTCCCTGCTGCCTGTTGCCTCCTCCCTGCTGCCTGTTGCCTCCTCCCTGCTGTCTGTTGCCTCCTCCCTGCTGTCTGTTGCCTCCTCCCTGCTGCCTGTTGCCTCCTCCCTACTGCCTGTTGCCTTCTCCCTCCTGCCTCCTCTAATGGTGTCAGGGGTAGTGTTAGTAGTATCGGTGTCAAGGTGGTGCATGGTGTTACGGGTGATGGTGGTAATATTAGTGGTGTCAGATATGATGGTAGTGACAACAGTGGTAGAAGTAGTGGTAGCAAGGAATGGTGGTGGTGACAAGGAATGGTGGTAGTGACAGAGGTAGTGGTAAGGAATGGTGGTAGTGACAGCGGTAGTGGCGGCAAGAAATGGTGGTAGTGACAGCGATAGTGGTAGTGGTGGTAGCGGCAAGGAATGAACGCCAGTAACAACAATTAACTCCGACAACCCACCCACCCACATGTCACCCTCGTTAGGCACCCCATTTTTCACTCTCGTGCAAAATTGATCACTAATTGGCATGACAGTGTGATTATGGCTACTAACTACGTACCCTCTTACGCCACATGGCTACGTAACTACGCCTCCATATGGTCGTAACTTAAGCAATGACGTGTCCAGCCCTACAAGGTAATATCACTTAGTTCGATTCATTCATTAGTTCCTATTTGTTTATTTATCCTTTCATTATATAAGAACATTTTTCCTTCCGCTGTCTCCTCAATTGTGTTTTGGGGTTTGTTGACACACACACTCTCTCTCTCTCTCTCTCTCTCTCTCTAATCCTGTAATAGGTTCCAATGTAATAGGGAATGTATACAATGTATTTCTAGTATCTATAATAGGGGTAATTATAGCAGTGAACTCCCTCCCCCCCTAATAAAAAAAAAAGTTTCGCTTCCTAAATTGTGAAGTCTTGTGTTAATTGTTCAATGTAACATCAAACATACCTCTAGAACGACATTTCACACACAACAGTCACACAAACCGTAGAGGTAAGTGCCCACATTCAGTCGAGAAGATTTTCGACCTTATTAAGAATAACATTAAAGCATATTCTTGGCTCCAATATTCAGCCTCACAGTGAGTGACCTCGGGAGGGAATATTTATAAATACTTCTTATTGTGTATCAAGAGTCGGGCACTACCGCAGCTTAGAACCATTACGCCAAGCTCTCTCACCACCTCCCCAGCACCACCACCACCTCCCCAGCACTACCAGCAGCACCGTCACCTCCCCCTGCACCACACACCAACAGCCAGGTCATAAACGTCTTCGTTATGCTCCCCACAGTATCACCTGTTTACACAACTGTATATATTATTCAACGATAAAATACTGTGTGTGTGTGTGTGTGTGTGTGTGTGTAAACACACCAGCGTAAATGCAAGTTGTTTAAGAGAAACGTGTTTACACATTAAAAAACAATAGTACGTCGACACAAACAAGGTTGTTCCGTTTAATACAGCGCGCGCGCGCGCTCACACACACACACACACACACACATTTTTCCAGACAGCCAGAGAGTTTTGGCCGGGACCACCATGACAGGCGACTGATGAGGTATTTGACAGGTAAACAACCGCTCGAACAAATTTGCATAGATAATGAGAAGCGAGGTTTATCTTTCCCGGACCCCGTCTCATGAGACCCCCTGCCGTCTGTCTGTCTCATGAGACACCCTGCCGTCTGTCTGTCTCATGAGACCCCCTGCCGTCTGTCTGTCTCATGAGACCTCCTGCCGTCTGTCTGTGTCTCATGAGACCCCCTGCCGTCTGTCTGTCTCATGAGACCCCCTGCCGTCTGTCTGTCTCATGAGACCCCCTGCCGTCTGTCTGTCTCATGAGACCCCCTGCCGTCTGTCTGTCTCATGAGACCCCCTGCCGTCTGTCTGTCTCATGAGACCCCCTGCCGTCTGTCTGTGTCTCATGAGACCCCCTGCCGTCTGTCTGTCTCATGAGACCCCCTGCCGTCTGTCTGTCTCATGAGACCCCCTGCCGTCTGCCTGTCTCATGAGACCCCCTGCCGTCTGCCTGTGTCTCATGAGGCCCCCCCTGCCGTCTGTCTGTGTCTCATGAGGCCCCCTGCCGTCTGTCTGTGTCTCATGAGGCCCCCCTGCCGTCTGTCTGTGTCTCATGAGGCACCCTGCCGTCTGTCTGTGTCTCATGAGGCACCCCTGCCGTCTGTCTGTCTCATGAGACCCCCTGCCGTCTGCCTGTCTCATGAGACCCCCTGCCGTCTGCCTGTCTCATGAGACCCCCTGCCGTCTGTCTGTCTCATGAGACCCCCTGCCGTCTGCCTGTCTCATGAGACCCCCTGCCGTCTGTCTGTCTCACGAGACCCCCTGCCGTCTGTTTGTGTCTCATGAGGCCCCCCCTGTCGTCTGCCTGTCTCACGAGACCCCCTGCCGTCTGTCTGTCTCACGAGACCCCCTGCCGTCTGCCTGTCTCATGAGACCCCCTGCCGTCTGTCTGTCTCACGAGACCCCCTGCCGTCTGCCTATCTCATGAGACCCCCTGCCGTCTGTCTGTGTCTCATGAGACCCCCTGCCGTCTGTCTGTCTCATGAGACCCCCTGCCGTCTGTCTGTCTCATGAGACCCCCTGCCGTCTGTCTGTCTCATGAGACCTCCTGCCGTCTGTCTGTCTCATGAGACCCCCTGCCGTCTGTCTGTCTCATGAGACCTCCTGCCGTCTGTCTGTCTCATGAGACCCCCTGCCGTCTGTCTGTCTCACGAGACCCCCTGCCGTCTGCCTGTCTCACGAGACCCCCTGCCGTCGGTCTGTCTCACGAGACCCCTTGCCGTCTGTCTGTCTCACGAGACCCCTTGCCGTCTGCCTGTCTCACGAGACCCCCTGCCGTCTGCCTGTCTCACGAGACCCCCTGCCGTCTGTCTGTCTCATGAGACCCCCTGCCGTCTGTCTGTGTCTCATGAGGCCCCCTGCCGTCTGTCTGTGTCTCATGAGGCCCCCCTGCCGTCTGTCTGTCTCATGAGACCCCCTGCCGTCTGTCTGTGTCTCATGAGACCCCCTGCCGTCTGTCTGTGTCTCACGAGACCCCCTGCCGTCTGTCTGTCTCATGAGACCTCCTGCCGTCTGTCTGTGTCATGAGACCCCCTGCCGTCTGTCTGTGTCATGAGACCCCCTGCCGTCTGTCTGTGTCTCATGAGACCCCCTGCCGTCTGTCTGTCTCATGAGACCCCCTGCCGTCTGTCTGTCTCATGAGGCCCCCCTGCCGTCTGTCTGTCTCATGAGACCCCCTGCCGTCTGTCTGTCTCATGAGACCCCCTGCCGTCTGTCTGTCTCATGAGGCCCCCTTGCCGTCTGTGTCTCATGAGACCCCCTGCCGTCTGTCTGTCTCATGAGACCCCCTGCCGTCTGTCTGTCTCATGAGGCCCCCCTGCCGTCTGTCTGTCTCATGAGGCCCCCTGCCGTCTGTCTGTCTCATGAGACCTCCTGCCGTCTGTCTGTCTCATGAGACCCCCTGCCGTCTGTCTGTGTCTCATGAGACCCCCTGCCGTCTGTCTGTCTCATGAGACCCCCTGCCGTCTGTCTGTCTCATGAGACCTCCTGCCGTCTGTCTGTCTCATGAGACCTCCTGCCGTCTGTCTGTCTCATGAGACCCCCTGCCGTCTGTCTGTCTCACGAGACCCCTTGCCGTCTGCCTGTCTCACGAGACCCCTTGCCGTCTGCCTGTCTCACGAGACCCCTTGCCGTCTGTCTGTCTCACGAGACCCCCTGCCGTCTGTCTGTCTCACGAGACCCCCCTGCCGTCTGCCTGTCTCACGAGACCCCCCTGCCGTCTGCCTGTCTCACGAGACCCCCCTGCCGTCTGCCTGTCTCACGAGACCCCCCTGCCGTCTGCCTGTCTCACGAGACCCCCCCTGCCGTCTGCCTGTCTCACGAGACCCCCCCTGCCGTCTGCCTGTCTCATGAGACCCCCTGCCGTCTGTCTGTCTCATGAGACCCCCTGCCGTCTGTCTGTCTCATGAGACCCCCTGCCGTCTGTCTGTCTCATGAGACCCCCTGCCGTCTGTCTGTCTCATGAGACCCCCTGCCGTCTGTCTGTCTCATGAGACCCCCTGCCGTCTGTCTGTCTCTCATGAGACCCCCTGCCGTCTGTCTGTCTCATGAGACCCCCTGCCGTCTGTTTGTGTCTCACGAGACCCCCTGCCGTCTGTATGTCTCACGAGACCCTGCCGTCTGTCTGTGTCTCATGAGACCCCCTGCCGTCTGTCTGTCTCACGAGACCCCCTGCCGTCTGTCTGTGTCTCATGAGACCCCCTGCCGTCTGTCTGTCTCACGAGACCCCTTGCCGTCTGTCTGTCTCACGAGACCCCCCTGCCGTCTGCCTGTCTCACGAGACCCCCCTGCCGTCTGCCTGTCTCACGAGACCCCCCCTGCCGTCTGCCTGTCTCACGAGACCCCCCCTGCCGTCTGCCTGTCTCACGAGACCCCCTGTCGTCTGCCTGTCTCACGAGATCCCCCCTGCCGTCTGCCTGTCTCACGAGACCCCTTGCCGTCTGTCTGTCTCACGAGACCCCCTGCCGTCTGTCTGTCTCACGAGACCCCTTGCCGTCTGTCTGTCTCACGAGACCCCCTGTCGTCTGCCTGTCTCACGAGACCCCTTGCCGTCTGTCTGTGTCTCATGAGACCCCCTGCCGTCTGTCTGTGTCTCATGAGACCCCCTGCCGTCTGTCTGTGTCTCATGAGACCCCCTGCCGTCTGCCTGTCTCACGAGACCCCCTGACGTCTGCCTGTCTCACGAGACCCCTTGCCGTCTGTCTGTCTCACGAGACCCCTTGCCGTCTGCCTGTCTCACGAGACCCCTTGCCGTCTGCCTGTCTCACGAGACCCCCTGCCGTCTGTCTGTCTCACGAGACCCCCCTGCCGTCTGCCTGTCTCACGAGACCCCCCTGCCGTCTGCCTGTCTCACGAGACCCCCCCTGCCGTCTGCCTGTCTCACGAGACCCCCCTGCCGTCTGCCTGTCTCACGAGACCCCCCCTGCCGTCTGCCTGTCTCACGAGACCCCTTGCCGTCTGTCTGTCTCACGAGACCCCTTGCCGTCTGCCTGTCTCACGAGACCCCTTGCCGTCTGTCTGTCTCACGAGACCCCTTGCCGTCTGTCTGTCTCACGAGACCCCCCTGCCGTCTGCCTGTCTCACGAGACCCCCCTGCCGTCTGCCTGTCTCACGAGACCCCCCCTGCCGTCTGCCTGTCTCACGAGACCCCCCTGCCGTCTGCCTGTCTCACGAGACCCCCCCTGCCGTCTCTCTGTCTCACGAGACCCCCCCTGCCGTCTGCCTGTCCCACGAGACCCCCCCTGCCGTCTGCCTGTCTCACGAGACCCCCCTGCCGTCTGTCTGTCTCATGAGACCCCCTGCCGTCTGTCTGTCTCACGAGACCCCCCCTGCCGTCTGTCTGTCTCACGAGACCCTGCCGTCTGTCTGTGTCTCATGAGGCCCCCCCTGTCGTCTGTCTGTGTCTCATGAGACCCCCTGCCGTCTGTCTGTGTCTCATGAGGCCCCCCCTGTCGTCTGTCTGTGTCTCATGAGACCCCCTGCCGTCTGTCTGTGTCTCATGAGGCCCCTCCTGCCGTCTGTCTGTCTCCTGAAGCCCTTGATGTTTGTCGCTGCACCTATCAGGAGAGTCTTTGCCGTTTATCAACCCATCTGTGTCTGTTTGCTTCTGTCTGTTGCGTCCGTTTGCTTCAGTCTGTTGCGTCTGTTTGCTTCAGTCTGTTGCGTCTGTTTGCTTCAGTCTGTTGCGTCTGTTTGCTTCAGTCTGTTGTGTCTGTTTGCTTCTATCTCTGGTGTGTCTCATATGACCTCCTGCTACCAGTCTGCGTATGAACTTTGTCTCATGGGAGTCTTTCAGTGCTTGTCTATGCCACATCTATGTGTGTGTGTGTTTTAAAAGGCAACAAAGAAGATAGGGGAGAACTCAAAATCCGCAAAGAGCCACTTAAAAAAAAATTAACGCAACAAGCCACACCAAAAACCGCAACAAGGAAGACAAGATGAGGACGGGCACTAGGAGTCACCAAGAGCGGAACCGATTAAAAACTAACTCGTGAATATTCAGAGCTGGGAACATTAGGCCCCGCTACCCTCCCTCTTTATAACAGCTGAGGCAAGTGATCTGTGAAATTGTTGCTCTCTCTCTCTCTCTCTCTCTCTCTCTCTCTCTCTCTCTCTCCTGCCTTCTCTCTCTATATATCTCCTCTTACTACCTCCCTCTCTCACTCTTTTATTCCATCTATCTTCACTATCAAGTTCATCAAGCCTATCTTCTCCTCCTCCTCCTCTTCCTTCATGAATTCCTCACTATCTTCCCTTATTTATGTCTCACTCCCTTTATCTTGCCTCCCTCACTATTTTGCCCTACTCCCCCCTATCCTACCCCTCTCATTCTTCCTCTTTAGCTCATGTCTTCCCCACTTCCTCTTGCCCACCCCCCCCCCCCCTGCCGCCCCACTCTCTTCATGTCACCCTTCTCTCTCTCTCTATGTCACCCTTCTCTCTCTCTCTCTCTCTCTCTCACAATTCAACAAAATCAAGTGTTAGATTCCCCCCAGTCTCTCTCACGGGGTCCTCCTGCCAGTACTAAGGAAGAAACTAAGAGGAAGGTGAAGCCAGTTCTCTCAGTGTTTTGGGGGGAATTTCACGAAAGACTTTATTTCACCAAGTCTTTTAATCCCATTCAGAAAAAAATAAGAAAAACACACACAACAGAGGTAGAGTTTCCATGTGTGTCAATAGTGTGTTCCTGTGGAGGTAGTGAACACATGTTTGCCCGAGTGGGGGTGTTGTACTCTCATTCATCACAGCTGTTTGGTGTTCATTCATTAATTGTGTAAAGGAAATGGTCTGGTCAAGAAATTTCCTTTATATTGAAAGTCATTAGATTATTGTTGTGTTTTAGCAAAAGTGAAATCGGGAATGTTGAATTTTATGAAAAAATATAATACGAGTTTTTAAGCAATTACACGACAGCGAGTCATCGATTGTTAGTTTATTAATGATGCTAAAAAATCTTATCAATTATTAAAAAATGAATTACCGATTTACCGATATAAGTAACACTAGGTAGGTAACGCACCATTGTTTGTTTATTTTTCAACCATACGAAACTATAAATCTTAAATCAGGATGAATTAAAGTAACACTAATCTTGCTTCAAGTTAAGTAACATTGTATTTCCTTAATCTTATTCTAAGAAATTTTATCATAAGTAGCTAACATCATCACCCTTGGTCAACACCATTACACTAGTGCATCTGCACAGGTCACCAACACCCACCCTGCATCTCTTCTCCAACACCCCCACCACCCAACATCTCTTCTCCAACACCCCCACCACCCAACATCTCTTCTCCAACACCCCCACCACCCTACAGCTCTTCTCCAACACCCCCACCACCCTACACCTCTTCTCCAACATCCCCACCACCCTGCATCTCTCCTCCAACACCCTCACCAACATGTATCTTCCCATCATTTCTTCGGTTATTCTTACTCCTATCAGGATTCTCTCTTAATCCCATTTTCTAATTTTTCCTTTTCGTATCTTATTCCCCTTCATAGAGTGGCTCAACTTACCTCTCTCTCTCTCTCTCTCTCTCTCTCTCTCTCTCTCTCTCTCTCTCTCTTACTATTTCCGTGTCAGAACAGTCCTCAGCAACACATACCTGGAAGAGAGGAGAGAAAATCATCAGACGGTGTTGGCAAAAGTAGAGATAATGGAACACAAACACAGACGGAAAATTTAACCCGAGTTAGTAAATTGGGTTAACTTGAGAAACTATACACAATGGGCATTGATATACACCTGTTTATTCCCCTAAAATAGAGAAGAAAATACTAAGAATACTTAAAGAACAAATATTTCATTAACAATAACTTAAAGATACGAAAATATTAACCATTACGATAAAATATTAAAAAATTTACAAATTACTTTACAACAAATATATATAATACTTTGAATGAATGAAACAAAACTAACAAAATTAAAAACAAACACGAATTACAGAAAAAAAAACGAAAACCAAACAAGCACAAAAAATACTGCAAGAGGTAGGTGTTTGGGTCCTCGATGGCAGAAAAAAAAAAAAAAAAAAAAAGAAGCAATTGCAGACCCAAAACAATTCCTCCTCCCTTCCCCCCTTAACAAACAAACAATAGACATTCGTAGCCCCCAAATTAGACAATAGACATTTGTAGCCTCAAAGAGACAGAGAGAGAGTGACGTAGTGGATGTAATTTCCCCCCTCGGCCTGGCCATTCCCCCAGACACCAGTGCAATACAGGCCGCACCGCCCTCACTATCACTACACGAGACACTGCTGCTACTGGATAATACACACAGAGAGAGAGAGAGAGAGAGAGAGAGAGAGAGAGAGAGAGAGAGAGAGACCTGCCTGACTCGGGTAACTTCAGAATACTTAAGCTCAAACGCTGGTTATATAACGGGTAAAATTTCAGAGCGTTTGAGCTTCATAAAGGTAGCTCTCCTACACACAAAAAGTGCCGGATATTTCTATCGATATCACTTTTCTGAGGCACGAGAGAGACTAGTGTCCTCTGAACCTCTTTTTTAAAGGGGGAGATTATTGTCCGGCGAACCTTTAGTGGAAATTCCCTTTTATAGTTATTACATACAAAAGGTTTCAGGGAGGAACATCTAGACGGTTTTCACTAGAATTCGTGTCTCCCGGCATATTCCCCTACTTTCAGCGCCTTCAACACAATGTTTCCAGGGCATTATCGCCTCCTTGTATACACATGCACTTGGGGGATGGGGTGGGTGGGTGTAGGGGTAAGAGTCAGGTGGTAGCGGGGTAGGGTGGGGGGTCCATTCTAGAACTTTCACGTACGTCCACTACCTCCAGTTTACGCTAAGCTCCAGAATACGGACAGCACACTCGTTCCAGGAGGCTCACGGATTGTTCCAGTACATACCTGGACTCTAGTACTTCCAGCGACTCGACGAGACCTCTTTTCAGGACAATCACGACTCGTTCCAGTACACCTCTACCTTCCAGCACATCCTGAGACCTGACGATTCCCGTTCCATGGGATGAACACAATCGTTGGCCCCTCCAATACTCAACCATCTTTCAGGACTTTCAGAAACCTGGTGAAAACCCGTACCAAGAGGGTCACGGGTCACTCCAGCACACATCCGCCCTCCAGCACTTCCAGTGACTTGAGGAGAAATCCAGAACAAAAATCTGACTCTCAACACTCCACCTGGGTCGCGCCATTACCGGAGTGGACACACAATGGCTCTTTGTTTATTCTTTGGTCGATCACACGCCGCACGTAATGCACTAGTGCTGTACTGTACCTGCTGGAAGTACCTGGCGGGTAGCTCTTGTTGGGAAGTGCCTACGTGGTATTACCTGTTCGGATGTACCGGTCGGGAATTACTTGCCGAACGGTACCTGGCGTGAAGAAGTACCCACCTGGAAGTACTCATCGGAAAGTACCCGCCTGGAAGCACCGACCTGAAACTATAGTCACCCACAAAAATGCCTGTAGCCTCTCCCTGTGAACCACGAACTCCGGGATTTAGACTCGTGAATCCGAAGCGTAAACCGATACATTATTCTGTCCATAAATGTTTCAGATTCACGAGTCTGAATCCCGGAGTTCGTGGTTCAGAGGGAGAGGCTACAGGCCTTTTATGGCGACTGTACCTGCAGTAGTAGTACCTAATAGATAGCATTAAACCATATAAATACAGAGGGACGCTATCAAACCGGCACCTAGAACCTGGCAGATTAGATGGTACCTAAGCGAGAGAACCACCATATTATCAACCAACTAACCCAACACATCCTCAACCAATTCTCGCCACCAAACTACATCCAAATTGCTCAACAACCTCGCTAGGATCCACCTTGTATAGCCAACTCTCATCACACACCCTTTTCTTTCATCCTTTTTTTTTTTTTACCGTCACGAGAACAAGGGCGTTACAGAGCTTAATACATTCTAGTTCAGGTCCAGTGTTCTCGTCGAGTACAGAGAGGTAATGGGTCTTTGTGGACATGATGTTGGACTTAGCTTTTGTGGGCTTTTGGTAGGACTTGGCTTTTTTGTGGACTGAACTGTGGAGGGAAGGAAGGAGGGAAGGAGAGAAGGACGAGGCGCTCATAAGACACAATGAGAGTCGTTATTACCCCCGGCGGCAACACCCCAATGACAGCGACACACACAAAATACCAAGAAAAAGTCTCACTAAAAAGGAGAAGAAAAAAAAGTTAAATGCTTATGTGATATTCGCCCTTTGTATCTTACCGAGTGGCGATGAGAGAGAGAGAGAGAGAGAGAGAGAGAGAGAGAGAGAGAGAGAGAGAGAGAGAGAGAGAGAGAGAGGAGGAGGGGGCAAGACGAGAGGAGAGACAGACAGAAAACAACTAAAATAGAAAAAAATAGAATAGAAAAAGCATAAGGGCCATTAATTCATCCAGACAACAATACGTCCATTACTACACGTTCGATACGGTTAACGGGATGAACTGCTGGACGTGCTGAATGGCCTCTCTGTTGAGCCTGTACCGGACAAGTGCTGGAGAGGGAGGGCAGGATAGGAGGAGGGGAGAGAGGGAAGTGAGAAGAGGGCGAGAGGTAAGTGGATGGGAGGGGAAAGTAGGAAGAGGGGTGGGTGGGTGGGTAGGAGAGGAGGGGTAGAGTTTAAGAGGTGTGGGTGAGAGGGGAAAGCAGAATGAAAGAGGTGGGGAGCAGAAGGGGAGAGTAGGGGGGGGTGGGTGACAGAGGAAGGGGAAAAGGTGAGAGGGTTAAAGAGCAGGGTGGGAAAGGAAGGGAAAGGGAGGGGAAAGAGAGGGGTAAAGGTAAGATAGGAATGGTTGAGAGACAAGTGAGAGGAAAAATTAAAAGAGGTGGGAGGAGAGGTAAAAGAGGAAGAGGGGAAGGGGGGTGGAGATAAGAATAGAAGCGAATAGAAGAAAGAATTGGGACAGAGACGGAGGGGAACGGAGAGTGAGAGATGAGGCGAAAGTGAGGCGGAGGGGAGGGAGGGTTAGGTGGGAGAGGGGAAAATAGTGAAGGTGAAGGCAACTAGGACAAGAGGGGACAAGAGGTGAGGGGAGTGGGTCTTAGGATAAGGGGAGGGGAAGGGTGAAGAGGGGACACATTGTTGAGAAGTGAGGGGAGGGGACAGAAGGGAATGGGTGGTGAAGCAAGTGGGGGGGAGAGAGAGAGAGAGAGAGAGAGAGAGAGAGAGAGAGAGAGAGAGAGAGAGAGAGAGAGAGAGAGACGAAATGAAAGCAATATAAGAAGAAAGAGAGAAGACAGAAACAGACGTAGGAAAGGTAATAAATTAGGGAACACAATTAGGAAGATGAAGAAAACAGTAAGATGGACACAAACGAAGAAGAATGACCGTGGATGACAAGGGGGGAAAATTATGAAGAAAGAGGATAAAGAAAGTAATTAGCAAGGGAAAAATGGGGAAGAAGAGAGAGGAAGATGAAAAAGAAGAAGAAAAGAGGGGAAAAAGGAGGAGGAAAAAAGAGGAAAAAGAGGAAAAAAAGGGAAGAGGCAAACAAAGAAAAGGAGGAGAGGAAAAGGGAATAGGAAAAAGGAAGAGCAAAAAAAAAGAACAGAAAACAAAGGAAGAGGAGAAAAGAGGATGATAAAGAGGATAAGAATAACATAAGGCTAAAAAGAGGAATGCACATATAAAAAATAATTAGATAAAGACTAGATAAAGAAGCAAGGAAGAGAGGAGCAGGAAGAAAACCAATAATTTAAGGGGAAAAGAGGGAGAGGAAAAATATAAAATAATAAACCAAAATAAATGTATAAGAGAAGGAATTAATACAAAACTTAAGACGAAAAGAAGAATAAGAAGAAGAGAGAATAAGGTTAATAAAGAGAAAGGAATAGAAGACAGAATAATAAATGAAATGTGAAGAAAATACCGACAAAGACAAAGTAGAATAAACCAAGAAACCAACAGTAAATGAGATAATAAAGGTAAACAAAGATAAACAGAGGAAAGGGAAATAAAGTGATAAACAGAATGATAAAATAATAAAAGCACAAATGTCGATAAATGATCAGATAAAGCAACAGATGATAAAGAGAGGAAGGAAGGAGGTTCATTGGTTTGCGGGTTCACTGGTTCGAAGGTTCCTTAGCTCGAGAGATCATTGGTCCGAGGGTTTAATGGTTCGAAGATTCATTGGTTCAAGGGTTCACTGGTACGATCCATTGATTCGAGGGTTGATTGGTAAAGAGGGTTTAATGGTTCGAAGGTTCATTGATTTGAAGCCATAATGTTTCGAGGGTTCGGTTCAGCTTAGATCGGTTCCGTGCAGTTCGGAGTGACATTTGGACTAACGAACATAAAAATAAGAAGAACCCACATAAAAACGACCCGACCCGACCCGACCCGACCCGACACACACACACACACACAAAAGACGAACCAGCAACAACAACAACAACAACACACTGATATAATGGATCATGACATGCAAGATACAATATGCAAAACAGACCGGTTGCAAAGTGTACAGCAAAACGAAGACAGCAGAGCAAGACGAGGAAGAGAAGGAAGACGAGGAGGAGCAGGACGAGGAAGAGAAGGAGGAGCAGGACGAGGAAGAGGAGGAGGAGCAGGACGAGGAAGAGAAGGAGGAGCAGGACGAGGAAGAGAAGGAGGAGCAGGACGAGAAGAGGAGGAGGAAAGGATACAGAGCTGAGTAAACAGAGCATCCAACACACACACACACACACACACACACACAGGAAGGAGAATACAATGGGTAAAAAATACAATAATAATACAAAAAAAAACAGAAACAAGAGTAATACAATAGGCACGAAGGGAGATCACACAAGAATTTGCATCTGGATCTGGCGGGCCTCACCTTAAGAACAAGGCAAACATCCCGAGTTAATTACTTACGGCCTCGCTAACGCCACCCCAACCCGCTAGACGAAGAAGAAGAATGGGGGAAGGTTGGGGGGAAGGGGTGAGGTGGGGGTGGTGAGGAAGAGGAGGAGGGACGAGGAGGTGGGGTTAGGTGGGGGTGGGGTGAGGAGAGGAGGAGGAGGAGTGGTGAGGAGGAGGAGTGGTGAGGAGGTGAACAGGATATGAGGGAGGAGGAGGGGAAGGAAAAGAAGTCAGTGAGGGGGAAGTGAGGAAAGGGGGGGGGGGGAGTTGGAGAAGGTGGTGAGGAACAGAGGAAGAGGAGGAAAAACACTCCAGCCTAATTAATTATAGAACTAGTTAAAACCAGCGCCAGCACCCAACAAGAGGACGACAAGAGAAAAAACGAAAACAAAAATATCGCCTCATCCACAACACAAATAAATTAAAGTATCAGAAAAAATTAATCATTCCAGCTCAAGTTTGAGAAATTAACCCACAGAATGAGAGATGGGAATTCTGATGGGTGAAGGACTGACAGCTGGAGGGAGGGAGGGAGGGAGGGAGGGAGGGAGGGAGGGAGGGAGAGAGGGAGGAGGGAGGGAGGAGGTGGGGGGGGGGAAAGAAGGTGAGTGTTAGAAGGATGAGGGAAAGGGTAAGAGGAGAGGGGAGAAGAGAAAGGGAGAATAAGGGGGAAGGGGGTGTAATTGGAAAAGAGGGCTGGGAAAGGGATGGGATGACAAGGTGGGGAGAGGAGCCATGGTGGGGGATGGAGAAGGGGTGGAAGGGGGAGAGAGAGAGATAATGATGTAGGAAGAGGTGGTGGGAAATAATGGAGACGAAAAAGTTCAAGAAAGAATATAATGGAGAGGGAAGGAGAGCAGGTGGAAGGGGAGGGTAAGGGGAGGGAGGGGAAACAGGTGGTAGGGTATGATAGGGGAGGGAGGTAAAACAGGTGCTGAGGGAAGGGGTGGCGGGGGGGGAGGAGTGGAGAGGAGGGTGGGACGAAGATCAGGTGATGTGGTAGGGAGGGGAGGAGAGGGGGAACAAGTGGTGAGGTAGGGAAAGGAGGGGGGTGATAGGGAGGGAGGGAGGAGGAGCAGGTGGTGAGTTAGGGAGGGGAAGGAGAGGCAAGTTGGGCGTAATTAAAAGTGTTGTAGCCAGGAGGAGATCAGCTGTCAACATCCCTCTCCGCTTGCTGTCGACATCTTGAAGGAGCCTTTTTATTACTTTTTCATACCCGGAGGCAACGCTGGAATTGAATAGAATTTGAGTCCATTAATTTGCGTCGTGCGCTCCCCTGAGGAGGACCTCTCCGCCCACCGACCCACCCACCCACCCATCCATCCACTCCTCCTCCTCCTCCTCCTCCTCCTCCTCTCCTTCATTCATATTTTTTCTTTCTTTCTTTCACATTGTCAGTCTTTTAACAATAGTGTTTCCTTCAAGTACTGTTTGTTTACTCTGTGCGGGTGACGTTTATTTGTCTGCAATTTTTACTTTTTTAGTCTTAGTAAATATTGTTTCTCATTCTATCTTGTACAACAACAACGACAACACGACTGTGACAAACTAACAATAACAAATGCATTATATACATTGAACCGTTTTCATATAAGATTTTTCTTACCGTGACACTCGTGGCCAGCCAGACGCTGATCATCTGGGTCTTAATGTTATAGCAGGATGTGAGTCACCGGTGAGTAGGTTCAGTGTTGGCAGATAGTGAACTGTTTACGGTCTACTGTACACCCCCACTGTACACGCCCCCCCCCCTACCCCCACTGTACAAAAGAAAACCCAGTCTTCCATACCGGTCGGGGATCGAACCTGTGACCTTCGTTTGTTATTACTAGAGAAAAAAAAAGTGAGATTGCAAAACACGTTAAAAATTGACTAACTATCCAGTCATATTAAAAGGTAAGTTTTTTATTCGAGGACCATAAATCATTCCTTAATCTTAGAACGCCCATTAAACAGAAACCTAAGGCTCAGTAGGAATAATTACAGGTTAACAAGGGAGGAAACTAATAAGAAACTCAGGTAAGACAACAGTGAACGACAACCATAAGTGAATCTTGAGCAACTAAACCATTCCAAGATACACAGCGCACAGCTACACTCACCAACAACACTGTAATACACATATGAACAGCGACTACTTACCACACACGCACGCACACACACGCACGCACGCACGCACGCCATAACGAGAGAATTTCAACCAGCAGTGATAAGATCCGTCATAAAGGTGAGGTGGCAGTGAGCCGTGTGTCGCCCTCCATCTTCACTATGAACCCCAACAGCAGAGTCCACACACACCACCCCGGGCTGTGGATACTCACACTCGCTGCCATGACGGACGCGCGCACACACACAGATCCCTGACATACGAACACATTGGCCCCTGACAGATGCATAAAATGGCCCTAACAGTCACACATACAGGATCCAGAGAGACGCACATAGAGGTCCCTGTGAGAGAGACACACACACAGGTCGCAGTGAGACGTACACAGGGACCCCGGGTGGTGACAGGTGCACAAGGCGAGGGACACGCCAAGACCCACACCAGTGTTACATTATTCTCTTTTCAGCTCAGCGTCACAATGGCCCCCCCCCCCCCCACACACACACACTAAAAAAAAATCACTCCTCAAGCATGGTTTATTTTCTTAGCTGTTAGGAAAGGCAGCTTTGGGAGAGAGAGAGAGAGAGAGAGAGAGAGAGAGAGAGAGAGAGAGAGAGAGAGAGAGAGAGAGAGAGAGAGCATTCGACCTTGCTTAATCATACTTGCAGCGTTTGTGCACATAGTCTCCAGCGCGGACAGAAATGTTCTGAAAGGGGGAAAAAAAAAAAAGCAAAACAAAAAACAAACTCGCATCTGACTACTCTGCTGTAATTTTCGTAGCTCGCCTTGTTCCTCCTTGAAAAATACGTCCATTACGCAGTGGCAGAGAGAGAGAAAAAAATTATTCAGGTGGTATTCATAAATTCTTCTTGTGCAAAGAAAACGCAAGAGCGATTCCGTTTTAAGGGGGGTGGGGAATGGGCGGGGTGGTGGATTGTGGTGGAGGGCGGGGCTAGGTGATGGGTGGGTGTTGGGTCGGGTGGAGAGTAGGGTGGGGTGGTGTGGGTGGGGTGGGTATTAGGTGGAGGGTAACGTGGAGGGAGGGGTGTTGGGAGGGGTGTTGGGGGAGGGGTGTTGAGGGGTGGAGTGGGGGGTGGAGTGGGGGGTGAGGTGGAGTGGGGTGTGGGGGTGGGGTGTGGGGGTGGAGTGGGGGGTGTGGGGGTGGAGTGGGGGGGTGAGGTGGGGTGGAGTGGGGGGTGAGGTGGGGTGGAGTGGGGGGGTGAGGTGGGGTGGAGTGGGGGGGTGAGGTGGGGTGGAGTGGGGGGGTGAGGTGGGGTGGAGTGGGGGGGTGAGGTGGGGTGGAGTGGGGCGGTGGGGTGAGGTGAGAGGGGATGGTTGTTGTTAAAAAAAGGGGGTCGGATTAAAGAGGGTGCTGGAGGCCGGGCTAAGCATAACAAAACATTAAACCTTTATATTGTGAGGGCGTGGAGTGGCTCCTTCCTCATCCCCACCGGCTGCGCTACACTACCTGGCTCTCCTGACACCCCCACCCCCCCCCCCCAACAGCCTAATGTACTCCCCCTCCTCCCCACCCTCAATCAGCCTCTCTACCAACAACCATTCTCCCATCCTAACCAATCCTACTTACCCTCATCCATCACCCACCCACAACTATCCTCCCCACCCACAACTGTCCTCCCCAACCACAACTGTCTTCCCCACCCACGACTGTCCTCCCCACCCACAACTGCCCTCCCCACCCACAACTGTCCTCCCCAACCACGACTGTCCTCCCCACCCACAACTAGCCTCCACATCCACGACTGTCCTCCCCACCCACAACTAGCCTCCACATCCACGACTATCGTCCACACCCACGACTATTCTCCCTACCCTCATCAGTGCTACCTTACCCTCATCCATCACCCACCCACAACTATCCTCCCCACCCACAATTAACCTTCCCACCCACAACTATCCTCCCCACCCATAACTATCCTCTCCACTCACGAATATCCTCGCCACCCACAACTAACCTCCCCACCCACAACCATCCTCCCCACCCATAACCATCCGTCCCACCCACAACCATCCTCCCCACCCACAACTATCCTTCCCACCCGCTCTCACCCCTTCTACTTCCCTTACCCCTTTTAAATCCCTATTCCACCCCCCACATGCGCACACACATCCTTCCATCCCTCTCAATCCCCACTCACCGTCATCCACCCATCCCTCTCAATCCCCACTCACCGTCATCCTCCCATCCCTCTCAATCCCCACTCACCGTCATCCTCCCATCCCTCTCAATCCCCACTTACCGTCATCCTCCCATCCCTCTCAATCCCCACTCACCGTCATCCTCCTATCCCTCTCAATCCCCACTCACTCCATCCTCCCACCCCTATCACTCCGAGAAATCAGAGGTATAGGAAGGTTGATAAAGCAACGAAGAGGCAAGACAAGAAGAGAGGAAAGGTAAGAGAGGAAGGGAGGCTGCTGGTAACGTTTACAGACCGTCAACGTTCAAGGGACCTGGAACGTTAGCCAGAACTTGGGAACGTTGGCAGAGGGCTGGGCAAGATGACGAACTAGGGATACATTGACAGGTTATGTAGGTTGGCAGGGATAGGCTGGCAAGGGAGGTAGACTAGCAGAGGGATAGGCTGGCAGAGAGGTAAGTTGGTATGGAGTAAGTTGACAGGGGGACAGGCTAACAGGGGGGGTTATATTGACAGAGGTAGGACAGTAAGGGGTAGGCTGGCAAAAGGAGTAGCTGGCAGAGAGGTAGGCTAGTAGGGTAACTTAGGGAGAGGCAACAGGGAGAGCAGGAGGGAGGGTACAAGATAGAGGCAACAGGAAAGGAAGGAGGGAAGAAGGAGGGTAACAAAGAAGAGGCAACAGGAAAGGAAGGAGGGAAGAAGGAGGGTAACAAAGAAGAGGCAACAGGGACGGAAGGAGGAGGGTACAAGGAAGAGACAAGAGGGAGGGAAGGAGGAGGTACAAGATAGAAGCAACAAGGAGGAGAGGAGAGGAGAGGAAAGGAGAGGTTAAGCTAATACTACTTAAGAATGCAAGGAATGAAAGGGGAGTGGCGGAGCAGCAGAGAGCCATTATGACAGAGGTAAATGGATCAGCAACGGGACGAAGCAGGACCCAGAGACTATATGGCCGAGAACGAACGAGGGACTCACAAGGTAATGCCGAACATAAGAGGGAACGGAGAAGGAGAAGAGGAAGAGAGACTTGGGGAACTCGTGGAAAAGGGAATTGGGGACAACTCGTGGAAGAGAAAGATAAATGGGGAAGAGGAGGAGAAACTCAGGGAACTGGAAGAGAAAATTGGGAAGAGGAAGAATAACCTACGGAAGAGGAAGAGATGAAGATGACAAATTTCAAAACAAAGGATAAAAAAAAGGGGGCAAGAAACTCCGAACCAAAGACAAAAAAAAAAATAGAACAAACTTTGATAAATGGAAGAACAAGAAAAGCAAAACTGCCAAGAACAATGACAAGAGGGAACTTATGATACTAAAACACTAGAGTTAAGGACAAAGAGACGTGGAGAGACGAAGACTTTTTCACGAACAATTCTTTTTAGTAATACTTCAACCTTGATTAAATAATGAGGAAGATACAGCTTAATTCACCTATAGTTATTTTAGGCCATATTTTAAGACCCCATTTGGTCAACTTGTTTTCTCATATCTGTCAAATAATAACAAAATAACTAAAAAATTGCCCCCCAAATCCACCCCTAAAAATATTTCGAGTCATTAAATCCTTCACGTAACTTTCTGAAGAATTAATTGACCTGACTCGACACTTCTCTCGAAAACGCATCTCCTCTTCTTAGTCTTGAGGCGACAACGTGTGAAAAGTATCACTAAATGACACCAATGGTTCTCAGGTTCTTTTGAAATATTTGTTTAAATAAATCCCAATAATGACTCGAATCAATGGTCGTGTTTGTTTATTATTTTTGATAAATTAATGAATTGGATTTTGCTACTTGACGCCTCACAGCATCACCTCCTCCTCCTCCTCCTCACATTCATCTTCCTCTTCTTCTCCTTCTTCTTCTTTTTCTTCCTCCTCTTTTTCTTCTTCTTCCTCCTCTTTTTCTTCTTCCTCCTCTTTTTCTTCTTCCTCCTCATCCTAACAACTATCACTACTACGAGGTCTAATGCCTCTTAGTTCTTCTAGGAATGCGCCCAAAGGACTAAAAACACAATACGAGAGCTAAAAAGAACGTATTGTAGGAGGGATGGCAACAAGATGAAAGGCAACTACGGACTTTACAGAGAGGGGTGCGGCGCCTAGGGCCAGGGGGAAGATACGGACCGGCCCCTTCACATACACCTCCAACAACTTGATGACCCGTGGTGGGAGAGAAAGAGAGAGGCCCAGGTCAAGTCCTCCAGCGTTGATTCTTCTGAGGGGAGGAGAGGTCATCCTTCAAGTAGTGCCTTCGTTCTTGGGGGTTCACGTTACCCTCCAAAGAGTGTTCATGCTCCTGGGGCCTTCAGGTCAACCCCCCCCCCCCCCCCCCAAAGATGGTGTAGTCGTTCCAAGGGGTAAGGTCACCCTCCAGATGGTACTCATGCTCTTTGGGGATAAGGTCACTCTTCAAACAAGAGTTTACGCTTTTAAAGTTGGAGGCTGGACTGCCTCAGGGTGATAAAGGGGGATTAGTCAGATTAATGAAGACTTCAGTGTACTGTTGTGCTACGTCAGCTTAAAGAGCATCCAACGCTTTGCTCTCTTGCAGTAATTGTGTAGAGCAGTGCAGGTGTGGTGCTCATTTCAATAACCGAGACTATGTAGTTATAATTGCCACTAATACGGGGCAGTGTACGAGAACCTGAAGTGTAGTTATACATGATTAAATGGCAGTATACACGAGGTCTGTTGAGTTTGTTTACACACACACTCCCATCACCCCACACTCCCCCCTCTTCACACTCCAACACAGTTCCCCACTCCTCACACACATCCCCACACCTTCAAGCACACCCACACCACACTATATACTCCCCATAATCTCACACCTCGCCCCCCACTCATTCACATCTCCCACACACTCACACCTCTCCACTCTCTCACACCACATCTTTAGGGCAAATCTGACTCCAGTCTTCGTCGCTCACTGCCTTATTACGGGCGTCAGCATTTCTCAGAGGCGCGACCGTCTTTCAATTCCTTCGGGATTTCCCAGGTTTTTCTTCGTCAGGAGTGTGGTGTCGGTGGGACGGCGGTGCCTCCCCCGTGTCATCAGTGTCTCTCACATCTCCCGGGGAGCCGAATGTCTCTCAACGTTAGTGGTGCGTCTCATTATCTCCCTCTCACCCTTCGTCCTTCTTCAATCTTTCCTGTGTGGCAGTGTGGACCTTCATTCCTTATATCCGCCCATCTTTCATTCCTTCCGCCGTCCGTCCCTCCTTCCTTCCTTCCTTCCTTCCGCCGTCCCTCCCTCCGTCCACCCACCCTTCCTTCCTTCCTTCCTTCCTTCCTCATCTGCCAATGCCCCACCCTGCTGTCACATCCACAAGCACGTACATAAACACGACACCTATCTATCTTGAGTCACAAATCTGCCTAAGTGACACCACCAGTCACCTCGCCATCACCAACTTACAATCATCACCACCAGTCACGATGCTCTCAACCGACTTACAATCACCAGTCACACTGATACAGAAACAACTCCTACAACCTTAACTAATAATAACAAGCAGAGACATTCATCTTCCCTGGAACTTTCACATTTGGAGAAAAAAATTGAAACTCCCATCACATCAAGAGCAAAACCCCATGAAATATGGAATATCCGACAATAACTATACACCACCACCTTTTAATACCCTCCTTGGTTTCCCATCCCATCGCTGAGGACGTCGGTCGAGGCCTTCAGATAGACGCGATGAAGATTCTGCTCCCATCGACTAAGCGCCCCAGAAAGGATGGCAGGAACGGGTGAATTAAGACAGTTCCCACTCTCTCGATATTAAAAGACTCAACACCGGGGTGCAGGAGGCAAATGAGCGCTTAGTGCTTTAAAGAGCCAGAATTGAGTGCAGTCAGGGAACAGAAGAAGGTCGTATTATCCCACGAAGTGGCTGGCTGGTTGACTGGGCTAAGAGTGCAGGAAGACATTCACGCCCGTAATATTGGGTGTGAGTGTTGGGGAGGGAGGCTTTCATTCAGATGGGCTGGGATGGAGGAGGAGAAAAGAAATGTGGAGAGGGATGAAGAGGAGAGGGGAAAGATAGAGAGGGAGGAGGAGAATGGGATAGAGGAGGAGGGCAAAGCAATGGTAAAAGAGGGAAATCGAGTAGGAAGGAGAGAAGAAAATATATGGTAAAGATGAATCAAGAAGAGGGAGGGAGGGAGGGAGGGAGGGAGGGAAGAGGAGGGGGGAGAAACATAAGCACGGCGACTAATGCACTTACAAGGTTACTCGATTTCAGCTACGTTTTCACACCTCGTTACGTAGCTGGTCATTAAATTTTATGTAAATGCCGGGAGTTGGTGGTGTTGGCGCACGCACACACACACACACACACACACACACACAATGTCAAATTTAAACACTACAATCAAAAGTTTTCTAATCAATTACAAATCAAATAAGAGAGAGAGAGAGAGAGAGAGAGAGAGAGAGAGAGAGAGAGAGAGAGAGAGAGAGAGAGAGGTTATTCGTTACGCCACAACACTGAGACTCTCCCCACAACACTGAGACTCTCCCCACAACACTGAGACTCTCCACAACACTGAAACTCTCCCCACAGCACTGAAACTCTCCCCACAACACTGAGACTCTCCCCACAACACTGAAACTCTCCCCACAACACTGAAACTCTCCCCACAACACTGAGACTCTCCCCACAACACTGAGACTCTCCCCACAACACTGAGACTCTCCCCACAACACTGAGACTCTCCCCACAACACTGAGACTCTCTCCAACAAAGACTCGTCAAACTTTCCCATCATTTCCTAATCGCTGATTAAAAAAGTTTCCCGGTATACAATATTTCTAGCAACGACCACACCAAGTTGAGAGAGAGAGAGAGAGAGAGAGAGAGAGAGAGAGAGAGAGAGAGAGAGAGAGAGTAAAATAAAAGTTACCAAAAAATAAAAAAGCTCCTAAAAAAAATAAATAAATCGATCACAAGAACAACAGAAGACAAAATAGTCACTTTTCCCCAAATTTTTACTTAAGTCCCCCCAAAAAAAATAAAAACAAAATAAAATAAAATAAATTATTGTTCCTTAATGAAAGTTTTATATCTGGTGGACGAACTCTGGCTACTGAAACTTATTGGTTACACCTATAGCGGGCTTTTTTCCCCTGTCAGTCTATCTGTCTGCCTGTCTGTTTGTTTGTCTGTGTTCTATGTTATCTGTGCCTCCTATGGTATGTGTGTGTGTGTCTACGCTGTGTCTGTCTCCTATGTTGTCTGTCTGTCTGTCTGTCTGTCTCTCCTATGCCGTGTGTCTGTCTGTAATTTATTTAATATATGTAATCAATAACAAACATAATAAGGATAAAGAAACAAACACGAAAAAAAGATAATTTAACACCAACTCACAATATAGTCAAATTAAATCCGTTCGCCTCTTCCCATGAACCCCCCCGAAAGATTCAGACTCGTGAACCCGAAGCAGTAGACTGATTGAACCACGAACCCCCCCGAAAGATTCAGACTCGTGAACCCGAAGCAGTAGACTGATTGAACCACGAACCCCCCGAAAGATTCAGACTCGTGAACCCGAAGCAGTAGACTGATTGAACCACGAACCCCCCGAAAGATTCAGACTCGTGGACCCGAAGCAGTAGACTGATTCATTATACTGTCCATAAATGCTTCGGATTCATGAGTCTGAACTTCGGGGTTCGTGGTTCATGGGGAGAGGCGAACGGACTTTTAGTAGTAGACTGTACATTAACAATAAGGTCAACTAAATAAATGATTAATTCAATAAAAAAAAAAGAACAAGAAGAAATTCCTAATGAATTTAATAAAAGTAAAGTTGTAAACATGGTAACTCTTTTCTTCGTTAATTATCTAAGAATTAATATTATATGAGAACTCAGGTATAGGTTCAGTAAGTGTAAACAAAAGCTGACGTCATCATTGTTATCATCATCATCATCATCATCATCATTATTAGTTATCAATATGTGAGACATCTTTCAAATATTGTGACGATGATTATAATTATGTTGTCTGTACATTTTTCTGTCTGATCATGTGTCTGTGTTATCTTTGTGTCTGTGTGCGTGTCTTTCTGTGATTGATTCATTTCTGTATCAGTTACTTTGTCTAAGCAACTGTGAGTGTGTGTGTGTGTGTGTGTAAGTCCCTCGATATGTTACTACTCTCCTCACGTCCTCCCTTTACCTCAACTCCCTTTCTTTCTCTCCCCACTCCCTCCCTTTACCTCAACTCCCTTTCTTTCTCTCCCCACTCCCTCCCTTTACCTCTACTCACCTCTACTCTCCTCTTTCTCTCCCCACTCCCTCCCTATACTCGTTCTCTCTCCCCAGGGCCCCCCCCCCTCTCTCTCTCTCTCTCTCTCCTCACAATTTCATTTAACCTTCTCCTTTAGTCGGGTATTCGCCAGAGCGGCCATGATGGGACTAGGAGGACCCAAGACACTGGCGAACACAAGGAAGAAGAGAGAAAATGTGTAATAATTTATTTTCCTTCTTTTTTCTTCTCTTCTACGATTGACTTCGGAAGACAAAACCAAACTAATGATGGGGAGAATTTGTGGGGATGGGGGAATTAATAAGAGGGGGATTTATGAAGAGGGGGATTTATGGAGAGGGGAATTTATAGGAGGGGGATTTATGGGGATGGAGGGTTTTATAGGAAGGTGGGCCAGTTGAGGAACCCATAGGTGGATAGACAGACACCACTATCAACAATACCCTACACGTTCTCTACTTGAAGTAACACAAGTCGCTACCTCCAGGGCCAAGTAACGCTGCTTTAACACCACCACCACTGTCTCGTCTCAACCCAAATTTTTGCCCCAATAACACCACCGCCCCCTTCAACCCTTCCAGTCCCCAAGCACTAACCTCCATCCCTAACAAACCCCAATAACAGCCCCTCCTTTCCCCATTTCCCCCCACCATCACCCTAGCCCCCACCCACTAACCCCTGTCAAGAAATGATGCCAAACTTGGTAGAGCTTCCCAAATGGCGGCCATGCGACATGTCTCCTGGAATCACTGTTCGTTAGAAGTTGGGAAGGAATTTTTGATAACTTTTTGTATGGCTCATCGTTAGTAATAATCCCCTATGGCAGAATTCTGGATAATAATAATAATAATAATAATAATAATAATAATAATAATAATAATAATAATAATAATAAATAATCAACGAGAAAATAACTGTTCATGATCCTCGATAGATATGATTTGGTCATAAAAATTTGATAATTCTATTCGTGGGTTTGTTTATTCTCGACAGGATTGCAATATGAAAGATCGATGTATTTTTTTTTCTTTGGATTTTTTTTATAAATACTAATAACTTATAATTGTCTTTTATTAAATTTTGTTATTGTCTCTCTCACCCCTCCTCTACCCCTGTCTCTTTCCACCTCCTGTCTCTCTCACCCCCCCCCCCCTGTCTCTCTCTCACACCTCCTATCTCACCCATCTTCCTCCTCCCCCTCCTCCATCTCCTGTTTCTCTCCCTCACTCCTCTTATCTCTCCCCCTCCCCCACCCTTCCCCAAGTCCCCCACAAAATAAAAGAGTTGAGAGAGCCGCTTTGGAAGACATAGAGTAACTTTGTCAGAGTCCTATTGTGGCACCCTCGGAGACCCCCTGGAACAGGAATCGTAGAGCCTGGAATAGGAATCATAGAAACTGGAATGATAATCATAGACCCCGAAATAAGAATCATGGAAACTGGAATGAGAATCGTAAATTAGAATGGCATTACTGGAAATCGGAGTGATAATAATCGATCCTGGAATATGAATCATGGGATTCGTAAACTAGAATGGTATTATGGGAAACCGGAGTAGGAATCGTAAACTGGAATGGTATTATGGGAAACCGGAGTAGGAATAGTAGAATTTTGGAATGAATGATTGACTGAACTCAGGAGGAGAGGCGGTGGTGTACAGGTGAGACTGACCAATACAAACACCTCTACTTAGCACTATACACACCACACTGGCCTCCTCCACCACACTATACACACCACACTGGCCTCCTCCACCACACTATACACACCACACTGGCCTCCTCCACCACACTATACACACCACACTGGCCTCCTCCACCACACTATACACACCACACTGGCCTCCTCCACCACACTATACACACCACACTGGCCTCCTCCACCACACTATACACACCACACTGGCCTCCTCCACCACACTATACACACCACACTGGCCTCCTCCACCACACTATACACAACACACTGGCCTCCTCCACCACACTATACACACCACACTGGCCTCCTCCACCACAGTATACACACCACACTGGCCTCCTCCACCACACTGGCCTCCTCCACCACACTATACACACCACACTGGCCTCCTCCACCACACTCTCCCACTCAAGCAACACCACCACCTACTCTTGTACCCCGGCACCTTCGTTACCCCCTTGACCAATTTAGAGACTAGCTCGTACCCACTCAGCCAAAGGAAACCCAATTTCGTACCACGGCACTCACCCCTCCCGTCCCTCTCTCATCTCTTCCTATCCCCTCCCCTCCTGCCCTTTCCCTCCCCAACTCTCTACCCTAACCATGACTAGGGCCCCTACTTCTCGCCAACACGAGCAAATTTGTACCACACCCTCTCCCCCCCCCCCCCTCATCCCTCCCCTCCCATGGGTTCTTCTAGCCAATATGAACAATTAAAAATTAAATATTGTACCATGAAACTTCCTTTACCACTTTCTTCAACCTTTTCATCTTACTCCTCCCTCCCCTCCCCTTCCCTTCCCTTCTTCTCTCTCTTCTCTCTCTCTTTCTCTCTTCTCTCTTCCTTCTTTCTCTCTCTCTTCTTCTTCTCTCTTTCTTTCTCTCTCTCCCTTCTCTCTTCTTTTCTCTTCTCTCCTCTCTTCTCCTCTTTCTTCTTCTCTCCTCTTCTCTTCTCTCTTCTCTTCTCTTCTCTCTCCTCTTCTCTTCTCTCCTCTTCTTCTCTCTTCTCTCTCTTTTCCTCTCTCTCTCTCTCTTCTCTTCTTCTCCTCTCTTCTCTCTTCCTCTTCCTTCTTCTCTCTCCTCTCTCTCTTCTCTCTTCCTCTTCTCTCTTCTCTTCTCTTTCTCCTCTTCTTTCTCTTCTCCCTCCTCTTCTCTCTCTTCTCTCTTCCTCTTCTCTCTTCTCTCCCTCTCTTTCTCTCTCCTCTTTCCTTCTCTTCTCTTCCTCTTTCCTTCTCTTCTCTCCTCTCTCTTCTCTTCTCTCTTCTTTCCTCTTCTTCTCTCTCTCTTCTTTCCTCTTCTCTTCTCTCCTTCTCTCTCTTCTCTCTCTTCTCCTTCTCTTTCTCCTCTTCTTCTCTCTTCTCTCTCTTTCTCCTCTCCTCTTCTTCTTCTCTCTCTCCTCTTCTCTCTTTTTCTTCTCTTTCTTTCTCTCTCTCCTTTCTCTCCTTCTCTCTTCTCTCTCTCTTCTCTCCCTCTCTTCTCTTCTTCTCCTCTCTTCTTCTCTCTTCTTCTCTCTTCTTCTTCTCTCTCTTCTTCTCCTCTCTCTTCTTATCCTCTCTCTTCTTCTCCTCTCTCTTCTTCTCTCTTTTCTTCTTCTCTCTTCCTCTCTCTTTTCTTCTCCTCTCTTCTTCTCTCTCTTCTTCTTCTCTCTCTCTCCCTCTCCTTCTCCCTCTTCTTCTCTCTCTTCTCTCTTCTCTTCTCTCTCTTTCTTCTTCTCTCTCTTTCCTCTCTCTCTCTCCTCCTTCTCCTTTCTCTCTCTTCTTCCTTCTCCTCCTCTCTCTCTCTCTCTTCTCTCTTTCTTCTCTTTCTCTCTTTTCTTCTTCTCTCTTCTCCTCTCCTTCTTCTCTCCTTCTCTCTCTCCTCTCCTTCTTCTTCTCTCCTCTTCTTCTTCTTTCTTTTCCTCTCTCTCTCTTTCTTCTTTCCTCTTTTTCTCTTCTCTCCTCTCTCTTCTTCTCTTTCTCTCTTCTTCTCTTCCCCTTCTTCTCTCTCTTTCTCTCCTTTCTCTTCCTTCTCCTCTTTTCCTCTTCTCTCTTCTCTTCTCTCTTTCTCCTTCTCTTCTCTTCTCTTCTCCCTTTCTCTCTCTTCTTCTCTTCCTTCTCTTCTCTCTCCTCTTCTCTTCTCTCTTCTCTTCTCCTCTTCCTTTCTCCTCTCTCTTCTTCTTCTTTCTTCTCCTCTTCTTCTCTCTCCTCTCTCTTCTCTTCTTTCCTTCTTCTCTCTCTCTTCTTCCTTCTCTCTTCTCTTCTCTCTTCTCTTCCTCCTTCTTTCTCTTTTCCCTTCTCCCCTCCCCTTCCCTTCTTCCCCTTCCTACACACCAACCAACTTGGATCACCAGTATCGCTACTTTATTAAACTACCTGCCTCCTCTTCCTCCTGGTCACCTCACCCTTTAACAACAAGACCCTTCAAAATTAAAATAAATAAACGAGTAAATAAATAATTAAAAGAAAAGAAGAACCTACAAAGAAAAATAATCAACTGTAAGAAAAGAAAAGAAAGAAAAAAAGGTTTCTTCTTAACGCATGGCCGAATATTGCCAATTAAAAACTTGGTCTTTGTCAGGATAGAAGTTTGTGAGGAATATGGTGGACCTTGTCGCTAGGGTGAATGCCTCCTTTTAATTGGTCCAGCCTCTTGGTATTCAGGCGCTGGTGTCTAGGTCAACGCAGCGAGACCTACTTGGCTAAAGGCTTGACCGACGCAGATATGGTCCCCAGTTATATCTAGGGTTCTTCTCTGCTCTCTTATTTCTTTACCCCTAAACTTCTCTCGTTTTTTCCTTCCTCCACTACTACTTATTGTCGTGTTTACTCTGATAGTTTTGATTTTATTCCTGGCGTCACCTCTTCATTTTCTATTTATCTATTCCTGTATTTATTCTCTCTTCTTCTTCCCTTTTATTCCCTATTATTCAGCTTATTATGTTTGTTTACTCTTTCTGCTCTATTATTTTCCACTTTATGAGAATCACACACACAAACAAACACACGTACAACACAAGCTCACACACACACACACACACACACACACAACATAAGCTCAATCAAAAACAAACACACACACGCGAGCACAAACAAACAAAAACTACAAACGGCTACACAAGTTTTTTCTCTTCAGCGTCTCCCACTTATACCCTGCCTCCCCCTTCCCTCCCTCTTATACTGTCAAGTAGTTGGATCAGCTGACCAAGATACCCCCACCATCGACCTGTGTGTGTGTGTGTGTTTGGGGACGAAGGGACACTCCCCCCTACCCCTCCCCCTAGCCCAATTTCTCCCGGCCTCCAGCACCCTTTGTCTTTAAAACTCACGCTGGGAAAAGGGGGAGGGGGAGTAGGGAGTGAACGGAAGGTGGTGAGAGAAAAAGGGGGAAGGGGAGAGGAGAACAAAAGGGAGAACACAACGATATAAGTGAAAATGGTCTACACACACACACACACACACACACACACACACGAGAGTAAAGGAGATATTGTTGTAGGTGTACGGCCATGATGGGAGGACGAAGGAGGAATAAGAATAGAATATAATAAAATAAAGAGACAACGAAGATTATACTTTTAAGCGATACATTCACGTGGATTATTCGTCTTCGCTTTCTCTTCAATTTCTCTTTCCAAATTCACTTTCAACACACTTTCTTCCAAGAATTTCCAACCTTTTTTTTCTCCTTTTAACTTTTCTTTTCAGATTCACTATTTCACGTCATTCCTCCCACAGTTTTCCTCCAACTCCTCCTCCTCACCACTACCACAGTATTATTTCTCTCACGTTGTTGTTCCGATTCCTCACCTCCTCTCTTCCTTCCTTATAGGGGTTGGGTGTAAATGAGACTGCCCAGTATGAGCCAATAGACCCGCTGTAGTTTCCTCCATTCTTATGTTCTCCTGCCACTCACCACCAACTCCTGCCCCTCATCACCACTATCTCCTGCCCCTCACCACCACATCCCGCCCCCTCACCACCACTATCTTCTGCCCCTCACCACCACATCCAGCCCCCTCACCACCATTATCTCCTGCCCCTCACCACCACATCCAGCCCCCTCACCACCACTATCTCCTGCCCCTCACAAATCAATTAATTATTACTGACGGCACATGAGCTTCACACTACCATATACTATATTGAGTGATCAACTATATAGCGATCAACTTATTACAGTGATCAACTATATAGCGATCAACTTATTACAGTGATCAACTATATACAGTGATCAACTATATACAGTGATCAACTATATACAGTGATCAACTATATACAGTGATCAACTATATACAGTGATCAACTATATACAGTGATCAACTATATACAGTGATCAACTATATACAGTGATCAACTATATACAGTGATCAACTATATACAGTGATCAACTATATACAGTGATCAACTATATACAGTGATCAACTATATACAGTGATCAACTATATACAGTGATCAACTATATACAGTGATCAACTATATACAGTGATCAACTAACTATATATAGTGATCAACTATATATAGTGATCACCTGCAAGGATTAAATTAAAGCTGTTTCTTGTAATACCTCGTTATATCTTGTTTGACTTACAGCATATATCAAAAATGGTCAACGTACAGGGAGGAGTGAGAGGTGGAACCCAGAGACAGTGACTGAGGAAAGAATTGAGAAAAAAAAATGAGGCAGGGAGGGAGAGGATGGGTCCAGGTCCTACTGATAAAAACAAGGCGGGTGTGTGAGGCTGCTGCCACTTGTACCCCACATGATGTACGTACGTCCTCCTGGTGGTGTACATAACTCATGTGTATACCACCACTGACAATACTACACACACACACACACTTACGTAAAAGATCACAATCATACTCCACTTAACAATAACTGTACACACAAACCACCAACACTTGACACTAAAGAACATTAACGACAAGTTACCAAACACACAAACACACGAACATATCCATGAAATAAATCTCGCTTTTGGGGGGATAAGAACAAACAAACTTTATACCAAACGTCATTTTCACGTAACGAATAGCCGAAATAATAAAGAAATTTAACTAAAGCGGAAACGTTATTTTTTGGCCAGGATAAAGTGACCCATTTGCACCTCGAGATTATTCACACAAGATTAAACGTCATTATCAGCAATGGGCCCCTTACCCCAGCACGAGTCACCTGCCCCTGACGCGCCATCCTTTCACCAGCCTCAAGGAGCTACTTTTTTATACTTAAGTCTCAGATTTATGGATGTGTGTTCCTGCCACAAGTGATATTTCTTATTCAGTGTCATCAGTGTTTGTGTTAACTTGGTGGGGGTCCAAGTAGAGGGGGGGTGTTAACTTGCTGGGGGGACCAGGTAGATGGGGGGTGTTAACTTG
This sequence comes from Homarus gammarus, assembly GCA_958450375.1. Taxonomy (NCBI): domain Eukaryota; kingdom Metazoa; phylum Arthropoda; class Malacostraca; order Decapoda; family Nephropidae; genus Homarus; species Homarus gammarus. The sequence goes on from CAUDMG010001221.1 coordinate 2,568,740, forward strand.
GTGGGGGGCCAAAGTAGAGGGGGGGTGTTAACTTGCTGGGGGGACCAGGTAGATGGGGGTGTTAACTTGGTGGGGGGCCAAAGTAGAGGGGGTGTTAACTTGCTGGGGGGTCCAAGTAGAGGGGGGTGTTAACTTGCTGGGGGGACCAGGTAGATGGGGGGTGTTAACTTGGTGGGGGCCCAAGTAGAGGGGGATGTTAACTTGGTGGGGGCCCAAGTAGAGGGGGATGCTAACTTGGTGGGAAGGACCAGGTAGATGGGGGGTGTTAACTTGGTGGGGGCCAAAGTAGAGGGGGGTGTTAACTTGGTGAGGGGCCAAAGTAGAGGGGGGTGTTAACTTGCTGGGGGGACCAGGTAGATGGGGGTGTTAACTTGGTGGGGGGACCAGGTAGATGGGGGTGTTAACTTGTTGGGGCGCAGGTGAAGGGGTTGTTAACTTGGTGGGGCCCAGGTGAAGGGGGGGGGGGGTGTTAATATGGTGGGGGCCAAAGTAGAGGGTGGTGTTAACTTGGGGGGGGGGGGGGTAGGTAAAAAGAAAGAAAGCTTAAGACCAACAGGTTCACTCACTCTATTTCCCGTCAAATGAAATAAACTTGGGAGGTAGACTGGAGGAAATCGTAAATCGTTCCAAACAATAATATTTACATATTTAACGTCGATCGGAGAGGGGAGACTGAGGCAGTATCTTCCAACCCTCTGTTATATCTGCCACAAGACACTGACCATTTATTGACCTGCGTTTCATTTGTAGTTTAAAGTTACAGCACGATAAAAATTAAATTGTGAAGCAAAAATTTGTAACTATATGTTCTGTTAAATAAAGACGTAACATATCATGCTTTAGGGGAAACAATAATGTAATATCAAAAATATCCTAAAAGTGAAATCGAAAACAGGAAACAGTACAATTTATCCTGAGGAAATCTACATTGCTGACCGGACATAATTTTAAGGTATGCACATCTTAAGCTTCACGCCAATTGACTTGAGGTATTGTGGAATGTTATCCCCAGAAACAGTGTTATGTCGTGGACTCAACATTAATCTCCAAGACAGTTTAAAGTGGATGATAACACCCAGGTAGACAAGATGACAGAAAACACATGCATTACACATCTCGCAGCGACTTGTGTACAGGTGTTGAGAAGTTACCAGGAGGGATAAGCGTCCACGGCGGCCAAAGGAGTCTACACCACCTTAAACCATTACAGTTAAACCACTTGGCGCCACAGAAGGGGTAACAATATCCATTAATTATGAACTTTTTATCTGAAGCAAATTGGTCGTGGCACATAGGGGAACAAAAAAAAGTCCCCACTCGCCACAAGAGTAACACGTCATTCAGGTAATATTTGATGCTAATTTTGTGTTATAAATCTAAAGGTAAATTGATTGAAGCAGAGCCGGAAATACAATAGAATAAGTCATCAGGGATCAACATCGCCTCAAAAGAACACAACATGATGCCGAGCCTTATGTTTCCTCAGGTTGTAGTGAAATGTTTCGGGTTGTTAGTTGGTTGTTATAGTTAGGTATGTGAACTCCTACATGTGGGGGCAACATAATCCCTTAATACATACACTTAACAAGACGTGGCCAGACATGACGTTAACCTGACACACGGGAGTAAATATTCTCCTAAAACAATTCACGTAACTGAATGACCTCAAGACACTCGTCATGTTTATTAAATGTGAAGACACTTGAGTGCATGAGGAAGAGGAGGAGGAGGAGGAGGCGTGATGCAGGGTTCATACACACTTGCCTGCAGGACGCATTACCCTCTACTGTAAAATGAACCAACTGAGTCGTTCTGGAAATGTTATCCATAAACGAACAAAATAATAAAAATGCCCCCCCCCCCCCCCCCAAAAAAAAAAAACATTAAATAGAAAAAAAACGCAGATTATATAAACGTATACATTATGTTTTGACGTGTACAAATGAGGACAAAATTACCTCGACACATTTGGATATATACCTGTCGTCTCCCTGTGGTCATGGAGATAAGGATGATTTGGGATATCAACATGAAATTTCCCTGTTTTTTTTTTTAATTTTTTCCTCATTATCAATAGAACAAAACAACATATAAAGACAAACCACAAAAAGTATAGCCAACAGATACATGCCAGACACCGCCTTAAGTGTTGAGAGAATTTTGACCGCCGGTGTACATAAACAACAAATGATGTAAGATTGCTGGGACATCTTTATCAACAACAAACAAACAAACAAACAAACTAGTGACGGGTTGCTGGAGAAAAGTTAGCCAGTCCTCCACAAACATTCTGCTCAGGGTAAACTTTTAAGAAACAAACCCATTCCCTCTTAAGCCTTACCGAGATGCCGCTCCCTTCTGCCACCCCACCAGGAGAAACACCAGTAGCAACAACAACAACGGGGGGCGGGGGGAGGGGGGGGGGTAGTACCAACACGGGGAGGTAGTAACAACAACAACAATGACTGTGGTAATTACCTAGACAACATTACCAACAACTATTCAAGATAATCACAACAGCTCTCACAGCGGATCGATATTGTCATCACGAACAGCATCACACAGCAGAAGAATGACAGACACAGCATCAAAAACACCCCCCCCCCCCCAACAGCAATCACAAGAACAACATTTTCACCTCACAGTACTATCACCAACAACGAGGATAAGAATCGTAATACTACTACTACCTTACATCACCACCTCTACCTAACACCATCACTACCACCTACAACACCACCAGACACCCGCGCAACACTCAACACCACCCACCATATACTAGCAATACTACCACTATCACTTCCCAGCAACACCAACTACAATACCACAACCAATACCACTTGCAAAATCACAACGACCATTACCACCACCAACACCAGTATCTCCTCTGTACAACACGACAATAACATCATCTGGGGTGAAGAGAGGGAGGTAGGGGAGAAGAGTGAGAAGAGGAAGAGGGAGAAGAGGAAGAGGAAGAAGAGGAGGAGGAAGAGGAGAAGGAGATGACCTTGTTGCAGCAAAAGTCGCTTCGGGGCCGTCCAAGAAAAGTTTCCACTAAGTTTTCATAGTCAGCTAAAGTAGGATGGGGGATTTTTTCCCCTTGCCATAACTTAGGGGTAAACTATAAGTAATAAAAATGTTCACTTTTCATTATACTTCGAGCTCTACCAAGGGAGGGAAGACGACCTTAATGATGACAGGAGGAGGGGAGGTGAAGGTTCAAACAGGAGTTTAGTATAGAACAAATATATAGTCAGTGTTATGTGTGTGTGTGTGTGTGTGTGTGTGTGAATAGAGAGAGAGAGGGAGAGAGGATAAAACTTCCATCTAATTTTCTCCATTATAACACCCCCCTAGTTTTCTCCGGGGCGTCTCAATCAGTGAGCATCATTCCCGCCGAGGACAAAAGACTCTTTGGCCAGGCCACCACCGCCGCCGCCGCTCGCAAGGCCGAGTGGGCTTCCCTTGGCTTCGAAACCGGATCCCTGGAATATCACGTGATAAAATCTTCACTCTCTCACAATGACGTCGAAGACACGCACCTCTGGTCACGGGTGTTGTCAAACCTTAAAGCTGTAGCGCCAGTGGGACGTCATATGAACCTTTGCAACTTGATTTTTTAAACTAGAAGCTATTACTGACAACAGGACTGATGAATATGACCGATTTTCTTCATCTCCCTTCACCCACCGCACCTAACCTGTCCTCACCATCAATTCTTAGTCCCCCTTACCACCAGCCCTCACCAGCCACAGCAGAGAGGCACCAGGCAGGAGGGGGGAGGATTACCAAGGCATCATCTTGTGGTGAAGGGTGAACAAATTACCATCACATCTACCAAAGCTTGTGCCAAAGGGTTCCCTCTCAAGTGTTCACTAGGCCCATCACTGGCTTCTGGTGGAGAGGGGTAACGGGGGAGTCGGGGGAGAGTCGGGGGGGTGGGAGTCGGGGGGGGTGGGAGTCGGGGGGTGGGAGTCGGGGGGGGGAGTCGGGGGAGAGGGAGAAGTCGGGAGGGGAGGGAGGAGTCGGGGAAGGAGTGGGGCAGCTAAGGAAAAACCGAGAAAGAGGGAGAGACGGAAAGGAGGGGAAGGAGGAAATGTTAGGTAGGGAAGGAGGTAGAGGGGTGTAAGGGGATGGAAATAAAGGGAGGGGAGTCATGTTTACTAGTGAACTGAGGAGGAGGGAGAGAGGAAATGGGGGACGATCAGGGTACGTGACTTGGTGTTGAGAAGGTGAGGTGAAGAGGGGGGGTGAAAGACGGGGTGAGGGGGTGAAAGACGGGGTGAGGGGGGTGAAAGACGGGGTGAGGGGGGTGAAAGACGGGGTGAGGGGGTGAAAGACGGGGTGAGGGGGTGAAAGACGGGGTGAGGGGGGTGAAAGACGGGGTGAGGGGGGTGAAAGACGGGGTGAGGGGGGGGTGAAAGACGGGGGCGAAGGACGGAGCAAGCTGAGAAAAGGAGTGGTGGGAGGGTTGGGAGACAGAATGAGGAGAGGCATGAGACAGAATGAGGAGAGGCATAAGAGACAGAATGGGGAGAGGCATAAGAGACAGAATGGGGAGAGGCATGAGACAGAATGAGGAGAGGCATGAGACAGAATGAGGAGAGGCATGAGACAGAATGAGGAGAGGCATAAGAGACAGAATGAGGAGAGGCATGAGACAGAATGAGGAGAGGCATGAGACAGAATGAGGAGAGGCATGAGACAGAATGAGGAGAGGCATGAGACAGAATGAGGAGAGGTGCTTGAGATAAAACGAGAGAAATATATGAGACAAGAGTGTGAGAAACAACAGCGAAGAAAGAGGTGGAAGAAGTGGATTACGTCGAGGCTTGCAAGACGGGTGAGAGGCTGGAGAGAGGGGAGTGGATGAGGGGAGAGAATCCACAAGGAGGGAGGAAGAGAGAGAGAGAAGGAGGGAGAGAGGGAGGACGGGAGGGAGGGCGAAGGAAGATAATACACAGGGAGACAGTGAGGAGACAAGAAAGGAGGACGAGGGGAGTAGATTTGAGTAGAGAGGAAGGAATGAATGAAGGAAGGAAGGAAGGAAGGAAGGAAGGAAGGAAGGAAGGTAAAGTTAGTAAGATATGAAAGAGAGGGTGAAGGGAGACAATCCAGTAGGAGTCAGTGAGAGGGCTGAAGAGGGAGGGGAGGGAAGGGAGGGGAGGGAAGGGAGGGGAGGGGAGGGAAGGGAAGGGAAGGGAAGGGAGGGGAGGGAAGGGAAGGGAAGGGAGGGGAGGGGAGGGGAGGGAAGGGAAGGGAGGGGAGGGGAGGGGAGGGGACAGGTAAGAGGGGGGATAGCAAGGGTCAACAAAGAGGAGGACAAGAGGAAGACGAGGAGGACGCGGAGAAGGAGGAAGGGAGAGGAACAGGGAGGGGAGGAGAGGAATAGTAAGGCCCAACAAAGAGGAGGACGAGAGGAAGAAGAGGAGGACTAAGAGGAGGACGAGAAAGAGGAAGAGGAGCTTCTGGCATCTCATTAGATTTTCATTTCCGCCAAGGACATGGAAGGGCTTAGCTGAACCATGAAGGCCACTATTAACACATCCTTAATGAGAAAATGTATATGAAGGCTCCCACATGGTCTTGAGGAGCTGCTGCCACAACTCTCTCTCTCTCTCTCTCTCTCTCTCTCTCTCTCTCTCTCTCTCTCTCAAGCACCATTAACACCACTAATAACATCACCCACCATACTGAACCACACACCTGCACCACTAACACCACGACACTGAACCACTCACCTGCACCACTAACACCACGACACTGAACCACACACCTGCACCACTAACACCACCACACTGAACCACACACCTGCACCACTAACACCACCACACTGAACCACACACCTGCACCACTAACACCAACACACTGAACTACACACCTGCACCACTAACACCACCACACTGAACCACACACCTGCACCACTAACACCACCACACTGAACCACACACCTGCACCACTAACACCACCACACTGAACCACACACCTGCACCACTAACACCACCACACTGAACCACACACCTGCACCACTAACACCACCACACTGAACCACACACCTGCACCACTAACACCACCACACTGAACCACACACCTGCACCACTAACACCACTCATCCACCACACACCTGGACCATTATCATCATTATGTACCGTAAATATTCAAATTATTAATAAATTCCTATAGATATCGAACTATAACTGGACTACAGACCTTTTCACCCCCATCAAAACAAGAGGAAATTAAACTTAAATTTACTTTCGTTTTAAAATTTATTTCCACTTAAAATTTATTTCCACTCAAAATTTATTTCTAATTGAAATTAATTTCCACTTACAATTTATTTTTACTTAAAATGATTTCTTATTATAATTTTCTACTTTCAGTCTTTCTAATTAATTTTTTTTCCTTAATATTTTCTACTTACAATCTTTCAACTTAAAATTTCTTGTAATTGTCTCAAATTCCTTCAGGATGTCAACACTCTTCAAAAAGCGTGAAAACACTTTAATATATATTATTATTTAATATAAAACGAAGGTGTAACAAAATAAAAGTTATTAAGGAAAAAAAATAAGAATCTTCCTAGTTTCTATTTAAGGGACAAACTGACCTATTCTTGTTTCTCATTAACCGCACTCAATAATCTATCTTAATTCGATTATTTATTTGTCAATTTACAAATCCCTAAACGTGGAATTTTAAAGTTTACTTAATTTTTATATTAAGATCAGAAGAAGGTTGTTGGATCCTCTTAATGACTTGAAAATCTTGTTATTAATATGAGAAACTCTATCATGATAAGTAAAGACACGCTATGGTCTCTCGAGATCCTGAAAAAAAAATTAATGATCGGACCAACCACTGAAGAAAAAAAAATCTCGTTCAAAATTAGAAAATTCTTCAAATAAAAAGATTTCCTCCGAGAGATCTGATAATAATTCTTCTCAACATGACCATCTCCTCATTAACTAAAAATTCCCTCATATTCTTCAGTCTCCCCCAAATAATAAGAGAATTTCCCCCACGGAGCCCAAGATTTTCCTAAGAATATTAAAATTTTGGCCCAGGAAGTTGAAGATTACTCATAAGAACTCACAATTTCCCCCTTGGAGCTTCATATCACTCATAAGAACATCACAAGTCTGTCTTCCCCTTGGAGGCCAACGTCACCCACAGTGCCTAAGAACAGACGCCCAACTTACTAAAGAACACCTAAAAACTTTCACACCAAACCCACAGATTCGGCCAAGAATAGCAAAGACCTTCCTACTAAGGCAAAAAACTCTCCCTAGAATATTAAAAAAAATGAGGAACACCGCCCCCCCCCCCCCCACCCAGTTTCCTTCTCACCTCCCTCCCTCCCTCCCTTCTTCCTACCCATAGATCCCAGAACCTCAAAAATCTACACAAACAGCAGGAGAGTTAATTAGGAGAGATATGACCCCTGGAGGCAGAGCAGCTGACTGGGTTGGTTGGGTGGCTGGGCTGGGTGGTGGACAGTCATGGGTGGTCGACAGGGAAAGAAAGAAAGATCTAAACGCGTGAAATGGGGTGTGATATTGCCCTAGAGTTCACCACGCCCTGTATTATCATGCTTCTCTTCTCTCTGGCCTTTGGAAATCTCAAAGCTTCTTACGTTAAGGTATTTTCCTCCTCCTCCTCCTCCTCCTGTGTTGAGGGTAAGACAAACGCGTCCGGTATTGTGTTACGGCGTCCTTTATCCGACACCTTTGTATGGCAGCTGCTATGGTGAGGCAATGATATGTCTTTAAGTGAGGAGAAAATTGAAAGTACGAGCCTGGCCGAGAGAGAGAGAGAAGACGTTCGCGTATAACCGTGTGAATACGTACGTGCATGCGTAAGTGTAAACATCATATAAGTCATCACCGCAATCATCAGGTGGTGTTGGTGGAGGAGGAGGAGGATAGTGGTAATAGTGGTTAGTGGTAGTGATGGCAGGGATATTGGCAGCTTACAGAAGAGGTGTAGCAGCCCTCATCACGTCTTCATTTCCTGCCGACGATATGAAACACAGCGCCGACAAAGGACCCCTGACGGCCTCACGCTGACTGACGCTATCCACTTTCCCATCTTTTATTGGCCAGAGAACCCAGCCACTATCCCTCTCTTATCTTCCTTCCTGGCCTATGGATACAAACACCACGTATGGCTAACCTCTGGCCTAAGGCGAACAAAACCCACGCCAAGGGTACGTCGACCAGTCTAGACATCCACCAAACCCAATACTATGTTACCTGTTTTAATTTCTAAGAGTTGTATTTTTTTTATACAAATTGCATAACTGGGTACGCCAATGAATATGCAACATGCAAATGCACGTAAATAAGACAGAAAAAAATTGCAGGACTCTCTCTCTTTATTTCCCACACTACCAAGCCTGTCGCTCTTCAGACTGTGGTGGACTCCTGGTCTCATTGTTGGACAGGACTTTTTGTGGTGCGCCGCTTCGAATCCCTGCCACAACATCAATCATCAATGTTTTATCTCCCCCATGTGGCTGGGTGGGGGAAGAGGGGGTGGGGGAAGAGGGGGTAAGGGAAGAGTGGGTGGGGGAAGAAGAGGGAAGAGTGTGGGCGCAGGAGGAAGAGTGGGATGGGGGGGGTAAAAGGAGGTTGAACAGGAAGTGGAGGTAGGAGGAGGAAGTGGAGGTAGGAGGAGGAAGAGGAAGGGGGACAGAAGGAACAGGAGGAGGAAAATATGGATGTTCAAGACGAGGAACTGACACAAGAGAAGGAGGAGGATAGGGCACAGAAAAACGCATGGAGGAGGAGGAAGGACAGAGAAGAAAGGATGGAGGGATAAGGCCAAAGGTATGAGAAAGAAAAGGGCCCGGAGTAGGGATATGGCAAAAGGTAAACAAATGAGGAGGGGGGGCGGGGGGGGGGGGGTACGAGGATAGAGGGACAGAGACAGGACATTAGAAGAGGAGGAGGAAAAGTTGAAACAAAAAAAGAACGGAAGCAAGAAAGAGGACGCACTGTTCGTTTGACTTTTCCTCCTCCTCCTCCTCCTCGCCTCAGAGCGATGTTCTCCGGGCCGCCTCACGTTTCCCAACCAAGATGGAATGTTTAAAGTTGGTGTCAGCGGCGCAATCTGGCCTTCCTTACCCGAGAACCTTATCTGCCTCCTCCTAGATCCCCCTCACTTCCTAGAACTTTCTCTCTAGATGGGGGTTCGTATCTGCCTCCTCCTAGAACCCCTCACTTTCTAGGTGGTCATGACTACTTGGGGAATAATTTCTGCCTCTTTCTAGCTTACCTCACTTCAGATTGGTCCTCCTTTATTAAAAGCAAAACTTGTGTGGTTTTTGTAAGTCCTCCCACCTCTTAGTACCGCCTCCTTCGTATCAGTGGGTGCTGAGACATGTTTCAAGACCAGGCAAGGAGGGCGGAGGGTGGTAAATCCTGACACAGCGGCCCCACACACGCACCTCACTGCCCGAGAATGACCGCCACCCATCCCTTGCCACCGTCCTCTTCTAACGAATAGTGCAGCCAGACTCAAGGTTGCCAATGTACTCCCATAGGTACCTGTACCCTAGGCGCAGTCTGCCCCAGCCGTTAACAACACCTTGTCCCTCCTTGACCAGATATCCCTCCTCCTAGAGACAGGCCTGGCACTTGACATTATTAGGGACCTGCCACACTTTGCCATAAACAGATGAATTGTACCGAGATTTTCCACCTACACACTTTACGTAACTTGCTAACAAAACCCATGGCCTTCAGGCTTTTACGCCCTTAATGCATGAGTCACGAAGACAAGCATGAACTACGCATGCTTCCCTGTACGGCGCTGTAAACGCTTTTGTGCTTCACCTTGCACAGGATGCAAGGGGATGCTCAATAAACTAGCCCCCTTGTGGAGCAAATTCTAAACAAATTATTTTCTTACGCGCTGTCGAGGGCCTATTAACTAAGGCACGACGGCTGATTTACAAGATACTGTACACATACACACATATACGCAAGTATTCACGCACACACAAGATCGTCCAGTTGTACAACACCACAATTGCATCAAGGCTAAGACCAGCCCCTCTCAAACCACAGTTTAAAGTATCACACACACACACACACACACACACAGTGACCAAACATACAGTAAATGAAAGAAAAAAATAAGCCAAAAGGTCCACTTGAGTAGGTATGAAGGGCAGTGGTGGCTGGCGACGACGTAATCAGCAATGGCAAACACAGATAAGAGTAACCTTCCCTCCCTCCCTCCCCACGTGCCTCGCTTATCACAAAACTCCACGAGTTAGTCAGAGTGTGTGTGTGTGTGTGTGTGTGTGTCACTAGCACACTACACACACACATTATAATCACCCCTACATGTAATATCAATAACATGAAACCAATAACAAATAGGATTTAATAATAATCACAACAACAAGCAACACCATCACAGCCACAATATCCACCACTACCACCATCCCCCATAACCATCTTCACTACCACCATCCCCATAACCATCTTCACTACCACCATCCCCATAACCATCTTCACTACCACCATCCCCCATAACCATCTTCACTACCACCATCCCCCATAACCATCTTCACTACCACCATCCCCCATAACCATCTTCACTACCACCATCCCCATAACCATCTTCACTACCACCATCCCCCATAACCATCTTCACTACCACCATCCCCCATAACCATCTTCACTACCACCATCCCCCATAACCATCTTCACTACCACCATCCCGCACTATGGGGCAGGATATTTTAAGAAAGGTAATATAGTGGTAGAGGCAATTGTAGTGGTGGTGGTGATGGTAGTTGTGGTAGTGGCTGGTGGTACATGTAGTAGTGGTAGAAGAGGATGCCTGGGATGTCACGTGATGGAGTACTAGGAGGGTAGGGCAGGTCTAAGGTATCAAGTGGAGCAGTGTGGGTGGGTGTGGGCGTGTGGGTTGGATGTGGGCGTGTGGGTAGGATGTGGGCGTGTGGGTTGGGTGTGGGCGTGTGGGTTGGGTGTGGGCGTGTGGGTGGGCGTGTGGGTTGGGTGTGTGGGTGGGCGTGTGGGTTGGGTGTGGGCGTGTGTGGGTGGGTGTGGGGATGGGTGTGGGCGATCCGTGTGTGGGGTGGTGGGTGAGGTGGGTGGAGGAGGCGACAGGAACTTGTGCGCGTCAAAGTGTCAAGTGGTGGCGGGGCGTGATTCCTCATACATTCCTGCCATTTAATATTCTTCTTTCTTCCTTCATTCTTCTTTCTCCCTTCCTTCGATATTCTTCTTCTTTTTCTTTCTTTCCTACCTCCTTTCCTCTTCTTCTAAGTTTTATTTTTCTTATTCACCTTCGTCTTCTTATTTTCTTGGTGCTGGCAATTGGCGGAGATTTAAGTTCTCCTGCTCCTTCTTCTTCTTCTTCTCGTTTATCTTCTTAGTACACTTCTTGTTCTTATCCCTCTTCCATTTCTTCTTCTTCTTGGCACTAATAAAAGGCTACGGACTTTTAAAAACTTTGTCTATTGTTTTTGATACTTTTTCATCTTGCAAGTAAAAAAAAAAGTGTGTAAGAATTGATACTTTCCCTCCTTTTCGATCCAGTAACATCAGAGTACTTCTTTTTTTTTCCTTTGTTCGGAGTAACATTTTAGGTTCTTGTATTTCTTTTTTAATTTCTTCCGTTTTTCTCTTTTCCCTTTTCTTCCCAGTGACATATCAGATTCTAAGATATTTTTTCCCTTTTTTTTTATCCAGTCCCACAAATCAAAAGTTTCCACCCCTCCTCTGTCCTCACACCTCCCTCATTGTTTATTTATTTTCCTGGACGAGAGCACATGTTGGGAGGCTGGACACGCTCTCCTTTTTAAAGTGCAACGGCATGGACGAGTCTACCCCCAAAAAAAAAAAAAAAATATATATAAAAATCTGGTCTGATAAACATACTCCCAGTACTGCTACACGGTGCTTTAAATAAAACACTTCATGCGATGTCACCTCCTCCTGCTCCTCCCCCAAGAAGGTCGACGTTAACGGCACCGGCAGCGTAATGATACTGTCAAATTATAACAAAACTCGACACTTTAATAGGTAAAGAAAGTCTTTCATCTTCAGTCACACATTTCTTGTTTACTTATACAGTAAGAAAATCTCCCAACAGTCCACTTACACATTATTTCCTTCATAAATACAGCATTTCTCTGTAAATGATCTTGAAATATGTTTACATTATCTTCAGATATTTTGGTACATAATATTCCTATATTTCCATGTACAGTAGCTAAAACAACTGTCTGTGCAGGTGGGGGTCGATATGCTTCGATATTTTACGTGTGACTAGTGACAGTCCTCATATACCAAAATTTATCGTCCATGGTCTCATATTGTTTCCCACAAAGTGTGCAAGATAGTTGTTTTAGCTACTGTACATTACCGTTACCTTTAGAGATAATCCTATTTCTATTAATTCTCCTTTAAGTGAGTCTAGAACAGCAGCGCCACTTTCCCTCTAGCGGCCAGCGCGTATCTCCTCAGGTTATGACAAGACACCCCGGCCACTAGCAACACCCTAGTCGGTATTTGCATTAAGCCACTCGACACGTTCTTGAAGGTGTCCTGTGTCTCGCATTATACGAGGGAGTTTTGTGAGTATGCATACGCTTGTGTGTGTTATGTGCTTGTGAGAGTACAAGTGCGTGCGAGAGTCCACGAGCATGTAGCCACTACGTGTTGAGTTCATGTGAGAGTGGAGGTGCGTGGTGGTGTGTATTATTCCTACGTCCCTCCTCCTCTCACCCCTCCGGGCAACACACCCAGGCACCAAGTCCTCTCGCAAACATTACCCAATACCCTTCGCCTTCCCGCACAATTTCCAACACCTAAACCTTGCAAAATGTCAACACACGGTTCAAGCCAACCACGTTACACACATATATATATATATATATATATATATATATATATATATATATATATATATATATATATATATATATATATATATATATATTCTCTCTCTCTTCCGATACATCGACACACCCCTTTTCTCTCCTCATCGCCCAAACAAACCCAGATTTTAAGTCCTCCTTCAGCCTCAGCCTTGACGCCCTCAAGACGAGCCTCACCACGGCCTTGTAATACCACAAGTCGCCATCTGTGAGGCCCACTATACCACTAGCATCTCCCTCTCCCCTTCCTCTCACACATTCCCACCTGAAAAAAAAAATTGTGTCTTAGCAAAGTTAACATCACTAGCACCACTTCGAAGCCACTGGAGTAAACTTTAACTACTATAGTTATAAGTGAAGCACCAGCATTAAACGCCACTACCACCACTACCACATTCTGGTCCTCTCCGGCACCTGGTTCTCCCCCCCCCCTCCCTCTCCTCCACCTTGAGCAACAACACCTCGCTTCCTCACCACCACCTTCCATCTATCTCACAGCATCTCTCACCGAAGCAACTTTCTGCCCAGCTACTCACCACTCTCCTCCTTTGGCAGTAGTCATCATTACTGTGCGAAACATACCACCTTTCCCGCACCATTACCATAACCCAACAATCACAAGCGGTGCTCCCAACATCACCACAAACATAACCATCACCAATACAGCAAAAACCTCCACCACGACTACCACCACCACTATCTTAACAACCACCACCAATATAGCAAAATGCATCACCACCACCATCATAACATCCACCACGACTATCACCACAACCACTACCACCACCAACACTATTCCCGGCGTGACGACAACAACAAACACAAGTTGGCAAGTGACGTAACACACACGACGGGGAATGACATCTTACAGGTCCTGAGCTGTGTTCCATTTGTGAAATGAGCTGACAAAGGCTTCGGCGGTACATTAGAACATCTCCCGCCGGGGCACGGAGTTCACCCACCCTTAGGACACCCTTCTACCTCCTATTCCCCAACAGGAGTACCACCTCACCCCTAGGGGCGCGCTACCACGGGGAGGAGGGAAGGACGGAGACAGGGAGGAAAGATGGTACCAGGGAGAATGGCTGTAGCGACGTGTGCACAACTACTACAGGAGAAGAGAAAATCTATGGGAGGAGGAGGAGGGACAACCGTGAAGGGAACGGAACGACTGTCGAAAAAACAAATAAGGAGAAATGATAGGGTAGAGAAAGGCAGGGGGGCCGGCAAGGCAACAGGAGAGGCAGTGGAGAAACTTTGCCAACTTCCCACTGATCAAAACACACACACACACACACACACACACGCTTGTGTACACTTGACTTGCCAGACATTGACGCATATCCCCAGCACCGGAGCTTACATCTGGCTGTGGAAAAAAAATACAAATCCGTGTTTTTTTGTTGTGTAAAATGAAGGAACACGACGCCAGCAGACAGATATCTCCTCCATCCCTCTCACCACCACAACCTGTCTCCCTCCTCCTCACCAACCAAACCTCCTCCATCCCTCTCACCACCACAACCTCACCACCTCCTGCTTCCCTCAATCTCACCACCACCAAAAACCTCTTCCATCCTTCCCTCTCCTCACCACAACATCCTTCCTCCATCCCTCTAACCACCACCACCACCACCTCCCCCAATCCCTCTCACTACCACCCCTCCCCTCATCTCTCACAACCACCACCACCCCCCCTCCCTCTCACTACCACCTGCTGCTACGGGAATAATGCATGTGACTCGACTTCGCGGTGTACCCAGGGCTGATTACACACACACACACACACACACACACACACCTCTGGCTGTGTTAGCTATTATGGTGTGAATTATCTCAATATTTACTCTTTACGAATCCTCTATTCTCGTCTACGTTATTCCTGAATGTGTGTTAATTATTTACGTCTACGTCTATTCTTACGTTAGTTATTCCAGTACTAATTACTTATCTATTTCTGTATCATCCATTCGTGTATTAGCGCCCTCATACATTAATTATTTCTATGTTTATACTGTTCCTATTTCTATTGCCTATTTTAACTATTTATCCTATTATTATTATTAGGTGTCTATATCCATTCATAGGTCAAACAAGACTACAGAGGTGAAGACTAAACCATTCAACCCCAAACTGAGATTTAATACATCCATTCATCCATCCATCTATAATATAATCAAAAATATAACATGTATACGAATTAACCACAAATAAATGTTAAACTTAATCGATCTAGCCACAGTTAAGTTTAAAACAACCACTTGGGGAAAATATGTTGGTTTGGTTGAGTAATATCCCTAGTTGCGAAGTGTATGCAGGACCCAACCCAACCACCCACCCCCCTAGCCAGAGAAAACCCTACCAAGCACATTTAAACTTTCAAAAAACTCTTCCTTCGCTTTCAAAGTCAAAGTTATATTAATAGTTATCCTTGCACAAATGCTTTCACAAACATTTGGGGGGAGGGAATCGGAGAAGTACTTGGCAACTGCAGATTGATGTGTCGAGGAGGAGAAAGAGGGGAGGAGGAAGAGGGGAAGAGCAATAGGGAGGGAGGGAGGGAGGGAGGGAGGTATGTGTGTGTGTGTGTGTGTATATGTGTGTGTGTGTGTGCATATGTGTGTGTGTGTGTGTGTATGTGTGTGTAAGTTAAGCAAAACACTTCATAACAGTCACTCATCTACCCAACAACATATTCTTCCTCTCAACCCATCTACCCGGCTCAATCACGTAACACTAATGCCCAGTGAATTGTGCCCAACCAGCTGACCTACCCAGCATAACTCCTGACGGACGGACACGGTAGTTACTAAAACCCGGGAAGGATTTTTTTGCCAGTCTTTAACACGAGTCTAACCGCACTTTAACACGAGTCTTACCGCACGTTAACACGAATCTTACCGCACGTTAACACGAGTCTTACCGCACTTTAGCACGAATTACCACACTTGAACACGAGTCTAACCGCACTTTAACACGAGTCTTACAGCACGAATTACCACACTTTAACACGAGTCTTACCGCATGTTAACACGAATCTTACCGGAGACACAAACCTTAACCAGAAGTATTCCTTGGCTCACATTTTTTGTCCCCCCACTGCTAACGATGTCTCTCTCTCTCTCTCTCTCTCTCAACCGCTAGTTCTAGAGAATTGATTAACTGCCAACTCTTTCATTATGAACGACGCACAAAATACACTTAATTGGTAGAATGAAAAATAATAAATAAATCACTACCCCCGAAAACAAAAAAAACTACATTATGGGAGTAATTGGGAGTTGTACAAGAGTGAGACACTTCAATAGGATTTTCACCGTTTTGTATATCTAGTTAAAAAAAAAAAATAGTTGAATCACACCCCCATGAAAACTGCCACCAAGTCACAATTATAATTTTTAGTTTTCTTTTTTATAATTTTTCCTTCTTCTTTTCTTTCTATTCTATTCACTGGTATATCAAATATATTTTCTCATTTTCGTTGGTGTGTGTGTGTGTGTGTGTGTGTACATTTAGTAGTATAGGAATGGTGCGCTTCAGTGATAATTCTTGATGTAATTGTTGTGAAGGGGACGAATGATTGGAAGAAACAGTTTATAGGAGATTAGAGACGAATGATTGGAAGAAACAGTTTATAGGAGATTAGAGACGAATGATTGGAATAAACAGTTTATAGGAGATTAGAGACGAATGATTGGAAGAAACAGTTTATAGGAGATTAGAGACGAATGATTGGAAGAAACAGTTTATAGGAGATTAGAGACGAATGATTGGAAGAAACAGTTTATAGGAGATTAGAGACGAATGATTGGAAGAAACAGTTTATAGGAGATTAGAGACGAATGATTGGAAGAAACAGTTTATAGGAGATTAGAGACGAATGATTGGAAGAAACAGTTTATAGGAGATTAGAGACGAATGATTGGAAAAAAACTTAGGGGGATTACAGACTTGGAAAATGACTGAAATGTCTTAAATCGAGGCTATTTATCTTTGCCACAAGAGAAAAAGTTCATTATAAATAATCTGTCTGTATTTCCTTCCTTCCTTCCTCTCTCTCTCTCTTTCTTTCTTTGGCTTCACGCTTCACTATTAAGTTGGTGAGAGAGAGAGAGAGAGAGAGAGAGAGAGAGAGAGAGAGAGAGAGAGAGAGAGAGAGAGACTATGGTGGTCCTATGGAACTTTGCATATATACACAATGACAGATTAAACTCCAATTCTTTATTCATGGAGGTTCCCGGTGCCTAGACAGGGTAAGTTCTTAATTGACTCTGGGAGGGAGAGGAGAGAGAGCCAGGGAGGAGGGAGGAAGGGGAGGGGAGGGGGAGACAGGGAGGGGGAGGGAGGAGGAAGAGGGAGAAGCATGGGGGAGGGAGGAGGAAGAGGGAGAAGCATGGGGGAAAGGAGAAGGAGGACGGAGGCAGTGAGGAGTATACACAGATGAGAGGAAGATCGGGAGAGGGGAGTTAGATAAGGCGGGTTAATTCGTAGGGAGGAGAAGTACCTCATTTGCCACAGGGTACCACGAGGGAAGGAGCGGGGAGGGGAGGGAGGGCAAGGGGAGATTACGAGGGAGGGAAGATATGGGAGGGACCCAAGCGGGAGAGAAAAGCATGGGATAGGGGGAGGTTGGGAGAGGGAGGCAAGTGTCCCTCTAGCCATACCTTGAGGGGCTGTAACCGAGGATGGAGCTGGGAGATGATGAAAGGTTTTGAGAAGTTATGCAATTTTTTTTTTACTTATTTTTTCCTCTCTTTTTTTTTCCCCGTCTTTCCATCACAGCGACAGAGAGGATGACTGAAAAGGTAGTGCTCACGGGTATAGGCCAGCGTCTGGATTTACAAAAGATTCGTACGATAAATAGATAAAAATTTCCTTATGATTAACTAAAAAGCAAATCTAGCTTCCCCCCGAAAATAACAGGAGGATTAATTAATACAAAAAGCTTTACCTTAACTTCACCTATTATTACTAAGTCTGTGCATCTCATTAAGGTGCATCCTGACGTTTACTTCACCTTGACCCTAGATGGTGTTGGGTGAAGGGCTGTTGTGAAGGTCCCTCGCCCCTGGGCATATAAGTAGGGACACAACATGCTAACATTCTTCTTATCAATTATTATCATTATTTACCAACTTTATTCAATCAATATGTACCAAACTTAATCATTATATCAACATTAATACTTAAACCTAACCACCTTGCCTTCTGTCTTGTCTACTGTAAATATAGTTTTATTTAACTAATATAACTCTCTCTACTCGGGGTGATCGATGAATTTCAGAATGAACACTGTGACCCATGTTGTCTCGGTAGGGTTGTCAAAATCCTTCGTCAGTTATGTCATATTTTTTCAACACAATTTTGTATAGATAATTTTTTGAGTAGATTTTTCTTTTGTTTCGGAATTAATATCAAGAATGACTTAACTCTATCCTTTACATAAAATAATATTTATTGGGAAAAAGGTTAAAATATTCACTTCATATTTACACCCTGCTCTCTCGTACGTTTTCCTAGGTGTCAGATTCACCCACTGGGATACGTAAGAGAAAATTTGACTAAAGACTCTTATAATGTGTTTCCGATGTTGGTACAAGATGGGGTGAGGTCTGAAGCCACTCCCTAAACACCCGAACCCTCCAAACCCTCGAACCTTCCAACTCTCCGAACCTCTGGTGGAAATAACGGGGTCATACCTGTGAATAATAATAACAACAATAATAATAATAATAATAATAATAATAATAATAATAATAATAATAATATAATAATAATCCAAATTCTTTTAATGATCAGTAGTGATTTATTATCCACAGGTAAATAATTTATGTAATACACAATAAATATGGATGATGGTAGGCGTAAGTGGATGTACAAAACTGAGAAAATTCAGGGTATATTATTATTGGAAGCATATATCCTCCTTCCTTACCTTACTGATGGATGTTGTTTATCATACGCGAGGGATGTTTTATATAACAGGTGTGACGTTAACGTAGGGAATGATCAGTTATTGGCAGCCCTTGTTTACAAACCATAAACTGTTTGATATACATAATATATATGTAAATGTGTGTGTGTCTGTTTGTCCATACATACATACATTCAAATATCCTTACAAATATACACACACACACATACATACATACATGCAATAACGAACACACTAATATCCGGGTAACAATATGTTTTCAGTTGGGGGTTTAAAAACACGCACGCGCGCGCGCGCGCGCACACACACACACACACACACAGAGTAATAACTTTCTAACTTAAATATTACAAATACCATAAAACACCGAACCTTTTTTTTATATTTACATTCAACTTGTAATCTGGACACAGGTATGCAAATCATTAACACACACATCCGCGACGTCGACACCTGCGTAGAATACCTGCAAATTGATCCGTTTCTAAGGTACTGATTGGAGATAGGGAGAGCGACTCCACATTATTATTATTATTATTATATTATGGTTGCCCCTCGTGTAACGAGCATCGCTGAACCAAGGGCCACCTAGGCGTGGATTTGTTTAAGGTGTAGGAGCTGTCGCCAACACAACAACCACACCCTAAGTTAACGAGTTGCATGACCCAGTGTCAAGTAATAGTCCGAGAAGACCGGACAACTCGCCAACTGCACTGGCTAACCATTACCCCGGAACAAGATCCGTAAATCTATTATCATCCAGGTTCCCAATTACTGTTGGGTAAACAGAGGCAAATGGCGTAAAGAAACTTACCATAGTTTCATCCTGCCCGGGGATCGAACTCGGGTCCATTTGCTTGCGAGGCGAGCATGCTGACCATTACACCACAGGTTATCAAAAAAAAATTCTCATTATAATATGGGTTTTGGACCTCAAGACGAGAAGGGATGGAGGTTCATGTAAACACCACTTAAAGTTGGAAGGAGAGAGAGAGAGAGAGTATGTATGTGCGTATGTATGTATGTATGTATGTACAGTATACATGTACTTAACAACTCCCTACTAAAGGAGATCTCCGTGTCAACAAGTGGTGAGCTGCGAACGATGATTTTAAACATTTCAAAACCAAAGTGAAAAAAAACAAAAAAACAATCGACCAATTTGGGAACTGCGGCTCAACTTAATTTACCTTTCACTTTTACGATTAATTGGGCTGCGAGGTGATGACTGATTAGGATCGTTAACACCTTAATCGGCCTCACGCAGAGAGATAATTATATAGGGTGAAACAAAATAAAATGAAAATGACTCCAACTGGGTTTAAAGATAATCTAATTCCGAGTATTATAACAGGCGAGCAAGATTCACTTTTAATCTAGGGGGACTGAACATGTCGACCATTTTTTCAGTGAGGTGATACAGGGTCCAATTTTGGCGGCCTCTGAGCTCTATACACAAGCAACAAGCTTAGCAACTCTGTAGTAAGTGCTAGAACTCTGGAAAGTTTTAAAAGGAGACTAGATAGATTCATGGATGATAGAGAGTGGTAGTAATTCTCAACAGGAGCTGCCATGCACAGGCCAACCGGCCTATTGCGGACTCCTTATGTTCTTATGTACACTAATTTTGGCGGTATTTTCGCTCTACGCAGTAATTTAGGCGGTCTCTAAGCTCTACATAAAATTTGGTGGACTCCTCAACTGAAATACACTTTAATTTTCACAAGAGAGAGAGAGAGAGAGAGAGAGAGAGAGAGAGAGAGAGAGAGAGAGAGACTGTAACTGGAGCTAAATTAAGGTATACAGCTTAAGAATTCAGTAGGGTACAGACACGGTCGCTTCTCCCGGAGTTAACACGGCAAATATGATGAGCGTCACACAGGAAGGGATGCATTTACACCTAAGGCATGAGAGATATCGGTAGTGAGAAACCGTGTGTGCGTGTCGAGGAGCTGCCTGCTGGGGTGGGTGACGATGACTGCGAAAGGATAGACTTAAAAGAGGAGGAGGAGGAGGATGAACTATAGCTGGAGGCGAAGACGGCGAGACGGATGGTGTTTGTCTTCACCTGCAGGCCAAGAGAGGACATGGATATCCAAGTTACACCTGCACCTCTGCCGCTAGGGATTACAAGCAGACCGGGGGCGGGGATGAGAGAGGTGGGTGGCATAGGCACGGTGACAGAGGAAACCAAGTCTTGATGGTATGATGAAGGACGAAGGTGGTGATGGTGGTGGGGTTGGCTGTGGTGGTGATGGTGGTGGGGTTGGCTGTGGTGGTGATGGTGGTGGTGTTGGCTGTGGGGGGGTGGTGTTGGGTGATGGTGGTGGTGTTGGCTGTGGGGGTGGTGGTGTTGGGTGATGGTGGTGTTGGCTGTGGGGGTGGTGGTGTTGGGTGATGGTGATGGTAGTGGTGTTGGG
The DNA here is from genome assembly GCA_958450375.1 of Homarus gammarus. NCBI lineage: Eukaryota > Metazoa > Arthropoda > Malacostraca > Decapoda > Nephropidae > Homarus > Homarus gammarus. The sequence goes on from CAUDMG010001221.1 coordinate 2,590,020, forward strand.
TGATGGTGATGGTAGTGGTGTTGGCTGTGGGGGTGGTGGTGTTGGCTGTGGGGGTGGTGGTGTTGGGTGATGGTGATGGTGGTGGTGTTGGCTGTGGGGGTGGTGGTGTTGGGTGATGGTGGTGGTGTTGGCTGTGGGGGTGGTGGTGTTGGGTGATGGTGGTGGTGTTGGCTGTGGGGGTGGTGGTGTTGGGTGATGGTGATGGTGATGGTGGGTGATGGTGGTGGTGTTGGGTGGTGGTGTTGGGTGATGGTGATGGTGGTGGTGATGGTGGTGGTGTTGGGTGATGGTGGTGGTGTTGGGTGATGGTGGTGGTGTTGGCTGTGGGGGGAGGTGGTGTTGGGTGATGGTGATGGTGGTGGTGTTGGGTGATGGTGGTGGTGTTGGCTGTGGGGGTGTTGGCTGTGGGGGTGGTGGTGTTGGGTGATGGTGGTGGTGTTGGGTGATGGTGATGGTGGTGGTGTTGGGTGGTGGTGTTGGGTGATGGTGGTGGTGTTGGGTGATGGTGGTAGGTAGGTAGAAGGTTAGTGGTTGATGGAGATAGCAAGCAAGGAGACTAATGGTAGTGGTGGTGACGTAATTGGCGGGGTGGTGGTGTTGGTGATGGTGGGATGGGGGTAGTGATGGAAGGGGTGGGGTAATAGTGGGGTGGGGATAGTGGTGGAGAGGTAGTGGTGGAGGGGTGGTGGTGGAGGGGTGGTGGTGGAGGGGTGATGGTGGAGAGGTGGTATGGTGGAGGGGTGATGGTGGAGGGGTGGTATGGTGGAAGAGGAGGCGCAAGATATGGAGATGCTGGACTAAAAAGCAGAAGCGTGTTATTTACGACGCATGAGTGGAGGAGGAGGAGGAGGGAGGAGAGTCAAGAAGAAGAGGAGGAAGAGGAGGCAAGAAGAAAAAGAAGAAGAAGAACTTACAGTGAATGAAGAGAAAGAGGATAAAGAGAAAAGAGAGATGTAAAGAGTGAATAAATGAGAAAAGAACAAAACACAAGGAGAGGAAGAAAACAAAATAATCTAAAGAAAAAAATACCAAACACGAGATTAAAAAAATAATAAAAAAAAACGAGAAAGGACAGAAAGACGGAATGAAAGAGAACCGAGACACAAAGAACAAAAGAGAAGAAAGAGGATCAAATAAATAACAATAGACACTAAAATACGGAAGGATAAGAGGAGATAGAATTAAGAAGGATAAAGGAGGAAACGTAACAGAGGAAAATAAATATTCATAGACGTGATAAACAAAGGTAAACAGCGATTCGGGTTAACAAAAACAAAAGAGCATCTAATGAAACCGAAGACGGCAAAGGTGAGGACAAGATCACAAAGGCGAGACCAAGAGAAGACAACAAAGACGACGGAGAGAGAGAGAGAGAGATGATAATGAGGGGGGAAGAAGATGAGAGAGTGTGGGCAGGGATTGAAGGAGGGAGGGAGGGAGATGGAGAGGAGGGAGATAAAGGAGGGAGGGAGAGGAAGGAGGGAAGGAGAGAGGGAGGGAGGGAAGGATACAACAGCACACCCCAGCATCACCGTGGAGACCTTATGCATAAGTAATGTCCCACTAATCCCTAAGTTGCTTATACATGCAAACTTCGCGCGTTGCCCCAGCGTGGCCGGGGGAAAAGTGAGGAAAAGACAGGGGAAAATACCCAAACTTTTAACTCAATAGGGTGATGGAAGGTAATGTGGGGAGGAACGTGGGGAGAGGAGGGGATGGGAAGGGTCAATAGGGAGGGAGGGGTCGATAGGAAGAGATAGGCGAGGAGAGGAATGAGGTGAGAGAACAAAGGAAATGTGAAGGATAGGACAGGTAGAGAGAGAGAGAGAGAGAGAGAGAGAGAGAGAGAGAGAGAGAGAGAGAGAGAGAGAGAGAGAGAGAGAGAGAGCAACAGGTGCTGGGAAAAGAAAAAACTGATAAAAATAAGTTATGGTGAAAAACAAAAAACACAAAAATTTTTTGTTCAAACTATCAACAGAGTTAAGGAACGTTAAGATATTTTTGTCGTCAACACTAAGCAAAAGCAACAGAAGGGGGCGAGAAGAAACAAACAAAGAAGGAGGTGGAGAAGAAGAGAAACTCCCAGTAACACTTTGTAAAAATATAAACAAACTTAAGTATTTTTGCCTCATGTTTAATTTGCATCGCACATGTTAAATCAAGTGAAAGTTTATCATTATAAGTTTCTAAGGATCTGTGGAGCTGAGATGACGGGAGAGGCCCAGGAGAGAGGCAATGCGAGAGAGGTTAGGTTAGGTCAGGTCAGGTCAGGTCAGGTTACCAACATTTTGACTTAAGATGAACGAAGTGATCAGGTGTCAAAATCAAGATAATTAAGTCGTTCTATCTGTCTTGGTATCGTGAAACATATAATAGTATATCTACACTTTTGTCCAACACATCCCACTCTGGCCTGGAGTAACATGGGTAAGTGAAGCAGCTAGACACAACCCTTCCCAGCCTCCTGACTTAAGTGTTCCCAACGCTCGCATCACCTTCCATGTCGACACTCCTACAGCAGAGCCAATACCCTGTACTACAAAAAAAAAAAAAAAAAAAAAAAAATATTATATATATATATATATATATATATATATATATATATATATATATATATATATATAATATATATATATATATATATATATATATATATATATATATATATATATATATATATATATATATATATACTTCCGATCAATGACTTCAAAGGGGGCCGCTGGAGTTCATATGTTCGAGAATAACATACGAGACATATAATTATTTAAGGTCATGGTTTACAACACCGAGGTCACAGTGATTGATTAAAACAGGTATTAGTTGCTCAGTGTGACAGGTTGAGGAAGTCCTTTCATCAGTGGTATAAACAACGAACTCGTCTCGGCTTCCCACTATCACGCGCCCCGACAGCCCGACATCACCCTTCCGTCACCAGCCTCCTCTCGTCTCCTTGTCATCGGTGGGGGCCGTCCAATCCCCATCGGCAAGGAATCTACCTAACCCAGAGGCCATCGTTCACGCCGACCTAGTTTACCCTAACCCATCCCTGGTGACACCTTGACAACCTCCCGCTCTGACGTCAAACCACCACCCACTCTCTCCCTCTTCCCCCCCACCCACTCTCACCCCACCCCCTCACCCCACCCACTCTCTCCCCCACCCACTCTCATCCCACCCACTCTCATCCCACCCACCCTTTCTTACATCATCACCAGTTACCGTCACTTTACACTGCTTCTCTGTATATTAATGTGCAACTCATTATCGATGACGTCATAACTTAGCTGACCTAAGACGAGTCAGTCACTACCCACCTTTCCTGATCTGACCCGTGGATGTTTTTTTCGCACGAGGGGTGATATTTTAACTAGAGCTTAACACAGTCAATAACTTCTTCACCTTGTGTCTGTGAAAGTTTAGTTAAGACCTTCACCTATAATGATTCCTTTATGATGTAATCTCTTAATAGTTCATTATCAGTGTTTTGTAATTTATTGTGTTGATATTTCATCGATTTTATGTATTTTCCTCTGAATTTTGTACTGTAATAAACTCCTCACCTCAACACTCATTAACATTACTGTAATATATTTGTATGTTTAATAATGAATTATTTAACTTTCTGATCAAAACATACAAACATCCAAGGTCTTGCTTTCCTTTTCGTCGTTACTAGTTTACTCCCCTTCCTTCACATCCTAATCCACTCCCTCCTTCCCTCACCATCTGTTTCCTCTCTTCCATTTTTGTCCTCCCTCCACTCCCTCATCTACCGGATATTGCCAGACCAACCTCACGTTCTGCTCCATTTTTCTCCTGCTTCTCTATCCCACTATTTACCTCCGTTTCACTTATTCCATTTTTCACAAGCCTTTCTTCACTCCCCCGCCGAGGGTGACGCCACTTGCTCGTTCCCGCCTTTCCTTCCTGTTGCTTGTTCCTGCCTTTCTTCCTGTTGCTTGTTCCCGCCTTTCTTCCTGTTGCATGTTTCCGCCTTTTTTCCCTGTTACTTGTCCCGCCTTTCTTCCTGTTGCTTGTTTCCGCCTTTCTTCCTGTTACTTGTCCCGCCTTTCTTCCTGTTACTTGTCCCGCCTTTCTTCCTGTTACTTGTCCCGCCTTTCTTCCTGTTGCTCGTTCCGCCTTTCTTCCTGTTGCTTGTTTCCGCCTTTTTCCCTGTTACTTGTTCCGTCTTTCCTCCTGTTGCTTGTTCCCACCTTTTCCTGTCCATTCATTTTTCAGATACACAACGAGGAGATTTTTTTGTTTTACACATGCATTATTCACGAAGTATTAATTCGTGTCATTCAATTGCCTATTCCAGGTATCTCGACTGTGTAAGATGGGAGGATTTCTTTGTCTGAGGCGTCACACGTGAGACTTTACATAAACGTACATATCACAGTATATTTCGTGGTAGATCATTCCCCCAGGATATATTTCATACTTTCTTCTTCAGTGATCATCTTTTTTAATATCTATTTTTGTTTCTCTTGTTTATCTTCTCTGTTTTTATGTTCGCCTTCTTTCTCCCTCGATATATCTTCCCTCTCCTTCCATGTCTGTACCTTCCTAATCCCTTTCCCGTCTCCCCTACTCCCCTCGCTGGCCAGTCTCTCCTCTCCCCAACCCCGACTCTCTGGACCATATCCACCTTACGTCACAGCACCGCACCCTATACCATCCCTCCTCTCCCCACACCACCCACTCATCCCACACCATCTCACCTCCTCCTCTCCCCCCACACCACCCCTACTCTCCCCACCCCACACATCCTCACACCCCCCCCAGCTTCACTCTTTGCATCGGAGACCCATAAAAGCCGTTATATGTCGCAGTGCATCGTAGGAAGTGCACAAGAGCATTAGTTTTATTTTTTTTCTTTCTGGCCGCTTACCATCCCGCTGGCGTCAAACAAAACACACTTTACCCATCGTCAAAACTCCTCGCCACCGTCCCCCGCAGTCAGATCTAGTGCACGGATACACTCCTAGGACGGAGCAATCGAGGAAACAGACAAATTATCGTTCAGAGATCACCTCGCCCCTCCAAATAGGATTCCCGCGCAATCCTTCCCCTGAGGCAAATTAAAGAGCGTGGGACCTGGCTGGCGGGGGTTGTGTGCCCTGCCCTGCCCTGGCCTCCCCTCTCTCACTTTCCCTCTCTCTTTCTATCCCTCTTTCAAGTTTTTCTTACTCCCTTTCTTTTTTTTTTGCTTGTATCTACTCTTCACTGATTCCTCCTCTTAATGGTGTTCTGTAATATTCACGAGTAAAAGCATTCACATTCAGCCTCACAGTTGTACACAAAACAGATACACTTCTCTTCTTCTTCTCCTTTCTCCTCTTTATCAAACAGATTCTCTCTTCCTTATAGATATTTTCTTTAGTTAAAACATACCTGTAGACGTACCTCACCTGTAGACATCCACACCAAGTCACATAATACAAACAACGCTACACCAGCGCCATCTGTCGTCTACCTTAGTTATTCTCCTCCCCTCCTCCCCTCCACCTACCCTTTTGCACCTCTTCCTCTGTCTATTTTCTTGTTAAGGGGTAAATTAAGGTGTTCAAGAGGGAACATGAGGCTGTTTTGGAGCCCCCCCCCCCCCCCCCCCCCGTGTGTGTGTGTGTGTAGAAGGTGTACAGGACAGCTTTGAACTCTTAAACCTACACAGAAAATATCCAGACGAGGGGGACATATACAGACATATCTACTCAACCCAAGTCTACTTTATTTTGGTAATGGTTTAAGGTTTAATTTATTTCAAAGGTTTAATGTTTGCCTGACAAGTGATTTTTTTGGACACACACACACACACACACACACACACACACACACACACTCGTACTTGATATAACCTTAAAATTTTCAAGCTCTGTCTTCTACCTCGTCCACGTCATCGCCCCCAGATCTTCCTCCCCTCTACCTCTAATTAATGACACATCCAGGACCTCCCCCTAAACACATCCATCCCCCCCCCCCTACACACCCAGGACCACACTAACACGACATAAACACCGTATTCTCCCCCTTCATAAAATTTAGTAACTTTTGTCGTGTTTCGTCAATCTGTTTATGTGTCGCAACAATACACATGAACACATTACAAAACATTATAATTACAGTGTTTATTTAATCCCTTATTTCAGTCTCCTTCAGGCACTGTATTCCTCTGTGGGTTTCAGTATCAGGTGACAGATGCTCACTGATACTCTCACTGATATTAGGGAGATTTTTTTTTCTTCAGCCTCATTGTTTGTCGAGGAAAATAGAAAGATGAATTGAAATCTATAAAAGGAGGAAAATAGTTTAAGTCTCGTTTGATCTCTGTATTTATTTCCCCTCCTAATCTATTTTCCTTTATGCACAAACTCAATATACAACGAACCACTCCGAGTCTATCAGGACGAAAACACAATAGAAGTTATAGATTTATAGAGTTAAATCTTTCGGGAGATATATTTCCAGAATCTATTTCCCTTATGACAAACAAACAAAAATGGTATTGATATATTGTAATTTTTTTTAGGAGATTTATTTCCAGGTTATATTTTCCTGAGGTAAAAACAATACCCCAAGGTACACAAAAATATATCTTAGTCTTGTATCTTGTTCTTATTTTAAACTCTTTTATTTTCCCCAATTTGTTTCATATATTTCCTCCAAATTTTACTATAATCCTGTATTAAACTGTTACTTTCACACAACACAATCAGTAAACACAGCTACAGTAAGGAGACTTCATAACTCATCTATTTTTCCCTATCGACGTGTTAATCAATTTTTATAATACATTTATAATTTCATACCATTAACTGTTATATTTTTATGACAGGTAAGTAATTTTATCTAACAATGATATATGTCTCACTACTTATATATTTTCGGACAAATTTTTGAGGGAGATGAGCTTCTTTAAGGTGTGTTTATTTTTGCCATATTTTTGTCATAAACTCTGTACTTCTGGGTTACGATTCGCCCTAAATAGCCCTTTTGTACTTTGCCATCCTGATATTACCACCACCACAACTACCCGAGCTAATACACCCAGTGCTTCCTTCACCATTATTTTACGTATATTCTTAAATGTCATTTCACTTCTATTTGAAATTATTTGCGTAGGTTTTTGTTTGTCTTTGTCCAGAAGCGAATATTTTATTTTTTATTTTATTTTTTTATTTATCTATTTTTTTTTTTTTTAGAGAGAATCAAAATTTAGTTCGTTTTGGGAGTTCGTACGTGACATCTACGATCTATTTCTTGTTATCAGTTCATTGTTTTCACGGGCCACAAATTCGTTCTTTTTCCATAATCTTCGCCTAATTGTCTAAATATATTTCTGATAGATATTGGTTTAAACTTATAAAATATAATCGTAATATCCTTCTGAATATTTGCGATTCCCGAATTTAATTTTGTTAACATCAATTCTCTTTTTGTTTATACTTACCGAATCTACTTCATGTCGACAATCCTTTGTTTACATCCACCAGAACCTATTTCCTGCAGGACTCATCTCCCCCCACCAACAGCAGTCCGTTGTTTACATATTCAGAATCTATATTCCCTGTGTTATCATCTCCCCCCCCTGCTCCTGACCCTGGCCCCTGACCCTACCTCGACCCTCCCCTGTCGCCCCTGACCCTGCCCCCTACCTCGCCTCCCCATCCACCACCACTCAGTACAGGGAAAAACAACATGGTACAATATGATATTATTTCGTAAAATTTCTCCCTTAAAAAGAGAAGGGGAAAAATTCTTTACTTCAGAAGATGGCCTGCATGTCCCGGCCTTGATCTGGGGGGGGGGGGGACCCTTTTGTGGAGCGGCGATCTTTTAACAGAATATTGGCGGGATATTTACATAACGGGTTATGGAAAGGACTCGGCGCCAGCACATATTTTACGAATATGCAAACGACCCCACCAGCAGGGAACAGTATTAATACCTATCATTTGAGCTGTGGTCGAGAGGTGCGGAGGATTATACACCGAGGACGGCTCTTAGTGGAGGTGAAGACTGTGTAGACTCTTCCGAGGAGGAGGCGACGGAGGTGACCTGAAAGAAAGTCCAACACAGCTAGACCCAGGGAGGTGAAGATCTCCCCCCAAAAGGGGTGATAGATACAGGGAGGTGAAGACAGGGTACACTTACCCGAGAAGGAGGTGACCCTGAAGGAAGATTCTGATATCTGGAGGAGAGATCCTGAAGTTGAGGAAAGGAAGGTCGAGGTTGAAGCTGACAGCTGGAGTGAAGGCCGCCTCCCACCCTGGTGCCTCACAGGGGGGGGGGGGGGGGGACCAATGGGTATTGTTGTTTACTTCTGTATACGTCTCAGCATTTATGTTGTTGGTTTGCTACATTTAATATAACTATGATGAAAAGGCTTCTATACAGCAAAGTGACAGGTAAGTTCCTTTCACATAAGGGTTCGTTTTATTGAGGAATGTCACGACACTGTGTGTGTGTGTGTGTTTTAATATTACATACACCTGTATTATCATACCCTGAGCGTGTGTGTAACATGGCCGCTCTACCTTACTTCTCAATACCCTAAACACGCGAGGAAATTCAACCCGTACACAAAAGCACTGACCTGCTTCTCTCCAAGTCTCGGCCATTTCCCGACTTGTTGACACACGTTTATTAAAAGATTTTCAGGTGGCTATTCAAGACGGCATAACCCCCATTCCCCACACAACCCTCCCCCCTTCCTCCTCCCTAACACAACATTCCCCAAATTCTTCGGATTTATACATACAAAATTACGATCTTATACACGTGTTCTCGTTCATAAAAAAAATCACGAGTTTATTCACGTATTCTGATTCATTCAAGAACAAGTGACCAGATGTAGAAAATAACATCCATCAGGTGACGTAATGAACTAAAATACCACCCATCAAACTTTATATTCGTCTTAAAAATCCGAGAACTGGACAAAGTGGTTCTGAGGCAACACACGACAGCGATAACACATTTTAACCAGCGTCGACATGCATACTCTACTGGTTAGTCTCTTTCCATTCTTGCTGGGCAACTTTAGAGACGTACCACGACCCTTGCCACCTCCTATTACAACTAATGGATTTCCCGTGTTACAGAAAAAACTGGTGTAGAGAGAGTGAGAGAAAAACACGGTACCGAAAGTGCAAAACATAATCCTCATACCAATATATCAAAAGCTAGAGGCTGCCCCGACGTGCTGGCTGGCTTGTTGACTGCCTGGGTGCATGGTCGACGCCGCCCTACGCTTGTAGAAATAACATTATCGAGGCGACAGTACATCCTTACGAGTCCTATTCGATTCCCCACCACTTGGTACCTGTTCCTTGTAACTTTCTCAGATATACTACAGTACTCCCTTTCTTTTACCATTCGTTTCCTTGTGTTTTCACAGCAGAAGTAGGAAGGGAAAGAACAGGAGGAAGAAGAGAAGGAAGAGGAGGAGGTGAAGGAAAGGGAATAGGAGAAAAAGAAGAAGGAAGAGGAAGAAAATTAAAGCGATGAGGAGGAAGAGAGGATGAGACGGGGGAGAAAGAACAGCAGGAGGAATGAGGGATGGACGGACGGGTCACCAATAATCACACAATGTCGTGGCGGCAGTGGTGGAGTCAGGTCCCACGTGCTATGAATCTATTAGGTGACACACATATGCAAATACTCGAGGGGGAGGAACACCATATTCTCCCGATGCCAGACTGGACCTTGGAGACCCATAAACCAAAATTGGAAGTTAGGATCTGTGTGGGTATATAGGTTGGTCGTAGGATGGGTGGCGAAGTACTGAATGGGTTATGGGGTTGGATGGTTAGGTGGGTGGATGTGTAGGCCGGTAGAGGTAGTAAATGGGCTAAGGCCGAAGGGATTGGGAGGGGGGGGTGGAGGAGCAAGGGGAGGGTGGGGGGGGGGGAATAGTAATGAGAAGGACAAACATAATAAACCAAAAAATAGGGAGAAGGGAAAGGGTAAGGAAGAATAGGGTGAAGGAGGGAGAAGAAGAAAATAGAAAGAATAAGAAAGAGTAGGGAGGAGGATGAGGAAGGAGGCCGGGAGAGTATAGGGTGTTAGGTGCTGCCACTAAGGAGAAATATATACACGAAGGCAGACGTCTGGGACCATAAAAGAAGCTCTCCTACTTGATGCAGGTATTGGCACACACTGTCGATATGATGGGCTATTTTCAACCTATATTTTACACTCCTTTACCACACAATATACAGGGTTGTTTACAAATTTGCCCCCCCCCCCCTCTCTCAAGGAGCTAACACGTCCAGGACTCTATTAATGTTTCTGTTTACCGAGTCCCTTGAGAAGCTACTCTCTAATATGTACTTTCATCAAGGGACTGTAATCATAAACATCCAGGGACTTTGTAAACACAGGTGACCCCAGGACTACAGTGTACGTGTTTGATATATTGAGAGTTGTAAGGAAACTTGTCTCCTTCTATAGACAACCACCAAAATCTATACATTAGAATTAAAAAAAAATATTGATACGTTCGTTGGTCATTTTTAACCTATATGTCACACCCACAAAATAATCCCAACAGACCACAAAGATTACAAGTGCCAATTATGAAGTTATTTTATGTGAAGGGTCTACTGACGGAGGATCTACTGACGGAGGATCTACTAACATTATCTTATTGATTTATAGTAAGATATGAAGTTATTATTGACACCTACGAAATGTATAAGACCTTCCCAGTGTGAGTCACAGAGCACACCACAAAAACTCATTTACTATTCACTGCATCACAAAATCTTTAACTGAACTTGGATGAGTCAGTCCCTCAGTGTGGTCACGCAACTCACACGATGGCTATGAATCACAGTGCTCAGGAATCGCCTTAGTGCTCAGGTAATCAACACAGTGTTCAGGTAATCAACACAGTGTTCAGGAATCGACACAATGCTCAGGTAATCGATACAGTGTTCAGGTAATCGACACAGTGTTCAGGAATTGACACAATGCCCAGGAATCGACACCGCTCAGGAACTGACACAATGCTCGGGAACAGACACAGTGCTGAGGTAATCGACTCGATGCTCAGGTAATCGACTCGTAAGGTTGGGTGGAGATTAAACGAGGCTGAGGGGTAGGGAAGAGGAGGTAAAATAAGCCAACATTCCGGAAGAAAATACCGATCGCTGACTGGGAATAGTTGAGGTGGCTTCCTTACTCCTCTGATCATTCTCTTAATCTAGTTGGCTGTGAGGTTGACCCGATGAGGAGGTAGAGGCCAAGTGAAGAACGATAGAGGTGTACAGGGAGAGAGGTTATGGGGGTGTAGAGGTGGAGAGGTTATGGGGTTGTGGAGAGGTTATGGTAGTGGTGTGGAGAGGTTATGTGGGGTGTGGAGATAGAGAGTTTATGGAGTTTATGGGGGTGTGGAGGTAGAGAGGTTATGGGGGATGGAGGGTGGAGGTTGAAAGGTTATAAGAGAAAGAAGGTGGAGATAAAGAAAAACACGAGAAAGTGGAAATGAAGAATAGATTAACAAGAAGAACAAGATGAAAGAAGAGGATGAAGCAGGGTGACAGTACTATGCCACCAGACACACACACAGCACCAGGGGTCCACTCACACACACGTTATCCTCACATTACCTTCACTGAAAGAGTCGCCCTCACACACAAACTTAGCGAACCTTTGTGTTACCCAAACAGAGTAAAGCAAAATGAATAAAAAAAAAAAACATGAAACGTTGGTGTTATTTAAAGTCGACAAACTCTGACCAAAAAAAGTGAAATCATTAAAAAGATGCAGGAGTCCAATGTAAAATTTTTTAAAGAGACGCACGAGTGTTCATGTTCCAAACCTGTTGTCAATTTTAGCGAGTTTAATTAAAAAAAAAGTTTACATACAGCCATGCAACCAGCCAGCCATTGTTGCAAATAGGGGACTACTGTTATTTGCTGCCCGACTAACTTATTGTGATTGATCTAACGAAACTTATCAAGAAGGGAAATAGGAGGCGACCTATCAACCATATCTTAAAATTTAACCTAAGTTAATGGAAAATTTTATTTTAAGTTTGTTACAGAGAGAGAGAGAGAGAGAGAGAGAGAGAGAGAGAGAGAGAGAGAGAGAGAGAGTAGAATATAGCACCAACCAGCAGAGTCGGCATTTTAGAGCGCGTGGGACGGGGAGAAGTGGGAGGAAGGGGGAGAGAAATTTCGCTAAGAGGCAGGGGGAATTACCTTGAAGTGAGAGGAGATTTCTTGTTCTGATATTTTTTTCCGCCAGAGTGACTCACCCAAGGAAGCAATAATGACTGCACAATGAGCAAAACAGATCCACTAGACTATAACCGTTTAAAGAAGAGGTCTAAATTGTTGAAGCGTCAGGAAAAAACTGAAATAACTCGGCAATAGGACAGCCCAGAACAGACAAGCAACCCCACTCTGTACGTATAATGTTGTTTGCCTACACGTAGATGGCGTTGGGGCTTTGGCCATTTTTAAAGAGATTAAATGACTGGGGGTTGAGGAGATTTTTCAAAGAGATTAAAGGACTGAGCTCCAAAACGTGACGAAGTTTCCAAAACACGGCTAAAACACCCCCCCCCCCCCCACACACACACACGGAGGGTCGGGGAGCACCAGGCGAGGGTGGCTTGTTGGGGTTAAGGAAGACGGTGGCGTGCTGACCTAACTCAACTCCTCCCCCATACCGAACTGACTGATTTTATTTTTCTTAGTGGTGGGTGGACGTGGGGAGGAAGGGGGTTGGGTGGACGAGGGGAGGAAGGGGGGTGGGTGGACGAGGAGAGGAGTGGGGTTGGGTGGACGAGGGGAAGAGGAGGGGAGTAGAGTGGTGGTGGGTGGACGAGGATAAGAGGTGGGTAGATGGCAAGAGATAAAACCAGTCTTGCTTTTCATACATTTAGCAGCAGATGGCAGCTTCAGGGCATAGTTCCTCTTTCTGTGAGGACGAGGAACCTTCCACTTAGTTAGCGGAGGACGAAGAAGACCACCACCACCACCTTCATATGGCTGGCGTGTAAGATGTGCAAGACAAGGCAAAGACTCGCTGAATAAAAACCAAGATTTAAGGTATTAAGGACAAGTAATTAGGTCCCGGTCTGAGCTAGATCATTAAAGACCAGGATGGTATAGAGACTTCAACCACCTAAAAGTGTGTGTGTGTGTGTGTGTGTGTGTGTGTGTGTTTGTTACGGAGGGGTAAGAACAAAGATAGAAATAAAGATATGGACAAATTCGAACGAGAACGATGGGGAAAAAAAAAAGTCTGAGTTGAGAGTCGGGAAAATATTCGAATAAGGGTGAGGGGAAATTTGAATGAGTGTGGGGAAAGTTCCGAGTGAGAGGGTGAGTGTAAGTTCAGATATAGAAGGAGAGGTATGAGAGTGAGTGAGAGGAGGAGGAATGTTAGTGAGGATGAATGCAAGTGAGAATGAGGGTGAATTAGGTATATGTGAGTGAGTGAAAGCTAAAGGGTGAAAGAGAAAGCTAAAAGGTGAAAGAAAAAGTTAAAGGATGAGAGAGAGAAAGTTAAAGGCATAGGCGAGAGAAAGGTCAAGGGTGATTGAGAGAAAGGTCAAAGGAAGAGTGAGAGAATCCTTCAAGATAGCTGAGGGTGAAAGAAAGTTCGATTGAGCACCAGGGAAAGTTCAGACAAGGGGTTAGTAAAACTGGAGACGAGAGAGAAATTGCGAGAAAGCGAAGGGTGAGGGAAAGTTCATGTGAGGGGAACAGAATAATTATAGAGTGCGAAAGAGAGAATATGAAGAGAAAGGGAAGAAGAGGAAGAGGAAGAACAAGAACAAGAAGAAGAAGAGGAAGAGGAAGAAGAAGAAATACGTAACAGAAGAAGAAAAAGGACGTAACATAAGGAGAATAATAATAATAGATAATTGAGAAAAAGAGAAAAAAGAGAAAACGAGAGAAAAAGAAATAAAGAGATAAAAAGTAAAAAATAGAGAAAGATAAAGAGAGAGTGAGAGAAAAAGAAAGATAGAGAAAAAGAGAGAAAGAGAAAGAGGAAGAAAGGACATTAGCAAGAGGTTAAATTAGGCTGTTAAGTTGAATCGTGTCATTGTGAGGCCGCGATAAAACACAACTGCCTCAAGTCGCTCGGTAATTACTATGCTAATTGACGGAAGCAGTTGTATGTACATTGGCGATTACACCCTCTTCCTCTTCCTCCTCCTCCTCTTACTTACATCATTTATCTATATGCCTCCTCTTCCTGCTATCGTTTATCTATCTATTTCTTCATGCTTTCATCCATTCTCTTCTATCTCCTCTTGTCAACTTCTTGTCCTTTCTCTCTCTCTCTCTCTCACTTCCTCCATCTATCAGTAGTCACCATGACCTTACTGTATCACCATCACCCTACTGTATCACCATCACTCTACTGTATCACCATCACCCTACTGTATCACCATCACCTTACTGTATCACCATCACCCTACTGTATCACCATCACCCTACTGTATCACCATCACTCTACTGTATCACCATCACCCTACTGTATCACCATCACTCTACTGTATCACCATCACCCTACTGTATCACCATCACTCTACTGTATCACCATCACCTTACTGTATCACCATCACTACTGTATCACCATCACTACTGTATCACCATCACTCTACTGTATCACCATCACTCTACTGTATCACCATCACCATACTGTATCACCATCACTCTACTGTATCACCATCACTCTACTGTATCACCATCACCCTACTGTATCACCATCACCCTACTGTATCACCATCACTCTACTGTATCACCATCACCTTACTGTATCACCATCACTACTGTATCACCATCACTACTGTATCACCATCACCCTACTGTATCACCATCACTCTACTGTATCACATCACCCTACTGTATCACCATCACTCTACTGTATCACCATCACCCTACTGTATCACCATCACTCTACTGTATCACCATCACCCTACTGTATCACCATCACCATACTGTATCACTATCACTACTGTATCACCATCACCTTACTGTGTCACCATCACCTTACTGTATCACCATCACTACTGTATCACCATCACTACTGTATCACCATCACTACTGTATCACCATCACCTTACTGTATCACCATCACTCTACTGTATCACCATCACCCTACTGTATCACCATCACCCTACTGTATCACCATCACCCTACTGTATCACCATCACTCTACTGTATCACCATCACTCTACTGTATCACCATCACTACTGCATCACCATCACCCTACTGTATCACCATCACTCTACTGTATCACCATCACCTTACTGTATCACCATCACCCTACTGTATCACCATCACTCTACTGTATCACCATCACCCTACTGTATCACCATCACTACTGCATCACCATCACCCTACTGTATCACCATCACCTTACTGTATCACCATCACCTTACTGTATCACCATCACTACTGTATCACCATCACCTTACTGTATCACCATCACCTTACTGTATCACCATCACTCTACTGTATCACCATCACCTTACTGTATCACCATCACTCTACTGTATCACCATCACCCTACTGTATCACCATCACTAAACACCGTGTATGTTGCCCCCTTCTCTCACCTTGTATAATATTCCACTCTGGTATCAAACACTATCACCCTCCTTCATAATTATTCTTCTCGTTAACTTTATGTCACCTCTTTATCTCCTGTTGCTTCTCTCCCTTATTTATATTCCTCCCTTGTTTTATTGGACTATTTCTCTTTCTCTCTTTCTCCGTTTATCGCCCTTCTTTCTCTTTCTCTCTTCGTTTATGTCCCTTCTCTCTTTATCTCTCCCCTTCTCCTTTTATTATCGTCTTCCCTCCACTTTTTTAAATCCTCGTTGACTGCTATCATCAATTTCCTCTCCCCCTTTTATTTATATATATTCTCTTCCACACTATCTTTCCTCCTCCTCTTCCCTCCTTCCCTTCTCTTCCTCCTCTCTCCTCTCTCGTTTAATGGTCCAGTCATCATTCTTTTTTCTACCCCCCCTCCTCCTCCTTCTTCTTTGCTCGAAAAATAATGGTAAAAAAATGTTCTAAATTCTCGCTCTTGTTCCCTTCTTCTTCCTCTTGACCTCTATAGCAACACCTCTCTTCTTCCATCTCCTCCTCCTCCTCCTCCTCTCCATCTTTGTTTTCTTCCTTCTCTTCCTCGTTTACACCTCCTCCTTTTCATCTACATCCTTCTACCTTTCCTTAGTATCATACTCCTCTTCCGTCACCTCCTCCTTCTTATCCCCTTCCTTCAACCATTCCTCCTTCTGAAACTTCTCTTCATCCCATTCCTCCATTTCCCCCTTCCCACACCTCCTCCTCTTTCTCTTCCTACACCGCCTCCTCTTCCCTTCCTACGCCACCTCCTCTCCTGTTCCTCTTCCTACACCTTCTCCTCCCCTTCCTACGCCACCTCCTCTCCTGTTCCTCTTCCTACACCTTCTCCTCCCCTTCCGACACCACCTTCTCCTCATTCCATTCTTCCTCTTCCAACCCACCTCGCCCTTCAACTTCTCCTCTCCTTAAAGCAGGTCCCTCCCCCTCCTCCCCCCCCCCTCTCTCGCTCTCCCTAGCCCGTCATTAAGGAGTAAGGAGTGAGGGCGGCGGAGGTATTCATGAGAGGGTGATGGGAAAGTCTTGTCCCACCCGCCACGATCTCTTACTCTGTCACTCCGCCCACAACCCCACCCCGCCGGCCCGCCCACAACCCAGCCCGACCTACCGCCCATCAACCTTCCCATCCACCCATCGCCACAGCTTCGGATCCATCCACCTGTTTACCCCGTCATGGTGAAATATCCCACCCACTCTAAGCCACACGTCCCTTCGCCACCCCCACCCGCCCTCTACCACCCCACCCACCGTCGAGGATATACACCACACCCACTGTCATGGCCACGCCCACAGATGCACGCCCATTGGACTAGCGAACCGACACACGCCTCTCAGTCCTCGAGTCCTAAGCCGCATATTGACCAGCATTCTCCTTTCATACACACAATTTTATCTCTCTCTCTCTCTCTCTCTCTCTCTCTCTCACGACGAGTTGAAGGAAGAGGAAACTGATGAACCAAAAATATGAAGAAAAATATAGAAAAATTAATAAGAAAAACAAACATTTAATAAAGAATAAGGAACAGGAGAATTTGAAAAGGGCTAAAATATAAAGTGGAAACGAACAAGACAGAATAAATTGACAAGTAAAAGATAAACAATAAGGAGATGAAAAATAAATAAACAAAGGAAGAAGAACCAAGGAAAAGGGAAACAAAAAAAAACGCGAAAGAAAAAAAATATATCCTAAAATCACGAAATAAAAAAAAAAGTTAGCAAGAGAAAAACAAAAGTAAAAGACAAAACAAAAGTAGGAAAATAAATTGAAAAAAAAAATAATAGAAAAAAAAACCTAGTACCTTTTCACACACTTATTCTACTTTCCCACTGATCTAAAAAAAAAAAAAAAAAAATAGAAAAAAAATCCCAACTCTTACCCAGCTCTAAAGTTCACTGTAACGGGAAGCCTCGCGTCCTGTACTCTAAGTCTGTTAATTGTTTCTAAAAATGACCTTTGTACCCTGTGTCCTGGCCTTACAATGTCCTCTGCCCTGCTTCTCCTCCTCCCTTGGCCTTACCCTACTCTACCCTTGCTCTACCCAGCCCAGCCCTTTGCCCCCCCCCCCCCGTCCTATCCCTACCCCTGTTCTCTCTCTCTCTCTCTCTAACTTTAGGATGAGACTAATCCATCGTATTCTTCCTTCCCCCTCTCATCCTTTTTTGGTTCATTTAATAACTTTCACACCTTTCTACTAGTGCATCAAATTGTTCGCTCGAAAGTAGTTTTTGATGCCCATGTAACGACTTCTTTCCCCACATCACTCGCTCCTTTTCTCTCAATGTTTAGACTTGCTAAGGACTTTCCACCCTTCCTTCCGCCCCCACCACCTTCTAAAAATTATTCTCATAAAAGAACTTTCACACACTTGCCCCCGCTTCTAATTGTCCGACAAAAGTAGTTTTTTTCCCCCTTCGGCACTGTTCCCTCCTGCTTTTAGATGTTCCATAAAAGAGCCTTTTTCCCCTTTCACCCCCCCCCTAGTCGTCCACCCCCGTGTTGTTAATTGCTCAACAAATGAACTTTTTTTTGTCCACGCACTTCGCCTGCTTCTGTGTTGCTAAAAGGTCTTTGTATTGACTTTCCTGTTTGTTATTGTTTACTAATGCACCTCCCCAACACCGCTTCCTCCTGTTTTTTTTTATATATTTTATTAAAGGTCTTTCTTCATAGTTCACACTTTCTTCTTGACGCTCTCTAGAAAACCCGTCAACACCTTTCATGTCCATTGTTGAATAAAAAAAAAAAAGTTGTTCTCTATATTTCTATTTCTCAAGTTAAATCTATTTCTATTTCCCTAGTTTAACCTATTTTTATTTCCCAAGTTTAACATTTCTATTTCCCAAGTTTAACCTATTTTCATTTCCCAAGTTTAACCTATTTTTATTTCCCAAGTTTAACTACAGTATGCTTCTACGATATTTCCCAAGTTTAACCCTCTGAATAAGATGACTGGACACCTTAGGTACCATATCTACCTCTGACTATAACGAGTCGAGTCAACTGAATCAAATATTGTAATTCCTTAATAACGTTGACTTAAATCCCGAGAGCATGACGTCTTGCCCTCTGAGTACGATGATCTATTTTACCTTAAGTCGTCGTACTCAAGGAGTCATCCACACTAGATTATTATTCTGTCCTTTAATCTTTCTCACTGTTGTATCTTTATTTCTTGTACTTGTTATAAAAAAAATTATATATGACCTGCAAATAATGACTTTATTTTACGTTGACATTTGCATATCGTCAATAATAATGATAAATACACATCTTGGTAATTAATCTTTCCACCTCACTAAAACATGTGTGTGTGTTGTCCGATTCATCTGTCGATTCTGCCTTTTTTTCCCCCTAACCTAAAAACTGCTGTCATATTTTCAGCAAAGGTTTTTACACTGTTGGTGCTCATTCGTTCACATCGACCATTTAATATGCAATCTTTCACAGTAAGTAGGCTCTTCCGCGTTTTTATCTCTGGGATGATGCTCAGGAGCCATTAACAATGAGCAATTTTTTGGCAGTTTTAATGTTTCACTGTCGGTATTTATGCTTGAGTCCAATAACAATTAAAACTTTGTATATGAATGTCGTCGGCACGAGAGTCTGCTTTGTCATCGGAGAATAAGCGACGGCAGGGAAGCCACACACTCTCATGCATACGAAATGTACAATTATAATGAAAACAGCTCTCTCTCTCCCTCTCGCCTTTGGGTAATCAATTAATAGATTAACTTGCAGGTTAAAGTTACTAATTGAATCATTTGCAAGCATCAGAGAATAAAACAGAAACTATTATTCAAATGATGTGTTCTTACTCAAACACAAACAATAGTTTCCTGTCAAAGTTGGGAACCATGAGAGGTGAAATGGCGGGAAACAGCTGCTGTGTGCCGTTCCCGTCTGCTCAACCCCCCGTCTCTCTCTCCCTCGTCGACACCACCACACAACTTGTAAATTTTATTCATCATTGTGAGTGTAGTTCAATATCAGAAAATTGGAATGTTCGTGTAAAATGAGAGCACAATTGGAAAAGGAACTTATCTGGAATTGCTTAGGGACTGCGGGAATCCTCTCCCCAACGCAGTTCTACATTCTGTATACTGTATGTAGGTATGTATGTATGTATGTGTGTGTGTGTTTGTGTGTGTACGTACGTTGTGTGTGTGTACGTACGTTGTGTGTGTGTGTGTGTGGCTAGACGGCCCCTTACGTAACTATGGTCACTGTAGTATCAAGAATATACGTTAACTGTGTTCCTCGATACTTTTGACCACCATCTGGACATAACACACCCTTAGTGCTGTTACAACCACTCCTTCCTCTTAGCTACCACCCACAACGACAACTTCCTTCAGCTACAACCACCCATCACAACCATACCCTTAACCACCACCACCCACACCTACCCCCAGTCACCCGTAACTACACTCCCTTACCCACCCTCAACCACCACCCCACACCCTAATACTACCCACATCCACCCTCAACCACCACCCATACACCCACACACAACCTACCCAGACCGCCACACTCTACACTTCACATATAATGTTATTTCAGCTGGTCAACGCCTGCATGTAATCCATCATTGAATTTGCATAATGGCCGTCATTACGAGGCGAGAGAATGGAGAAGGATTCACACTTTACCATATCTGATGCATATTTCCACAGAGGGACTTGCATAATATCCCACCTCCCTCCCTTCGTGGATGGTTCCTTTCTTGTTGTTCTTCCTCCTTCAGCACCATCGGGAGGCATCATCCAGGCGGCTTCTGGACACTCTCTTGTCTTACTGTTGACTTGAGGTGTTTTACTGGCCTTTGTCTACCTCCTCCTCCTCCTCCTCTTGTCCCAGTTGAGACACTTTCTGCAGCTTCCTTTATTCCGAAATTTCTGGCTGTGTTTATTCAGTAAAATTTTCCTCCTTTCTTGACTTGACAAATGGTGTTTTTTACTCCTGAGGGATATTTTTTTTCTTCACGTATGGCTTAACCACAGCCATTATAGTCATCAGATTTTGACATCATTTTGTAATCGTTATATTTTTTTTTTAATTTTCTTATATCAAAATTTCTTTCATTAGAGCATATTTTTCCCTCGTTTTACTACCGAATATTAACTGTTCTGCTCGTCAATATAACACCGAAAGGCAACATCACAACCACATAATACAACTTTAAGAGAAAATTAATAAAAAAAAATTTATATAGTCCAACTAACTGATGAAAAACTACACAAAATGAAAAATATCGAAAATTGTGCTTGACAAAAAAAAAAAAAAACGAAAATCAACACGATAACATAAAACAAAAACAGAACAAATATAACAAAATTCCACGTCATCGCGATCATCAACTTACCCAAACACACAGTGCGTAGAACACACATCAAACGTACCCACCATCATCACCGCCAACCAACACGTTTACCAAAATATGACACACAACTAAACAGAGCAAATATCAAAAGCGTTTACAGCCCACCTCAATCCTTCACAAAAACATCACCTTTACCCAAACGTTTACATCACTGACAGCCAATCAGATTCACCCAAACGTTAGATGGGAACAAATATCAAACGTTTACATCACTGACAGCCAATCAGATTCACCCAAACGTTAGTTGGGAACAAATATCAAACGTTTACATCACTGACAGCCAATCAGATTCACCCAAACGTTAGATGGGAACAAATATCAAACGTTTACATCACTGACAGCCAATCAGATTCACCCAAACGTTAGATGGGAACAAATATCAAACGTTTACATCACTGACAACCAATCAGATTCACCCAAAAGTTAGTTGGGAACAAATATCAAACGTTTACATCACTGACAGCCAATCAGATTCACCCAAAAGTTAGATGGAAACAAATATCAAACGTTTACATCACTGACAACCAATCAGATTCACCCAAACGTTAGATGGGAACAAATATCAAACGTTTACATCACTGACAACCAATCAGATTCACCCAAACGTTAGATGGGAACAAATATCAAACGTTTACATCACTGACAGCCAATCAGATTCACCCAAAAGTTAGTTGGGAACAAATATCAAACGTTTACATCACTGACAACCAATCAGATTCACCCAAAAGTTAGTTGGGAACAAATATCAAACGTTTACATCACTGACAGCCAATCAGATTCACCCAAACGTTAGATGGAAACAAATATCAAATGCTTGCACTAGCCCACCTCGATCATCAACAAGTCCACAACAAGAAGGGGAGGGACAGCGAGTTATGAATATGAGAAGAAGGGAAGGAGGGGAGGCGCCACCAAAACACACTGTTGCCAGATATTCCCCGGGTAAGATGCTGCAGTCGTCGTCGCCAACACCCAAAACGACACGACACCTTGTTTAGCCCAGTGACCTATAACAACGACGATATTTGGTTCACTGACCTAAAATGACGACATTTAACGCACTGGCCGATGATATAATGTTTAGCAATTGAATCATAAATGAACAATAATATATACTTGGCTATTCATTTTTAATCTCGGTAAATAAGTGTAAATTGTAACCCTCCCTACACACACACATGGACAGACAGACAATTTCCCCCTGTGCGTCAATGATCAAAATATTTACGTATTAAGCTTTTACACCGTAAACTTCAACCTGCATTAGCGACATATTCAGGTCACCCTACCACCAGGCCACCACGACCCACACTCCTGAGCCAGGCCACCAGAACAAACATTCCTGGGCCAGGCCACTACAACACACTCCTGGGCCAGGCCACCATAACACACACTTCTGGGCCAGGCCACCACAACACACAATCCTGGATCAGGCCACCACAACACACACTCCTGGGCCAGGCAACCACAACACACACTTCTGGGCCAGGCCACCACAACACACACTTCTGGGCCAGGCCACCACAACACACACTCCTGGGCCAGGCCAACACAACACTCTCCTGGGCCAGGCCACCACAACACACTCCTCGGCCAGGCCACCACAACACACTCCTGGGCCAGGCCACCACAACACACTCCTGGGCCAGGCCACCACAACACAATCCTGGATCAGGCCACCACAACACACTCCTGGGCCAGGCCACCACAACACACTCCTGGACCAGGCCACCATAACACACTCCTCGGCCAGGCCACCACAACACACTCCTGGGCCAGGCCACCACAACACACTCCTGGGCCAGGCCACCACAACACACTCCTGGGCCAGGCCACCACAACACACTCCTGGGCCAGGCCACCACAACACACTCCTGGGCTAGGCCACCACAACACACTCCTGGGCTAGGCCACCACAACACACTCCTGGGCCAGGCCACCACAACACACTCCTGGGCCAGGCCACCACAACACGCGTATCTACATCAACAGCCCACTCCTATTATCCCTCACCCTGAACCATTTTACCCATTAGTAACGACAAACACTACATAATCTTTAGTAACTGTTGGCTATTCTTCACTCTTAATAAAGGTATAGTGTACAAGACAACAGAGGCCTACACACAGACGGACATCCTCTTATAATAGTTCTGTTTTCCTTTCATTGAACAAGAGCAATAACATGGACCACATTATTGCCCTTGTCTCCCCCCCCCCCCCCCCCGCCACATAACACAACATTAACCAGCACTCAACATAAATTAAACCATATCCTACAAACAAACAAACAGATCGCCCACCGTCCTGCAACAGAAATATTTTAGTTAGCTAAAAGTAAAAATAAATAAAAGGAGGCCACCAGCCCCAGCTCCGGCCAACATAAACCTAGTCCAACACCAGCTGAACCTACACTACGACTCCACTCCTGTTAATCCGCTAATGTTATCATTACTCTCCATCAGCCAGGGACCAAGATCACATTATTTTGCCGTAAACATCTTCCCTTTGAATATGTTGGGTGGCAGAGAGGTCGCGGGAGGCCAGGGAGAGTTGAAATGGGGTGAAGACAGGAGGGGAACCCTGGGGTTGAGCCATTTCAGAAGGGGCCGTGACCTCGCCAGCTACTTACGTAAGGTCTGGGCGGATCCCCTAGAGGCGGCGGGTAATGGCTCTGCTTAGCGCCTCCTATGGCCTGGCTAGTTTAGATGGAGGCATCATAAAGTCTTCAGCCCGACCCTCCCTATATTAAGAACCTTAAACAGGCCCCAGTTTTTAGGCCTGTAGCAGTAGGTGGCGGAATTACTTACTGGCCTACAGTAGTGGCCTGCACGCACGAGAGAGAGGGAGAGAGAGACGGCAGCGTAATATCAGCGGGACAGAGATTATTAACCAACGGAAGGAAATGGCAGTGGCAGGTCTTCCTCCGTCCAAACAAAGGCGTCTTGACAGTCGCCGTCACACGCCGCCGGCCCCAATACCCGCGCCGGGTTGTATTACTAAAACAACACCTCATAACTCCTCATTACAACTACATTTGGCTCTGTTTGCTCCTCCCTTTATGATGTTTGTTTGATGCTCTACTTCAAGGCGCTATACTGATGCACTTGGCACCATCCTCACCAGTTTTTAAGAAATACCTTCAGCTCGACTACTTGAAGGAGTCAGAGTGTTTTACAATATGACACACGGAGTCAAGAATTCTGAACAATACGGATTTTATATATATTCCTGTTATTTTTTTCTGTAATTGTACATGATATACAGAATACATCGTAATGGTTATACAATGCATCACACAATCAGAAGTACCAACTTTACCAAAATGAACTTGGCCTTAATCAGAGATGGTTGTGAAGGCCGAGAGACCAAGGGATAGAATTTTTTGTTGTTGTTGACTGTACTGTACGTGGTGCAACTGGAAGTGTCACGCACGTCGTACTGTAAACATTTGTAAAATGATTACGATGTATTTATCGTTTAAAATTGTTTCATACTAACCTTATTGCTTTACCTACAGGTTGTTTCATAAGTAAACTTTCATGTTCACTGAAGGAGCTGTACAAATACCCGGACTCTCTAGTATAGGGGAAACAATACAAACGGCTCTTGTCTACCCCCAAGGTTGTTCACAAATACACTTAGGTCTTCCTACGAGATCTTCACAAATATACTGAAGAAGTGTTTTTCTTGATCATCATCTACATACTGCCGCTGTCACTCAGACGATCATTCAGAGATGCCATACAGCAGTTCCCTACAGCTGAAGACACGAGTACGCAAGTCGGTCAAGGGGTTTAAAAGTACATCTGATCCACGATGGTGGTGGACAGGTGGGAACAGGATAGTGGAAATGGTTAACGTTTGAGAGGGTCGTCCCGTTAACCTGGATAGAGACGTGGCTGTACCAGGGAAGGATAGAAACAGAATCTGTTTTTGATCTCCACCCCGCCGGCCACGACTGTAACGGACTCTAAAGGTTTACAATCTGGTTCTCTCTGTATTTGTACCAGATTTCACAACTGTTCTCGGCTCTCTCGCTGTAACACTTGTCTCGTTTGGTTCTTGTGAGTAAATTTGTCAAAGCCATTTAGAACTGATAGGTTTTAAATGACCTACATGGCGCTGTTGTAGTGCTGTGCTGTGTAAAATTTAACTGATACAAGCAGAGTTTCTTATCAACATTACACAGTGGTAAGATGTGGTTTAGGCTCCCTGTACTACACTGATGTGTGGATATGATTTTTTTTTTAGAAACTAACACGTACATATAAGCGCTTCTAATTACACAATACACAGTACTACAAAATCTTTTATATACAAGCACGAATAATTAATACCTCATAAGGATATTACCCACTAAATTGGACTTAATCGGCGTTTACTTGACATACAGCTTCCCTTCAGACGCCGTTAAGATCACACTGTTACATCTTCCATCTAGTGACAATCAATCCCTCCAAAGTCAACACAACCACCCACTCGCCACCCGACCACACAACATTTCCCATATATATCACCAGAACGACAGGTATAGTAGCACCAGTGAAGGGTTAAGAGGTGCCACAATACTCCTGTACCTGTGTCTTCCGATCAGTAGCTCTACAACTGGTCATCAACACAAACCATACCTGTAGGAGAGAAAAAATAATGAATTAGATTACACGTCTTTACAATAGTGTGGAAATCTAAGAAAAATATCCTACGTCCACCTGTATGTTTATTAATATGGCTTGATATACACCTGGATTTAGAGTGATAAGTTTATGGGTGTGTTAACTGTCACGAAGAGGCTGACCTATACTCGTGTTGGTCAGTTGTAAAGGCTCACCTCTCTGTCTGGGTCCTTCTGGTATACTGTATAGCCAACACCACCACCACATGCAATATTATTACCATAATTTCCACCATAAAACACTATCATATTTACTGTAACACCACGCCACACCATACTACACAACAGTACACCACACCACGCCACACCACGCCACACCACCCCCAAGTCATCATAATCCTTTACAGCACTTATCCTCACTCCGACTCTCACTTAAGATCAAAGCACGTACCTATGCTAAGCAGATCTGCATATACCTAAGTGAAATCTACATGGCAGAGAGCGGCCAGGTCCGCCACCACTAAGGTTATCTGCACACAACGTCGTCTTTTAACCGGATTTCCGGATAATAGCCCAATTTCTTGGACCGGAAATGTCTTTAGCCGAACACCGACACCTAGCATGAAGGATATTCAGCGTCCTCTTCAAGCTGAACCTCAGGATCACGGGTCGAGGTGCTTTACGATCCTCCTATTAGTGCTTCTCCTCTCCAAATATTGAAGGATTTAGCCTAAATCACAGGATTTTGCGAATATCGACGGATTTTTACAATGTTGGGGAAGATTGGCAATATCAAAGAATTTTACGAATGTCGATTTATTTTTACAACGTTAAAGCTTTTTTTTAAATATCAGGGAATATTGCGAATACGACGAACACTTCAAAAGTTAAAGATTTTGTAAAGAATAATGAAGAATCTTGCAAAAAAAAAAAAATTAAAACTGGCAACTACTGGAATACCTGGCGAATATCAGTTAAACTGGACCTAAAGAGCGTTTAAATTTTACGTGTCAAAGAGAGAGGTGAGCGCAGTACGTGGCCTACGGCCCGCCGGCCGATCTGGGTACAAATGGAAGTGACTCATGAGTGAATTTGCCTGGATGGTTAGCTACTGAAGGTGAGGCTCCAGGGCGGGGCTCCTCTCCTCCAGGCGTCATGAATATTACTCAATTCACATTATTCGGATCACATGAAAATTAGCCCCTAAGCTCTTAAGATTAACCACCCTAACGCTACCTGGGGTTAAGTTAGGTTAGGTTAGGCTAGGCTAGGCTAGGCTGTTAGGTTACATTCTGGCCCTAAATTTCAGGATTAGACTCCAAACACTACAACCAACACCATTACCACCACCACCATCCACATACTACAACCAATACCCCTACAACATCCACCACCACCTCTACAACCATTCATGTTATACTAACTATCACAATCGAAAACACAACCCAAAATTAAGGCACCAGCAAACTTTCTTAATAGTCACACACACACACAGTAAAGGCAGCCTCGTACCGTCTCTGCATGCTACGACGACTTAGGTCACTTAGGACACCCACGCCAGAGCTGAGGACCATCTACAACGCCTTTATTCTCCCCAAACTAACGTATGCGTCACCAGCCTGGTCGTCTTCTCTCAACTCCACCCAACAACGTCAGCTAGAGAAGGTACAGAAAAGGGCCTGCAGAATCATGCTCGGCGCAGAATACTCCGGCTACACCAACGCTCTCTCCACCCTGGAAATGCCATCCCTCAGTGACCTCCACCACCAAGCACTAGTAAGGTTTGGCCGTGGACTATTGCACCACCCTCGCCACCTCCTGCAGCCCCCCACCCACCTCGCCACCTCCTGCAGCCCCCCACCCACCTCACGCAGTCCGCCACTACAACAAAATTCAGCCCATAAGAGCCCGCACCGATAGATATAAGAACAGCACCATCTCATCTATTGTTAAAATAATAAATAACTCCTGATTTATGTACTGTACAGCCCTGTAAATGTATTCAATGCATTATATATCATTATGTCTAAATCAAATGTAAGTCTGTATATTTTCAGCCACCGGCTGCAACTCTATTAATAAACCGTTTATTATTGTTATTATTATTATTATTATTTACACACACCATAACAATGGACATAAACCCAATTTCCTGGTCCCTGGTGCCAATGACGTACACCTCCTGTGTTTACTGAAGACAATGGCCAGATCTAAGATGCATTAACCCAGTGTTTTGTTTAAGCCTCCCGGTCGTTACCTCCCTCAAGTAGTAGTAGTAGGAGTGTCTCGAGCCAGCTGGTACTGTGTGTATCTCGTCATAGGTATAAGGAAGCCGGCTGGTGGGGATGAGGAAGCCAGCTGGTATAGACAAGGAAGCCAGCTGATACGGACAAGGAAGCCAGTATGATAAGGGTTAATCTTAGCAAAGGAAGACGCGAGACCAATAAGTTTCTTCAATGAGTTTTTTTATATGTGTGTGTGTGTGTGTGTGTGTGTGTGTGTGTGTGTGTGTGTGTGTGGATCAACATTATGTCTACCCGAGAGTCTTGGTTATTAGTTTACCTTCCATTAGTTGTCTGAGCATAACTATGGCTTACCTGTCTATGTGTGTGTCTGTCTATAAACTTCTACCCATATCAGTGTGTGTGTGTGTTTGTGTGTGTGTGTGTGTCCTACTTCAACCCAAACTGGTGACATAAAATCTCTCTCTCCCTCTCTCTCTCTCTCTCTCTCTCTCTCTCCCATTAATACCTGGTTACCTTACGCCCCCACGGCTCCTCAAGTTGGGTGCCCAAAAATAACAAAGGCAATCGCTTTCAGAAAATAGGAGTCACAGCCCCTCCCCCTCCCTCCCTCCCTCTCTCTCTCTCTCTCTCTCTCTCCCTCCCTCCCCGATAGGTAGGAGTGGGAGTGTAAAGGTCCGGACGTGAAGAATTGTACCTCCCGTCAGACTGCTGGAGGGAAGGATTTTATTTTCACTGGACAATAGAAAGTGAAGTCACGTTAAGATTAAAACAACAGGATTTTAGGAATGTCCTGTTTATTATTGTTATTGTTGTTTATTATTATTATGAGTGTTGTTGTTGTTGTTGTTTATTATTAATGCTGTTTTTATTAGCCTTGATACGTGCAGCACTTCCGCCGAGGCACACACACACCAGCTGCAACTCTATTAATAAACCGTTTATTATTATTATTATTATTCTACTCTCTCTCTCAACACATGAATTAAATACTAGGATGCATCTCGTACACTCACACAAGTCTATGATATAATGGTTCATTTTTCCACACACTATTGATACAACTTCTCAATCTTTTAAATCAAAACACAGAGCGTATACTTGCGTTGGTCAGCTTGTGTGTTAGTGAATAAGTATATGTTGCCGAATTATAAGAATAATTAAGCCCTGTCACTCATATCTGTCACGCCATTTCTTATCTCCAACAATTGGCACTCGACTACCTCAACACCTACACCGCCTCCACCATATGACAACTTGTGCTATCACCCGACCCAGGATGGTTTATTCATGACCCTGACACAACAACAACTGCTTAATTCCGCTTGTCGCCGAAATATTCCAAATTCCTCGTCACTTGCATAACACACTTGCATAATCAACCCAGAACCACGACAGTTATCCACTTGTGTTATTTTGTTGCTCTTGCTGATGTGTGGAGAGCGTTTCCTGTAGCTGCCTGACAGAGACGTGAGTGTTAATGATCCTTCACTCACGCCTGACACTTCTCCCTGACAATGGCTCGGACACCACTAAAATATGAGGCTGACATACAAACAGACACTCACTATAGCTTCCATGGTGCAAGGTTTGGTGAGCTTTAAACTCCACTTTCAAGCTTAAAGGTGAATCACGTAATTGGGGAAGTAGTAGAGTGGCGGCCTCGACCTTCAGGCAGGGAGGTGGGCGAGAACTGGGTGGTGGAGCACGCTGGTGGAGGCCGCGTGGGCTCCCTGACACCTACACCAACCACACTTGATACCCCCCCACGCCTAAATGACCATGGCGAGTATTTTATGCAGCGGTTATTGCAACACAGCCCGGCACAGCACACACCCAGGATTACTCTCGCCCAAAACTCCCTCGCAGGACCCGTCGCTAAGTAAACAAAGTCCTGAATAAAATCGAAAGCCTGCAGGGGTAAAGTACATACTCCGTGGACTCAACTTTGACTCTGGCCTGTTGACGTGCCCCCCTTAGCTTGCTGGCTCGTTGCTGACCATCAACTACTGCTGTCAATACACATTTATAATGCATGGGTTTTTAGTCACTATTAAACGCAGGGTGTGTAGACGTGTCACTCTCCATTTTTCCACAGCAGTTTTCAAAAGTCTGGATGCTAAATATTAATGACTGAGTTCCATTGTTGGTAATTACACAGCATTCAACACTAATGGAATACGTGAAGACCTCATTAATTGAGCCGTCAGTTCATATGTGCTGTCCCGAGGTGAGAAGGGCCGCGCTAGTCTACTTGTTAACAAACCATTTTGCATAAACCATTATTCACATTCACGGTTTAACAATAGCACGGTGCACTAGGGTTCACGCCGCCCACAGTAATATCCGCCACTGCCTGAAGTACATGACAAATTTAGCAGACTTGACCAAAATCTCTGAGTTACAGTGAACAGCAGCCATCTTGTACCAGACGATACACGGTAGCTGGTCCACCCTCACCCTCACTTCCCTCCACATGTGAAAAAAAATAACAAAACAAAAGTTCCAGATCCCTTCTGTGACCAGATGTGAAAACCCGAAGTGGGCCGTGAAGCCTCCCGGGAAAATCATCCGTTAATTCCTTGATCGCGCATGCGCAGTGACTTAGGAAGAGGATCAGTGCGGGTTTTGGGGGATCTAGTCCCAATTCATGCGTTTGGGGCTGCCACAGCGTAATTGAATTCGTGGACTTATGACCTTTGGGGCGGTGAATGAGGGAATTGTCTTTGTTTTCTCGGCGGTGGTGGGGGAGGGGGAGGGGGAGGGGAAGGGGGAGGAGGAGGGGGAGAGAATACACTCAGTCATTATTATATGACTGTGCCAAGGAGAGGAGGGTGTGCATGTGGTGTTGGGGAGCCAGTGATAATCGCTGGTGACTGGTGGAGGTGGCAGAATGTCAGTGTGGTGGTATAGTGTCAGTGATGGTGGTGGTAGTATAGTGTCAGTGTTGGTGGTGGTAGTATAGTGTCAGTGATGGTGGTGGTAGTATAGTGTCAGTGATAGTGGTGGTAGTATAGTGTCAGTGATAGTGGTGGTAGTATAGTGTCAGTGATGGTAGTGATGGTAGTATAGTGTCAGTGATGGTAGTGATGGTAGTATAGTGTCAGTGATGGTGGTTTGTAATATAGTGTCAGTGATAGTGGTGGTAATATAGTGCCAGTGATGGTGGTGGTAGTATAGTGTCAGTGATGGTAGTATAGTGTCAGTGATGGTGGTAGTGGTAGTATAGTGTCAGTGATGGTGGTAGTGGTAGTGGGACACTGGACGGGCCAATACCTCGTAACAAACAGGAGAAGACAATATTTGGGGAGAGTAAATGAAGTAGGAGCAGCGAGGAGGGGGATGAGAGGGAAGAGGTTGAGGGGGATGAGAGGTTGAGGGGGATGAGAGGGAAGAGGTTGAGGGGGGTGAGAGGGAAGAGGTTGAGGGGGACAGAGGCATGAGAGGGAAGAGGGTAAGAGGGACGGGGATGAGAGGGAAGAGGGTAAAAGAGAGACGGGGATGAAAGGGAAGAGGGTAAGAGGGACGGGGATGAGAGGGAAGAGGATAAAAGAGAGACGGGGATGAAAGGGAAGAGGGTAAGAGGGACGGGGTTGAGAGGGAAGGGGATTAGGGAGACGGTTGAGAGGGACTAGGATAAGAGAGAGGAATGAGAGGGACGAGAATAAAGGGTTAGAATGAGAGGGATGAGGATGAGAGGGCTGAGAGACTAATAGGGAACGAAGAAACGAGGAAATATCACAGAGAGAGAGAGAGAGAGAGAGAGAGAGAGAGAGAGAGAGAGAGAGAGAGAGAGAGGAGTGGAGTGGACCACACAAATGGAGTGACACGGGTAGAGCTCCAGAGATTAAGTCAGGCTTTACAACAAGTACCTCCTAATGGAATTTACCAATCCTGACTAATTTCACCCATTCCCAGCCTTTTTTAAGGTCTCGTAATAGGTAGTATATATGTGGCTCTGTTAATGGCTCTCTCTCTATCTCTCTATTCCCAATGTGTTTTTTCTTTAATTTGTCTCTTTTTTCCCATCACTCTACCTCTTGTCTCTCCCCATCTTCATTTCCCTATTTCCTTCCCTCCTCCTCTTCCTCGCACAGTAATCTAATGCAACTGCAAGATAGCCAATTTCGGAAGAGGAAATAGAATTCTGGAATTGGGATTAAAGATTATTTGAACAAAAAAGGTATTGGGGCAGGTTGGTTCCATGCAATTAGTGTTTAGTAAAGGTTGTGGGCCGCTAGACGTTCACTGGGCAGGAGGGGGGTCGAATATTTCATACATGGGGTGAGGTTATGTCACTGTTTTTTGGTTGTATAAAATCCCAGTGGCGCTTTACCGTGATGCCACCTGCAGAATGCCACATACAGAGGTTGCCAAGAGATGCATATTGAGTGTATCTGTGCATAAGAAGACTCAAGGGTTAGGTGATAAGCTCGTAGTAAATGAATGAATGAACAGGTAATTGAATCGATAGACAGTTGAAATTTAAACCATGTATGAGTGAAAAAAAAATTAACAATCAAAATGAAATAGAAGATGAAAGTCAATAATGAACAGCGAATGAATAACATCGCTATCATGATGTATACGAATTGTATTCATGACGCAATTGAACACCAGCTTGTACACACACACACACACACACACACACACACCCACCCTAGTACCTCCACCACCCACAGTAATACAACCCACAGTACCACCACCCTCACACCCGCAGTACCACCACCCACAGTATCCACCAAACAACCCAACCATCGATTCACGCCTACCAAAATAACATGGTTAAATCCACCTACTTACAGCCACTCACACAACCTAGCCACTCACACCCTTAACACAAAAATCCACACTTTTACACACATACATACATAGATACATACATACATAGATACATTCACACATATATACATACATAAGCCCCTCATAACCTCATAACACCATCTGGGAGGGAATTACTACACCACGTGGTCCCTCACAATACCATCTGTGAGGGAGCTACTACACCACGTGAGGTCCCTCCTAACACCATCTGGGAGGGAATTACTACACCACGTGGTCCCTCACACCACCATCTGTGAGGGAGCTACTACACCACGTGAGGTCCCTCCTAACACCATCTGGGAGGGAATTACTACACCACGTGGTCCCTCACAACACCATCTGTGAGGGAGCTACTACACCACGTGAGGTCCCTCCTAACACCATCTGGGAGGGAATTACTACACCACGTGGTCCCTCACAACACCATCTGTGAGGGAGCTACTACACCACGTGAGGTCCCTCCTAACGCTATCTGGGAGGGAGTTACTACACTACGTGTTTGCTGTTCAACACCTACATTAATCTGTATGTTCACTGTATGTTCCTTCACCTTTCTCTAATGAAGGCTTTTGTTAAACCACCAATGTATGTAATAAGTCATTTATGTTCAATGTATATTTTCAGCCTTCGGGCTGCAGAATTTTTTCAATAAACCGTTAATTATTATTATTACTATTATTATTATTATTATTATTATTATTATTATTAGTATTATATTATTATTACATATATACAGTAAGTCCATACATACAGTACATACAGACATACAGCATCTCTACACCACCTTGCATCTTCACTTTCCTCTCCTCTTTCACAGCTTTCGAGAAAACTGAAGTACAAAAATAAGAAAGCAGAGAGAGAGAGAGAGAGCGAGAGAGAATATGTGTGTGTGTGTGTGTGTGTGTGTGTGTGGAGAAATAATCGTCACACCCCCCCCAATAAACAACAGTAGCATTAGATCACCCACTCACACTCCCAACAACAACCTACTTTCTCCCTTTCTCTCCCTTGGACACAACTTTCTACAAAATAAAAATTAAAAAGAGAAAAAAGAAAGAGAAAGCCAAACGTAATAACGTAAAAATAAACGTCACTGCCCCCCCCCCCCCCCTCCCCACCAAAAAAAATGGACTACCCACAACAACACCTTAATTCTTCCCTCCCTGGACACAACTTTCTAGAAAACTACAAAAAAAAGAAAGTTAAGAGAGAAAACGCGGAAATAAAGGAAAACAACAAAATCAACACTATCCCACCCACACAACAACCGCCCACTTTCTCCTCTTCACCCTTCACCTCCCCAATTACACAACTTTCTAGAAAACAAAAGAGCTTAAAAGAAATAAAAACAAGAGAGAGAGAGAGAGAGAGAGAGAGAGAGAGAGAGAGAGAATAAACATCACCAAAAACAGACTCGCCTCTAACTGTCTCTTGGTATATTGTCAGACAAAACATTGGCTGCTTGGAGACGTCGCATCCCACTTTCATTACGGGATCACCACCACCACCCCCACCACCACCCCGCCCCTCACAATTTTTCGGGAGTGCCATTGGGAACGCTCACACAACGCCTGGTGGGATGTCGCCGTGTCAGCCAGTCGATGTGATGGCCCCCCCCCCTTCTTTGTTTTAGGGGGGGTGGGGGAGGTTTTAGGGGGTGGTGGGGGAGGTTTTAGGGGGTGGTGGGGGAGGTTTTAGGGGGTGTGGGGGAGGTTTTAGGGGTGGTGGGGGAGGTTTTAGGGGTGGTGGGGGAGGTTTTAGGGGGTGGTGGGGGAGGTTTTAGGGGGTGTGGGGGAGGTTTTAGGGGGTGGTGGGGGAGGTTTTAGGGGGTGTGGGGGAGGTTTTAGGGGGTGGTGGGGGAGGTTTTAGGGGGTGTGGGGGGAGGTTTGAGAAAGGGGGGGGGCATGCGTTACGACTGTTTGCTCAAGGACACTTCACAACGACAAGGTGGTCGAGGGTGTGTGGTGGAGGTCGTTAAAAGTGTGGTGGTGGCGTAGTGGTAGCAGTAGTCTAGGCTGGGTGATGGTGAGGTGGTGGTCGTTAAGGGTGTGGTGGTAGTGTAGTAGTAGCAGTAGTCTAGGCTGGGTGATGGTGAGGTGGTCGTCGTTAAGGGTGATTGTGTGTTGGTTATTAATGGTTGGTGTTGACCTGACCTGCCTTAACCTAGTACGTGTTATTGACGGGAAAATCCTTCACATTAGTTGACTCTAATTAGGTTTGGTTTGATTAGTTTAAGCTTGATTAGGTTAGGTTTGGCTAGACTAGGTTAGGTTAGACTAGGTTCAGGCCTTTGTCTCCAACAGTGTCACCTCTATAATCGCACATCTTGATCTGCCTATAATACACCTTATCCAGTTGTCTCTCGATAATAAACGCACCTGGCAACAACCTGAGTACCTGTTGAGATTAATTGCCTTCAGTGATTAACCTTCTAATTAAAAGTACGGAAAAAATCCCCAGAGAGGTAGTGGAGTCATGAACGTTTGTCATAGTCCTCCCTCCTCCGTTTTCTGTGTTCAAATTTCATGTCCAGTTTGAATTCAGGGAAGTGGAGGAGTTAGAGGGAAGTGGAGGAGTTAAGAGGGAAGTGGAGGAGTTAGAGGGAAGTGGAGGAGTTAGAGGGAAGTGGAGGAGTTAGAGGGAAGTGGAGGAGTTAAGAGAGAAGTGGAGGAGTTAAGAGGGAAGTGGAGGAGTTAGAGGGAAGTGGAGGAGTTAAGAGGGATGTGGAGGAGTTAAGAGGGATGTGGAGGAGTTAGAGGGAAGTGGAGGAGTTAGAGGGAAGTGGAGGAGTTAAGAGGGATGTGGAGGAGTTAAGAGGGATGTGGAGGAGTTAGAGGGAATTGATGGAGTTAGAGAGAAGTGGAGGAGTTAAGAGGGAAGTGGAGGAGTTAGAGGGAAGTGGAGGAGTTAGAGGGAAGTGGAGGAGTTAGAGGGAAGTGGAGGAGTTCGAGGGAAGTGGAAGAGTTAAGAGGGAAGTGGAGGAGTGAAGAGTGAAGCGGAGTTGTTAAGAGGGAAGTGGAGGAGTTAGAGGGAAGTGGAGGAGTTAGAGGGAAGTGGAGGAGTTAGAGGGAAGTGGAGGAGCCTATAAGACGCTTTGGACCACCTTTAGATTAGCCCCCACCAGGTTATGTAAACCCAACCTAACCCAACCTAAATTACCCTCCCGTGAAGGTGTTAAATTATGAAGGGAAATAAACTGAGAGAGAGAGAGAGAGAGAGAGAGAGAGAGAGAGAGAGAGAGAGAGAGGAAGGTGCCCTGATTGTATGTTTGTGGACGGCTGGTGGTTGTGTGGGAGACGAGCTACCACCCCTGGGGACCTCAGAGTATTGGGTCCCGGAGCTTGGTACTGTTTGATTGGCCTGCCAGATAGTCTAGCCTGCCAGATAGTCTAGCCTGCCAGATCATGAGTCCTTATTATTACCAAGTGGAGGGTATAATGTCAGCTCTGTCTATCTGTCTACCTGTCTGTCTATTTTATCTCTAGTTTTATCTATCTATCTATCAATCTGCTACCACGTAATCCATCTCTCTCTCTCTCTCTCTCTCTCTCTCTCTCTCTCTCTCTCTCTCTCTCTCTCCATTTCTGTAATTATCTATTTGTCTCTCTCTCTCTCCCTCTTCTTGTCCCTCTACTCCCTCTCCCCTGGCCATCTCAAGTGTGGCCCATCCCTATATATTCAGATCCGGGGCTTCAGTGGTGTAGATTTATTGCCGCATGATAATTGCGAACGAGAGAGAGAGAGAGAGAGAGAGAGAGAGAGAGAGAGAAAATCAATGCCTCATTAAAGTGCCACGGGTGTGAAATCGATGTTGAGGAAAACTAGAAGTGGAGGGGTGGATAAGGAAGTGGAGGGGTGGATAAGGAAGTGGAGGGGTGGAGAGGGAAGTGGAGGGGTGGATAGGGAAGTGGAGGGGTGGAGAGGGAAGTGGAGGGGTGGAGAGGGAAGTGGAGGTGGGTAGATAGGGAAGTGGAGGGGTGGAGAGGGAAGTGGAGGTTATGGGGAGATGAAGAGGTGGTGGAAAGGTGAGGTGAAGAAATTATGGAACAGGGGAGAGGTTGTGAGAGGGTGAGGTTAGAGGCTGGAGTCGACTGGAGATGTGGTGGGGTGAGGAAGGGAGGGTGGAGCTTGGAGGTGACTAACTATATCATCACCAACACCACTCACCAACACCACTCACCAACACCACTCACCAATACCAGTCACCAACACCAGTCACCAACACCAGTCACCAACATGGAGATCAGTCACCAACACCAGTCACCAACATGAAGATTAGCCACCAACGCTTCACCAACACCAGTCACCAACATGAAGATCAGCCACCAACACCAATCACCAACATGAAGATCAGTCACCAACACCAATCACCAACATGGAGATCAGTCACCAACATGAAGATCAGCCACCAACACCAATCACCAACATGAAGATCAGTCACCAACACCAATCACCAACATGAAGATCAGCCACCAACACCAATCACCAACATGAAGATCAGTCACCAACACCAATCACCAACATGAAGATCAGCCACCAACACCAATCACCAACATGAAGATCAGTCACCAACACCAGTCACCAACATGAAGATCAGCCACCAACACCAATCACCAACATGAAGATCAGTCACCAACACCAATCACCAACATGGAGATCAGTCACCAACACCAATCACCAACATGGAGATCAGTCACCAACATGAAGATCAGCCACCAACACCAATCACCAACATGAAGATCAGTCACCAACACCAATCACCAACATGGAGATCAGTCACCAACATGAAGATCAGTCACCAACACCAGTCACCAACACCAGTCACCAACACCGGTCACCAACATGATGACCAGTCACCAACACCGGTCACCAACATGATGATCAGTCACCAAGATCAGTCACCAACACCGGTCACCAACATGATGATCAGTCACCAAGATCAGTCACCAATACCAATCACCAACATGATGATCAGTCACCAAGATCAGTCACCAATACCAATCACGAACATGAAGATCAGTCACCAACACCAGTCACCAACATGAAGATCAGTCACCAAGATCAGTCACCAACACCGGTCACCAACATTAAGATCAGTCATCAAGATCAGTCATCAAGATCAGTCACCAACATGAAGATCAGTCACCAAGATCAGTCACCACAACGACGAGGTCACGAGACTGCTCTCCTCCGGCCTCATCAAACCATCACCATCACTACTTAAATGACTACCATAGTTACAAGTCTTAACTCCAATCAAAGCCGCCACCACACCACCCCACCACCACCACCACACCACCCCACCACACCACACCACCACACCACACCACACCCCACCACCACCACCCCACCACACCACCCCCACCCCACCACACCACCACCACCACCACACCACCCCACCACCATCACCACCACATCACCACCCCACCACCACCACACCACACCACCACCACACTCATCAAAGATGCAGGTGGTAGCCGATATAGACTATCGTCCAGAGTTCCCGAATGTAAACAATCGACCAATGAGGAGACGGGTGAGAGACTACCACAACGACCCCTCCACCAAGAACGACTACCACAACGACCCCTCCACCAAGAACGACTACCACAACGACCCCTCCACCAAGAACGACTACCACAACGGCCCCTCCACCAAGAACGACTACCACAACGACCCATCCACCAAGAACGACTACCACAACGACCCCTCCACCAAGAACGACTACCACAACAACCCCTCCACCAAGAACGACTACCACAACGGCCCCTCCACCAAGAACGACTACCACAACGACCCCTCCACCAAGAACGACTACCACAACGGCCCCTCCACCAAGAACGACTACCACAACGACCCATCCACCAAGAACGACTACCACAACGACCCCT
The DNA here is from genome assembly GCA_958450375.1 of Homarus gammarus. NCBI lineage: Eukaryota > Metazoa > Arthropoda > Malacostraca > Decapoda > Nephropidae > Homarus > Homarus gammarus. The sequence goes on from CAUDMG010001221.1 coordinate 2,628,603, forward strand.
CCACCAAGAACGACTACCACAACGACCCCTCCACCAAGAACGACTACCACAACGTCCCCTCCACCAAGGGCGCCCTCTTACCCTCCCACAACCTGAGGACATTTCATCTCGAATAACTTTAATTCAGTAAAAAAAAAAAAAAGAAGAAATGAGAAACGAACTCACTGGATCATTTATCGCTTATTTAAAAAAAAATCTTGATTAAACTGTTCAATGTTATTTTGTTCTTACCTTAATTGATAAATGTTTCTATATGGAATGACCTATACACTCAAGCACTGGTTTCGCCGCTAATACTACTTCCAGACGCCGACGGTCTAGGCAGCTATCTCAAGACAGACAGACAGACAAACAGACCCTACCTTGGGTGAGGAAATGATCAATGTTGCCAACTCTACCTCACCGGCAACCTTGTGGAGACAGCCGACACCTTTAAGACAAAGAGAGGAGGGAGGACTTCACGCTCTCCTGGCAATACAGGATTACATGTCCCGAATATCAGAAAACGACGAGACAGTCCGCATATAAAGGTGTAGTACTTGAGTGTGTGTGTGTGTGTGTGTGAGAGGATGAATGGTCGTAAATGACATAGAGCCTCGCAATACAGTACATAAATATAGAAGACAAAATAAATGAGTTAAACAGTCGACCGAGAACAAGCAAATAGACACAACCAAATTACTGTACACACGCAAACATTCACACGTATATATATACACACACACACGTACACAGGTAGGCGCGCGCGCGCGGGCACACACACCCACCCACCCACCCACCCACACAGAAGGGGGGAGGTGACCTGGCTGGGCCTCACAATAAGGACAGTGTTTCCGGCTCCCTGACCCCCTAAGGGACCTTCCTTCCCTTTCAGATTTGTGGGTCCAGATCGAAGTCTGGCGTGCCCTTGAGGGTGTCATTAGGCCCGGGTTAAGATAAGGTCGAGCCGCCAACACTCCCCCAGTACACTACCACTACCCATTCCACATTACCCTCTCATGTATGACCCCACCCACCACCCCATCAACCTCCCAACTTACCTATCCACAAACTTCCCCTACAAACCTACTCACATGCACAGCACCCCCCCCTCTAACAACCCATACCAACTTAGCCCCTCCCCCTCAAGCCTCGTGGTCACTCAGTGGTTGGTGTGTGGTAATGACTCGTCAACAGCCACAGAGAGGCACTTAACATGACACAAACCAACACAAGCTTCAACGGGTCGTGTTTTTTATTTTTGTGTTTTTTTATCCGGGAAATTGATCCGCTCCAGATGTTCTCCAGTACCTGTAATGTCGTTCTTGGGCAACAGATGAGTGTAGCTGTTATTGATAATGTTTATATTGTGTCGTTATTTACTATGTCCATGTATTCTTTATCGACGTAAGATGGGTCTCTACCACACTACCATGGACACTACCAGACACAGACTCTACCACACTACCATAAAACCCCAAATCACCATAAATTCTACCACAACACTATAGACTGCAACACGAACAAGAACCTCCACCAAACGACCAAATTTTTATCACACCACCCCACTACCATAGACTCAACCATGCCACCATAGACTCCACCACACCACCATAGACTCCATCACACCACCACAGACTCTACCCCACCCATATTCCTCACCCCAAAAATCCCCTCAAATATTGGAGAAAACTAGGAGGGTCCCGGTGTCTTCCAATTATACCATGAGAAATCCTTTTGACGAATTCCCCACGATTTTCCAACTGGCTGCTGTCCCGCCGCTCCACAACGCTTCGACGTCAACCCAAAAGCGATCGTCGAACATATCTGGGCGCAGCAGATCACAAAAATATATCCAGATGTCATAAAACGCCACTACTGTTACAATGAGACTCTCGGCCGATGGGGAGATAAAGAGACCCATTTAACTTCAAATTTCGTCCCTATATCTACCACCATTTACGTGTCTCTTAAGTTTCTATCTCAGTTGAAAAAAACTTTGACTTTAGAGATGAGGGAAAAAAAGGGGGAGTTTTATTGAAAATTCCAGCTTCGACACGAGGCTAGAGAAAGAACGCGTGGCTCTGGAAAGCGTTCGGTCCACAGGGGAGCTTGTGAAGGGCGCTGAGAAAGTCGGGATAACAAGATGTCCAGGGTTCATTTGTCCTAACCGAGTGGTAACATGGCGGCGACCAGAAGACCCTCTACCAGACACACACGTCGCACGGGACAGAAGGAGAGGCAGAGGAAGGATGAAGGAGGGGCGGAGGAAGGGAGGGGCGGAGGAAGGGAGGGGCGAAGGAAGGAAGGGGGCGGAGGAAGGGAGGGGGGCGGAGGAAGGGAGGGGGGCGAAGGAAGGGAGGGGGCGGAGGAAGGGAGGGGGGGCGAAGGAAGGGAGGGGGCGAAGGAAGGGAGGGGGCGGAGGAAGGGAGGGGGCGGAGGAAGGGAGGGGGGGCGAAGGAAGGGAGGGGGCGGAGGAAGGGAGGGGGGCGGAGGAAGGGAGGGGGGCGGAGGAAGGGAGGGGGCGGAGGAAGGGAGGGGGCGGAGGAAGGGAGGGGGCGGAGGAAGGACGAAGGAGGGCGCGGAGGAAGGAGAAGGGAGAGGTCGGAGGAAGGACGAAGAAGGGGGAGGAGGAGGAAGAAGAAGGGGGCGGAGAAGCAGAAGGAGGCTGAGAAGATGGGGTGGGGAAACGAAAGGCTGGTTCCTGTTGATATTATCCAAGAAGAAGAGCAGAATGAGGGAGGGAGGGAGAAAGATGCAGTGAAGAGAGAGAGAGAGAGAGAGAGAGAGAGAGAGAGAGAGAGAGAGAGAGAGGAATGGAAGGAGGTGGTGGTTGGGTGGTCTCGGTACAGTTAGAACGTCGAGAATTTCTAAGAGGACCAAACCGCGTGGGACTGACAGAGGGGGGAGGTCAGAATATACAATAGGGTCATGGAGAATTCTGGGAGGGTGGCGGAGAGGCCCAGGAGAATCCAATGAGTTTACGTAAAGTGCAAGAGGAGATTAAGGGGGGGGGGGATGATCGGTGGACTTACAAACCTACATATATTTATCTACCAACAAGATGGAACACACACACACACACACACACACACACACACACACACACACACACACACAGGAATAATTGTTTAGTTTACTGAGCCAGAACAGAACTACAGAGCAGCCTGAAAAAATGTACACTCCGAGGTACTTTCTCCTACGTTCAAAAATACTTTCTTTTACACTCTTAAGATATTTTCTCACACTTTCAAAAGAGATCGCACAAAATATCGTCGAGCACTTACAACTAGAGAGCATTATTGATAAAGAGAGAAAGTTTATCCATTACATGCAAAGTGGCGGTGAAACTCCGTTAATACCTTAGTATATAATGCAGAGGTCAGTGTTTGCCTCGTCGGGTTCAATTTGGGCCAGGTCAGGGAATGTCAGTTCCGCCTCTCTGGCCAGGTCATTTAAAGGCGGGTGAAACTGCATAGCTAGGGACACACACACACACACACACACATCCTTGACCGCCGAAGGGATCAAGACGTACCTGGCGCTCCTCTCGGAGCAGCCAGGTCAACTGTTAAGTTGGCCCATACCAACCCCCTCCCCTGAACCACTTATCCCCACCGGAGTATCAACAGGTTCTCGCCAGAAGTTACAATTTCATTTGGGAAAGGAATGGAACCAGTGTTAAACAGAAGTGAACATTGGTGAACAGTGCTTGAGTCAGTGAGAACAACTCAACAGTAAAAGTCGTATTCAAGTTAACCTTCACACAGTGAGGTCCCAGGTACCCAGTGATAACGGCCCATGAGACCCAACAACCGGCGATGTGTTAATCCGTCTACGATAGGAAGGCCTGGGGCCACACCTCACTCATATAACACCATCTGTGAGGGAATTACTACACCACGTCAAGTCCCTCATAACACCATCTGTGAGGGAATTACTACACCACGTGAAGCCCCTCATAACACCATCTGTGAGGGAATTACTACACCACGTCAAGTCCCTCATAACACCATCTGTGAGGGAATTACTACACCACGTGAGGTCCCTCATAACACCATCTGTGAGGGAATTACTACACCACGTGATGCCCCTCATAACACCATCTGTGAGGGAATTACTACACCACGTCAGGCCCCTCATAACACCATCTGTGAGGGAATTACTACACCACGTCAGGTCCCTCATAACACCATCTGTGAGAGAATTCGTACACCACGTGATGCCCCTCATAACACCATCTATGAGGGAACTACTACACCACGTGAGGCCCCTCATAACACCATCTGTGAGGGAATTACTACACGTGAGGCCCCTCATAACACCATCTGTGAGGGAATTACTACACCACATCAGGTCCCTCCTAACACCATCTGGGAGAGAGTTGCTACACTACGTGTTTGCTGCTCACTGTATGTTCCTTCACCTTTCTCTAATGAAGGCTTTTGTTAAACCACCAATGTATGTAATAAGTCATTTATGTCCAATGTATATTTTCAGCCTTCGGGCTGCAGAACTTTTTCAATAAACCGTTAATTATTATTATTATTATCATTATTATTATTATTATTATTATTACACACACACACACACACGTCAAGCTGTGACGAAAGCAACAAGGCAACGAGGTTAGTGACGAGAGAGAGAGAGAGAGAGAGAGAGAGAGATAAACGAGGGTGTGGTGGGGGGGAAGGAATGGGAGGGGGTGGCACTAGAGAGATTTCGGAACGAGAGGGAGAAGAAAAAACATAAAGAGAGAGACTGAATGATGAGACAACTGGACAGAGGAACGATAAGAGTTAGAGACACGAGAGAGGAGGAGCAAGAGGAGGAGGAAGAGAAGTAGGAAGATGAGGAATAGGAAAAGAGAAAGAGGAAGAAGAGGAGAAGGAAGATAAGGATGAAGATAGAGGAAGAAAAAGGCGAGGAATAGAGGAGGAGGAAGAGTAGGGGGAGAAATGGGAAGAAGAAGAGGAGCAGGAAGAGGAGGAAGAGTAGGAGGAGGTAGGGTCAGCGCTGCCTGGACCAACCGTCTTTAATGTCTGCGGCAGCTGTGAACACAATGACTGATGCCATTGTCTCGCCCCGTCACCATCCTCGCCACGCCCACGCCACGCCCTCAACCACCCACACCACGCCCATGAGTAGAGTGAATCGTTGTCCTCACGCAAGCAAAGTACCTCACACTATCTACCTCACACCTGCAACTTTCCTAACACGGCTGCAACCTAACCTAACCTTACTTAGACCATGTTATTACGTGCGAACACAACACACTCCTCCAAGCAAGATGGCTGGGGACGTCTACACATTTCATTAATTATCTCTAAAGTCATACTGGGATACCGTCTTGCATACTGATCAGGACACAAGATTTAGAGGTAAACAGGGAAGCGTCCACACACTCATACACTTCAGTCATCTGGGAGAACAGTCATCACGGAAGAGAGGGCCCTGACCGGGTTTGTATCTCGCTACCTTCACCAGTTTGTAAGAATTTTTTTTTGGGGGGGGGAGGAACGAAACATCATTAAAAGGTTAGAAGAGAGCACCCTGGCCTTACAGAGAGGACACACAACCCCTTCAGGATAATGGTATCTTTGCCAACACTATGAGAAGGATCACTGTATGCAATAACAACATGATAAAAAAAAAATAAATAAAAATTCACAAGACCTGCATTTTTTGTTTTCGTCTTTACAGCGTTCTGGTTCTTCTCTCGCTCTTTTCTTTTCTTTTTTTTTTTTTTTTTTTTTTTTTTTTTTTTCCGTTCGATTTGGAAATGAGACACTCCATGCATGCACAGCAAAATAAAAAAATAAAAAATTGAAGATAAGGACCAAGTTTTTGTTAAGTTTTGAGGACCATTTCTGGGTCTTTTTTTTCCCGTGTGTGTTTTTTTGTTCTTCAGATCAGTTCATGATACGCCACAGTCTATTTAAAAATTGAGAAGTCGAGACGATTTTTTTTCTTCTTTTTCCCCGGAATTTATCAAGTCTATTTTTATTTTACTTTTGATGAGTGTGGGAGGAGTGAGGCTGCCATCATCATCTACTGTCACCATTCTATTGTCATCACCACCACCCACCGTCACCACATACCGTCATCACTCAGCATCACCGTCTACCGTCACCACCTACCATCACCGCCTACCATCACCACCTACCGTCACAACCTAACGTCACCGTCTACCGTTACCACCTACCATGACCGCCTACCATCACCACTCACCACCTACCGTCACCACAAAGCACCACAATAACATAACACTATATACAACGTGTAGTTATAATTTACAACTCCACTTCCCTATTCATATCTCCCTCATCACGCATCTCCCCAACCATCAAATTCCCCCCTCCTCCTCCTCCCCAACCCACCCCTCTCCCCCAACATGCATCCTCCTCCCCACACTCAAACTTCCTATCTACCATATTGTTGAGCCATTACACAACTCACCTACCATAGCATCTCAATTAGCTCCTACCATATACCACCCCTTCCCCACCACAAACACCCCCTCCCCTCTTCCCTACCACACACCTACCCTTCCCTCTTAATACAACTCCTACCATCCTTCACCATAAATCACCCCCTCCTCCTCACAGACCATTCCCCTCCCCCCCACCATAGAGTACAATCACCCCTCTTCCTCTCTCTCTCTTCTCGGGCAGCTCGTCAACAGGATCCTCCCTCAGGTACAATCAAAGCGTCTTCCCTGATCACAGTAGAGTTGGTAATCCTGTTATGTTCGGGGACAGAACAGTTACAAGTTAGGAAATGCTTAACAAGTTCTTGCCGCGTTTACTGGTTCCTATGCTGTTGTTTTAACGGTGATTTTCTGTTTTTTTTCCCTTTGTTATATATTCGTCCCTTTCCTTTTATGATGTATTTTTTGTCGTCCCTTTTCCTCTGTTATGATGTATTTTTCGTCCCTTTCCTCTGTTATGATGCGATTTTTCGTCCCTTTCCTGTTATGATGTATTTTTCGTCCCTTTCCTCTGTTATGATGTATTTTTCGTCCCTTTCCTCTGTTATGATGCGATTTTTCGTCCCTTTCCTCTGTTATGATGCGATTTTTCGTCCCTTTCCTCTGTTATGATGGATTTCTTCGTCCTTTTCCTCTGTGTATTGTAGCTTCTTCCTTGTTCCTTCCATCGTTATTGTTTTTTTCTGTTCTCCATTTCTTCTTTTATATTCGTTTCTTGGTTTCGACTCCTTATTTATTTTATTTTCGTCTTATTATCTCTTCTATTACTCGTTTTGTAACAGGTTTTGCTCCGTAACACCACGTCTCCGTCACACCTTGCGTCACATCACTTTTCCTCCTCAATCACACTACCTACCTACCTCCACCATATCACCTTTCCTCCGTCACACATCATCTCCTTCCCTCCGTCACACACACACGACCACCTTCCCTCCGTCACAGACCACCTTCCCTCTACTTCCCTCCGTCACACACATCACCACCTTCCCTCCGTCACAGACCACCTTCCCTCCACTTTCCTCTGTCACACTCCATCTTCTTCCCTGCGTCACACACCACCACCTTCCCTCTACTTCCCTTCGTCATACACCACCTTCCTTCCATTTCCCTCCGTCACACACATACCGGCTCCTTCCCTCCGTCACACACACACACCGGCTCATTCCCTCCGTCACACACACACACCGCTCCTTCCCTCCGTCACACACACACCGGCTCCTTCCCTCCGTCACACACACACCGGCTCCTTCCCTCCGTCACACGCACACACACCGGCTCCTTCCCTCCGTCACACACACACACCGGCTCCTTCCCTCCGTCACATACACACCGGCTCCTTCCCTCCGTCACACACACACACCGGCTCCTTCCCTCCGTCACACACCGGCTCCTTCCCTCCACTTCCCTCCGTTTCAGACCACCTCCTTCCCTCCACCACCACCTCACTCGACACCTTCGCGAGTCCTTGAGTGATTCCCCTCACCCTCCTGGTAACTTACCGCACGACTGGCCACTTAACCGCGGCTGTTGGTCTAGAACCACTTGACCGCAGCCAGATGAACTCACATGGCTGACTAAACCACTTTACTCCAGCCACATGAACATAATGAGATTGATTACACTGCTTGACCGCAGCCAGATGAACAAATGTGATTAAACCACTTGACCGCAGCCAAGTGAACACATATGATTGATTAAACCGTTTGACCGCAGCCAGTTAACCACGACTATCAATCAGGAACACTTGCCCAGAGAGTACTTCCCACATTAGTTTAACCAAGAACTACGCATGATTGGTTGACACAAAAGCCTAACCACGTCCAATTATACTCAAACAGTCAACCACGGTAACTGAAGATAACAGTCCACTAACCACAATCACATTATATCCAGTTAACAGTCAGTCAGGAGTGGTGTTCGGGTGACTGGTCGAGGAAGAACAAACTGTGGAGTGGATATGAGAACCCCGACATTCCTGATAAACGCGGGGGGGGGGGGGTTGTTTGGATGGTTGGTGGTGGTGGATGTAGTGGTGGTGGGGGAAGGTGGTGCTGGTGAGGGGAGGTGCTGGTGGGGGGAAGGTGGTGGTGGGGGGAAGGTGGTGGTGGGGGGGAAGGTGGTGGTGGGGGGGAAGGTGGTGGTGGTGGTGGTGATGGGTGGTGGTGATGGGTGGTGGGTGGTAGGTAGGTGGTGGTGGGTGGTGGTGGTGGGTGGTAGGTGGTGGTGGTGGGTGGTAGGTGGTGGTGGTGGTGGTGGTGGTGGTGGTGGGTGGTGGTGGTGGTAGGTGGTGGTAGGTGGTGGGTGGTAGGGGGTGGTGGTGGTGGTGGTGGTGGTGGGTGGTAGGTGGTAGTAGGTGGTGGTGGTGGTGGTGGTAGGTGGTGGTAGGTGGTGGTGGTGGGGGAGGAGGTGATGGTAGGTGGTAGGTGGTGGTGGAGGAGGTGATGGTAGGTGGTGGTGGAGGAGGTGATGGTAGGTGGTAGGTGCTGGTGGTAAATGCAAATCTTCACTAACAGGGGTGTGGGATAATCCAAATATTTGCTTAACCAGGTCTTGGAAAATCGTTCCCTTGTTGGTAAATATAACACGCTGCAGACGTCTCTCTCTCTCTCTCTCTCTTTGCTTTACTATTTCCTCTTTTTGTTTCACTACTTCGTCTTCTTTCCTCTTCCTCCTCTATTCCATAACCCGTTTCCTTACTTTCTTTCCCTCTTTTTATCCCTCTTCCCTCCTTTCTTCCTTCCATTCCTATATTTGTCAAATCCTAAACCACCGACCCAACCCATATTAAATTCGAACACAACTCTCTCTCATCTCTTTCACCTCCTCTTCTATCTCTCCCTCCACCCCCGTCCCCCCCCCCCCTTCACCTCCTCCACTTCTTCCTCCTCCTCCTCCACCTCCTCCCCCACCTCCACCTCCTCCCCCACCTCCTCTTAAGTCGGCATTGGCAGATAACGTCACTTTAACCACATCATTCCTCAGCCATCCTCGTGCCTGGGATGGATAATTTAGTGTGAGGAGCTTCCTGGTGTCTTATTATCTGGCCGGAGTGCTGAAGGAGAGACAAGGCCTGGCACCTCCCCTCATCATCTCCATCTACTCCTCCTCCATTACTATTTACTTCATCTCCACCTCCTCCTTCACTTACTCCTCCTCCTCCTCCTCCTCTTCCAACATCTCCTTCACCTCCTCTATCTATACATCTATCTATTATCAATCTATCTATCTATCTAGTATCTATCTATCTATCTGGGAGTTAAATAGTTCATCTTGAAGCCTCTAACGCATAGTACAACCCGGACGACTATAAACAAAGCAGCTGGCGAGGAGACGACTTAAGCACCGGTCATTGTACCTCATCTAACAGACAGACAAATCAGTGGGTCGAGTGAATGAAACATGGGCTCACATCCCCGCAGACTTTCGTGGTCTTCTGGATGTGTCTGATGGAGTGGTAGTTAGCAAGTCCGGGAAATCATAGGACGACCTTGTAATAGAGGGTAATAAAGGTCAGGACTGTTTTATACCACCGTTCATTTCCTCAACTGTAATGTTATAATAGGTCCCCATTCTGCACCTGGGTCGACTAGGGACGCCCCACTCAACGTCCAGTTATGGGACTCGGAGCTGAAGAACCTGTTGGGTTAAGAGACCGTTATACCCACTCGGTCACCTTGTCTCTCCTCTCCTGTTAACACACAGTAAAAACTTGAAGTAAAAAAATACAAGTCGAATTTTAAGTCTCACGAAAACATCTCTTGAGGTTTAGTTAAAAAAACAAAAAAAACAGCGGGTACAACTCCACACCAGGACAGGGATTGGACGAAACAGATAGAGTTTTTGTGGCAGCCAATCTGTGTGTTGCGTCCCGATAGTTGCCCGGGCTAAGGCTGTGATCTGCATCTTGAGCAATGTCTCCCGCTCACTGCGACATAATCTAGAAACCAATTTCTCCCCCAAGTCAGGAGTTATCTGCCTCACCGCTCTGTCCATAACAAAAATAAAAATAATCTTTATGGTCACTTTCTGCACACGATGTCCGCAGCTGTGGTCCCCCCCTCCCCTCTTCCCCCTACCCTCTCCCTCCATGACACTCCGTTCCTCCCCCATGTCTCCATACCACTCGCTTCTTACCCTCCCTCTTCCCCCTCCCTTCCGCTACCTTCGCCAAAAACCTCTCCTACCGAATCCTACCCTCTATCCATCCCTTCCTTCCTGATACATCCCCCGCTTTCCACCCTCTCCTTCCTCTCACAAAAGTTCCCTCCCTTCCTCGTCTCCCTCCTCACAATGCCTTCCCCCCCATCACCCACGCCCCGGTCATAAACTGCGCTACCCATTATTATAACTTTCTCATTCACTGCCTCTTATCAGCCATTACTATACCTTTTTCTTCCGTGTTAAAGCTGGCTAGAATTGCCACTCACTCTCGCTGCTCACATCTCACTCTGCCCATTTACGAATTATCTGCCAGGGCCGCGCGACGTTCCTCTCTGCCCTTTCAACTTCTCACCCCCACCACATCAAATTTATTCCCCCATGAAGAAGTGTCGCCTCGCCAATCAATCTCCATTTTTAATACCTTCTCTTACGGCCTTCCTCCTCCTTGTATAAAATTCATCACTCCTTCCATCTACCTCCCACTCTATAAAGTTCCCCCCCCCCCTCTCTCTCTCTCTCTTACCCTTCCTCACTATAAGTCTCAGGTCCTTTCCCTCACGAAGAAGTGCCGCTTTGCCTATCAATCTCCTTTCTTAATCTACTCCTATCGCCTTTCTGGTACAAAATTCCACCCACTTCTCTTATACCTACTTCTCTCTATAAACCTCTCCCCCCCCCTCCTTCAGGTCCCTCCCTCACTATAAATCGCAGGTCCTTCTCTATAAAAGTGTAAAGAGTTTCCTCCCCCTCATTATCCATGAGGTGGGGAGGGGGAAGGGGAGGTTCGGAGGAGGGAGGGGGAGGTGGGAGGGAGCGATGCTGAGGTGGCGTCATCGGCCATCAACAAGACTGGGGACACGTGCGGACTCAGCCCTCACATGTAACTAGATTAAGACATAAACCTTTAAACCTTTTTGTCACCTCTGGAGACAACCAATGGGTAGGGGGGGGGGGGTGTGGGGGAGGAGAGTGGGAGGCCGTGGAGATGAAGGGTGAAAAGGAGATGGGATAGTAGGATAACAAGGAGAAAGAAGAAGGGTGAGAGGAGTAGAGGTAGATGAAGGAGGAAGAAGGAAGACAAACGGGGTAGGAAGAGGCGAACGAGGAGTGGTAAAGGAAATGTGAGATGGGTTGGAAATGTAGAAGGAAGGAAGGGAGGAGGTGGAGGAGAACAAGGAGAAGGAGAAAGAGGTGGAGGAGGAGGAGGAGGAGGAGACAGCTGTATAACGAAAACATCTGTACCGACATCATAACGTTATCCTCCGACCAAACAAGGGTGGTTAAAGTCACGAGATCAAAAGGTTATAGCTGCACTCACGTTAATGTCCAGACAACATGCCGTTAACCCTCAGCCGAGAGTTTTACCCATACCCTGTGATCCTCGTGAAAACATTGACCTTAGTTGGGGGGTCTAAATGTCTCCTCTGACGTCAGAATCCGGGTCCAGTATTGATCAACTCCAAGAACGATTCACACATGCAGCTTACAATACAACGCTATGAGTCATTCACACGACACTATATACACACATCTCTGACCACAAGAATATACGAATATTAAAAATTAAACAATATACGAAATTTATAAAAAAAAATAGACCACAGTACAACGTGATATAAAAGGTCATACGCAATTTAAGAATACAAAAGACCCCCTGTTGTGCTGTTTAGAAACCGATATACGCACTTATATTCAATATTATACGCAATTCACATTTCTGGACGACTGTAAAGGGTATAGTTCCCCTCGGGAGTCGTACGTGACAAGTGTGTATGAATTATTGGGTCGTAGGTCCTTAATGGTAGTTTGGGAACATCAATGGCACCTTTACGACCCGAGTGATGGTACTTTTGTATATGTTGAAAGATTAAACACCTTTGGAGGGGGGGGGGGGGGGTGTAGCGATACATCTACCCACACTGATGCAAGGTTCCAATCGGTACAGGATCGGGAGGGTAAGTTGTATAAGAGCGGTTCAATTGTCACCCATTCCGTATGATTGTATTAATGTCTCAATAAAAGCAAATTTTGGTTCAGTTGGTGGTAAGGCTTTAATGTAAACTGTTTATTACTTCATATAACCTATAGCACTCCTGAACCACACACACACAACCAAACACTGACACCACCACCTACCACCCCAGTATCACACGTCAACACACACACACACACCACCTGATACAGTTTGAGGGAGGGTGGGTAGGTAGGTAGGTGGGTGGGTAGGTAGGTAGGTGGGTGGGTGGGGTAGGAGTGGGTGGGGAATGGGTGGGGGAGTTTTACACAGGCGTCGACCACCACACTCGTGTTATCTATTGGGAAACAAGATCACGGCAATTATTCGGTGTTTGTTCTTTTCCCCTACACCAAAGAACCCGCCAATCAGTGAACCTATAGAGCAACACAGAGGAAAAGTGAAGGTTGAGTGAGGGGGAACGGAGGTGTGTTTTGGTCACCTGCCAGATGTGGTTCACTCATACGTCCATCAACTATCGCTCACGTACCCTGAAATATGTTACGTACTCGTATAATAAGGAAGGTCAGACATTGTTTCTTGGGGAGGGAAGGGAAGGGTTATAACTAGTTTTAAATATAAGTTTGTAGAATAGAATTTGTGTTTTGTAGTATAATGTCAAATTGCACTTTGAACAATGCAAGTAACACAATCAATTAAAACTTGTTCTAATTACAGTGTTACGTTACGGTACTTAACAGGAGATTCTGGTGAAATGCGTCAGTTTATAGTAGGTACAAACCATTTAACTCTGTATGGTTAACTTGCCTTCTCCGTAATTTACAGTAAGGTACAACACTCATCATCTGCCTTTAAGGGTCGTTAGTTCGCAACACCCCCCCCCCCCCCCCCCAGGTTGACCCAGCTGTGAATGGCTACCTGACTTCACATTTGGGGTTAGTGAAAGCGGTCGAGCGTAGTATCGGCCTCTCTGCTTCCCCGTGTGACAAGAAGCACCGCTGTATCAGGTGTGTTGAAAAGCAGGTGATTATGAGGGAAATTCAGACCTTTTGGAATCTTGTCATTTGTAAGACTGAAATAAAAGTAAAACAATGTGGACACGTTTGGAGTTGTTGGGGGGAGGATAAAAGGGGGGAGATAAAACATGGAAGGGGGAGAAAAGGGAGGGGGGTGGATAGGGAAGAAAAACGATGGAGGAAATGGGAAGAGGGAGGAGGAAGAATAGCAGGAAGAGGAGGAGGAAAAGAAGGTGGGGTAGCAGCAGCAAGAAAAGGCGGAAAGGAGTAGAAGTAGTAGTAGGAGGAGGAGATGAGGAGTAATAACAGTAACAAGAGAAGGAAGAGGAGTAGCAAGAGCAATAGAAAGAGAAGGAGAAAAAATATATGGAATAAGAAGAGAAAGAAAACAAGAGAGGCGAGAAAAGACGACCAAGATAAAAATATTTCTCCGTCTTTTAAGATTTACTCTGGACACATACATGGCAGAGCGATTACCAGAGTCAGCTTCCTAGAGTGATTGTCCTCCACCAATGTAAATTTTCCTCTTCCAAATTCTATTCTCTTTTACGGTCATTTTATATATCTTCTTTATTTTCTATTTTATTATTCTCTCTCTCAATTAGTTTTTTCCGCCTTTACGTCTTCCTTTTATTATGTATTTTTTTTACATTATTTAATTTTCTTTCGTCTTTTTTTCCTATTTTTTTCCCTCTAAGGTGATTTAATAAGGTACAACCAATAACGCGCATTCTATTACTAAGTGGAGGTTAGGTTAGGTTCGGTTCGGTTAGGTTAGGTTAGGTCAGGTTAGGTTAGGTTCGGTCGGGTTAGGTTCAGGCTAGGTTAGGTTCGGTCAGGCTAGGTTAGGTTCGGTCAGGCTAGGTTAGGTTCGGTAAATAGTAGATTTGACAGAAGTAATATCAAGCAGAATACGAGACTTCATACACTGAAATATATCAATGATTTTTTTTCCTTTGTAAGTCCGTAAATGAGAGATGTAGCAGTACTAATATCAAGCAGTGTAGAGACTTTCACCTTCAGCTGATATCAATACACTTACCTTCCATCTCAGGTAAGTGTTCATGGTTACCTCCTCATCACAAGACCAAGAGGGAGGAGGAGATGTTCTCATGATTAGGTGAGCGGACACACGGAGCTGTTGAACTTTTCGGGCCGGAGACTACAAGGTTGGTCCTGAACTTTTCTCGATACTCTGAACTGATTAATTATTCTCAAGTCTCCTGCCTGATCAATGAGAGAGCTTCTATTCTTTAGTGGAACCAAATCCACTCTCCTACTCTTGTTATATCCATTATTTACCTTGAGAGACGGATAAGTGTGTGTGTGTGTGTGGGTGGGTGTCGGTGGGGGTGTGTGTGTGTGTGTGTGTGTGTGTGTGAGTGGGTGTGTGTGTGTGTGGGTGTGTGTGAAGAGTAAACGACAGCTGAAGGAAAAGTAACAGCTCAGGAAACACTCTTGTCAGTTCCACTCGGTAAGACCTTTGGCGTGCAGGATCATACATAAACGCAGATATAATCAAACAAAGAGACGACCAGGCAGGCAGACAGACAGAGGGAAAGGTTATGAGAGTATTGCAAGCAACACCCCCCCCCCCCCAAGGCACGTCATTAAGGACCTTCACTATCTACCCCCACCAGTCCTGACCCTCACCACCCGCGACGCTCTTTCAACTCACCCACACCCCTCCTCCCTACCCCAGTCTCTCCCTCATCTCACCCACACATCCCACCCCCCCTCACCCACACCCCCCTCCACCCTCACCTCATCCGTGCACACACACACACACACACACACACACACACACACACACCCATCCTACCATCATTCTTTTTCAAAACCATCATCATTCCCCAACAGAAACTCTCCAATTTACGCAGCACCACCACCGTCACCATCATTATCACCACCACCACCATCATCACCTCAGTATCCGCCATTCTCACCACCCCCACCACCAAATGGCATCATCATCATCATCATCATCTCACTTCATAATCAAACACCACTTAAAATACCATCTACTCCCCCCCCCCCCCCCTCCCCACAGATGTTCCCCACTCAGCCCATCAACCACCACCACCATCATCATCACTACATAATCAAATCCCTCTCAATCTATCATCATCTGCTCACCACAAACACTCACTCATTCTCCCGTATCTGCCAGCACTATCATCCCACGACACCACTCAAACAACCACCATCACACCCCAGTAACTCTTTTATTCTACCAACCACAACCACCATCACCATACAACACCACTCAAACAACCACCATCACACCCCAGTAACTCATTTATTCTACCAACCACAACCACCATACAACACCACTCAAACAACCACCATCACACCCCAGTAACTCATTTATTCTACCAACCACAACCACCATCACCATACAACACCACTCAAACAACCACCATCACACCCCAGTAACTCATTTATTCTACCAACCACAACCGCCATACAACACCACTCAAACAAACACCATCACACCCCAGTAACTCTTTTATTCTACCAACCACAACCACCATCACCATACAACACTACTCAAACAACCACCATCACACCCCAGTAACTCATTTATTCTACCAACCACAACCACCATACAACACCACTCAAACAACCACCATCACACCCCAGTAACTCTTTTATTCTACCAACCACAACCACCATCACCACTACCATCCATTTCAATTACCCTCCCACCCTCTGCCCTCTTCAGCTCCACGACACAGCCACCTTCAACCCCCTCAACTCTTTATTCTAAATTAAATACCCGACGTCCACCCCTTTGACTATGTGAGGAGTCTTTGTTCTGTTCCACACTCCACCATTCACGACCAACACCTCCTGTTCTCTGCCTCGTACAACACTGCATACTCACACCCACGCCCGCCCATCCACGCCTAAAAGCATACATTGATTCAGGGTCATAATGGTACTTACCCAAAATTTCCATCGGGTCGTATCATGTGAGTTTGAAGGTAACTTTTTTGGAATCAACTGCCATACCATACCTACATCAATAACAACACTATCCCCGCCCATAACACAGCCTACACCCACACCAATCACCACCATCCTCGCCCACACACCCACACCTATCCACTATTGCTCATATAACCTTAACCTAACACAGTCTTCAACACACCCACCACACAAGGTCCGGGATAATTTGGCTTTTCCATTTTGAAGTGATACCGCAATTCAATTCCCGGATGTGATGCAAATAACTACATTTTTATTGACCCAGATATTTTAATTGCATTTTTCGTCTTTATTTTTGGATTTTTTTAAGCCTTTTGTGATTTGTTTAGGTTAATTTTTGTTTTAAGTGGAAGGTGATTTATTAGTACATTTTCTTTCTTATTTTTTGCAAAGGAGTTATACCAGCAAGACTCACTCTACTAGTGCTTTTCCCGAGGTTCGTATCTTTATAATTCTCTGTCTGTCTCTTAACGGAATTTTTCTCATACACCCACGTTCGGTTTGCTTGTCCCAGTGGCAAACTCACCTCAATGCCTCCTCTGCCAGCCTCCCTTCCCTGGTTCGATCCCTCCCTACCACCTCCACCCCGCCTTTAACGCCATCAACACTTCTACTACTACTACTATTTCTAGTGCTACTACTACTTCCTCCTCCCCCACTGCTGCTACGAACTACATACATTCCCACCACCACCACAACAGACCACCAATTTCGCTTCCAAGACCACTACCACACTCATTATTACCATCACCACAACCAACCACCCACCCACCACCACCTACCCTCACCCTCTCTCCCATCATCAAGCCCAACAAACAATTAAGACCTCGCGTCGCCTGGCAATCGATCGCCGCCGAGTTTTGGGGAGTTCCTGCGTTTATATTTGTGGCTTCCATCGTCGTTTCTGCGGTTAGGTGTTTTGTTTTTGTTCTTTTGTTGTTGTTTATTTCACCAGAAGGATCTTGTTACTAGAGAATAACATGACGTAACGAGTTGACATTGTTCATCTGTTTCTTCGATTCCTTTAATATTTTGTTCAACGTAAATATATACACACTTGTTTGTTCTAGTTATATCATGAACAAGCTGGTGGGTACCGTCTAAACCCGTCTCTTAACCTTTTAAAAATACACATAACACTTGCACTTAACTTATAACACCAGGAAGATAACACAGACCTGGTGATAACGAGGAGGGACGCGGCCCACTAGATACGTTAGGTTGGCCTCACCTGTAATAGCTTCAGTAATATATACATTGCCTCTCACAGAACAACAAAACGATGCTCTCTCTCTCTCTCTCTCTCCTGCAACAAACAGCGTACCACAGGGCGAGTCATTATACTTGTTGACCAAACCTTCTGAAGTAATATATTAAAGTGCTACCTATAAATTTTGTTGTTGTATTTCATAGTATATATTTAACTAAACTAACGATCACGTGACAGGTCTACCCCCCCCCCCACCACCACACACCCAACACTATCATGATGCACTACATAAAAGAAAACCACTTTCTTATCCATGTCACCATAAGTCACCACTATTAAAACACCATCACCACTTGGGGGGAATCCTAGCACCTGCCATCTTTACACCTTAATCTACCGTACACTCCTATTGACATTTCTAAAGCAAACCTTATGATCCTACCTTAAGTTTGCTCAGTGTACAGTACAGCTTATAAGTCACACGTGTAGTACTCACCAATGGTAATGTTATCCTCTCCCCCCCAGCGATGACTCATGACCTTACCTGGAATGAGAAGACAGAGTTAGACATATCAACAACAGAGTTAAGACATATTAGACAGTATATAAAGAGGATTGAGACATTATTATATAGGATTTAAGAGGTTTATTTACATGTTATATAGAGTTAAAAATATTAGGTAATTTATATGTATTTCTCAGTAAGTGTAGCTGAAGAGGGTGTGAGTAAGCCAAGGTAATTACAAGCACAGGTCAGATTGACAAGTACCTCCACCTGCACTTTACCTGGAAGAACAAGGTAAACACAAAACTTACATGCACGCAAACACGCTGGTGTACACGAAAATATTCTCGAGTGAGCGCGTTTATACACACCGACACACAAACTCGCGAACTTACACACATACAGACTCAGACACTGACACACTCACAGACACACACACACCCCCACGCGCGCAAACACACACGGACATAACCCCCACGTATATACACACACACACACACGGACATACCCTTCCCCACGCACACACACGGGAAAAATACCAGAATTAGCTCTAATTATACATGGAGGGGAAAGACCATGAATTCTGTACAAGTCGCAAAATTATGCAACAGAGTCATAATTGCCACAACAATTAACACTAACAGCGGGTGGCGCCGACTCCACCACCTCCCCCTCCTGTTCCACCACCTCTTCCTCCTCCTCCTCCACCACCACCACCACTTCTTCCACCACCACTACCTCCTCCATCACCACCTCCCCCCCTGTAATCTCACCAACAAAAGACCTTCACCTCTAATAGGCGTTTACTGTACGAAGCGTCTTAGTGTACATATTATAAGACCTTAGCTATAGAAGACCAGACATACAGTACAACAACAACTCCTAAGACGCGGTGGTGAGGTGGGCGGGGCCAGGAGCTGTGTTCTCCATTACGCCTCCTGATGACGTCATACATAACCCAAGTTCATCTTCTTGTCGCTAACTTATTAAAGGAGCGGTGAATAAATAAGCGAGTTTGTATATCACAGTTCCGGTCTTGGGGACAAAGGATTTTAAATTTGCAAACTTTAATCGAAAGCGCAGGGCCCGTCACTTACCCCGAGGACGGTAGCTTTTTTCCTTGGCGGGGCTACGCGGGACGAGGCGAGGAAGGACGGGGTAATGCTGGGAGAGGTAAGGCGGGGCGGAGTAAGGCGGGGCGGGGTAAGGCGGGGCGAGGTAAGGCGGGGCGAGGTAAGGCGGGGCGAGGTAAGGCGGGGCGGGGTAAGGAGTGAATCACCGGAAACTGTAAGGGTGTGTGGGAGAAGGAGAGGTACAAGAGAGAAGAAGCGTGGCAGAACGGGGCAGGGAGGGGCGGGTCGGTGATTCAATGAGAAAAAAAAAGCCATCTTCATAGTGTTTGGGTTTTGTGTATCTAGTGCTGCTGTTACTCCTCCCTCGTGTTGGTGTGAAGGAGGTCACTGATGAATGAATACACACACACACACACGAGAAGACTAACATGAAGCCACAGGTAGAATTCAAGACAGTGAAGTCAATCCCCAGTGCGCCTTAGCCAACACCAACGGAGGCCATAAAAACGACACTCGCGGCTCACGCGTCGTCCTTCAAAGCAATTCGACACTAGCCTTACTAAGTGCATGTGTAAGATGCTTGTGACTTGATTTAGCGCGCGCGTGTGCGTGTGTGTGTGTGTGTGTGTGTATTAGGTTGCTTGTGAATTATATAATACCGTGTAATTTCGCGTGAGGTAATGAGAAGGGATCAGCAAAGCATTAATTAACACGGAGCAATAAAGGAGGTGGAACACGGAACTACGGATAACGGAGGAAGTGGAGTATCGGACCCGGATTATGGAGGAGAGCATCGGCACCGTATATCGGGGTATCGGGAGGGTGAGAGACGTGAGGCGGATGTGTCGGCGTTCAGTTGTGTTTCACAGCTGACGTCGTCTAAAAGGCGATGCAGCAATGCTTATTGCTGTGTAAGGCCTCGCCCGCTGCGCCGCCTCCGTCCCCTCCGCCCGACTGACTACCCGAGCCCAGCCCAGCCCAACCTAGCCCAATCCGATCCGATCCAGTCAATCCCATCAGCTCAGGCTACGTCTATCAGACTAGTCTAGCCCAGGCTATGTCAGACTATTTGTGGCCTGGCGTAGCCAAACCCACTTCAGTCAACGGAGTTGTCTAGCTCAGGGTACGCCAGCCAGACTACTATAGCCTAGCCCAACCTATGTTGGTTAGACCAACACAGGCTATGCCAATCATCCTACTCTAGTCCAGTCACATCATCAACAAGCTAAGTCTAGCTAGAGTTCATTCGACCGGTCAACCCTGCTCACATTTCACCAAACTCAGTCAGCCAAGCTAACTATTCCAACTAAACTAAGGATAGCCCAGGCAGTCGAAACAGTCAGCAATGTCAGACCAACCCAGCCATGCCAGTCTAAGTAGTCAGCATTGTCAGACCAACCCATAGCCTGTCAGCTCTCACTTGTTGTGTCAGCCGTCTTACTCTGGCCGTGTGTTGTGTCCCGCTGACAAGCAGATCTGTATCCCCGAGCCCGCTGGCCTTGTTTACCTTCTGCTTCTCTTCCCAGCAATATTTACAAACTTAAGATATTTCCCTCCTGTGTGTGTGTGTGTGTGTGTGAGAGAGTGAGTTAAGGTATGTACGTGTGACTGTGCGTGCGTAACCATGAGGTGTAAAATGATGCACTAATTTCTTGTTTGTTTTTTGGTCTGGTTGATCACTGGAGTGTTTGTTGTTCACCTCCAACACTGACCAGCCACTTCCCTCTCCCTCCCTCACATACCAAGACTCGGCGAGTCATATAAATGTCTCACCTTCACCCCTCTCTTCCCCAGTAAACACAACTCAGCCCCTCCCCCACCTGCAGGTAGCCACACACCACGCCGCCCCTCCCCACCTACCCCTTACCACACACAAGGCCGCCCCTCCCCGCTGGTGTACAAGGGACAGACTTTCTCATTAGTTTCTCATTGTTCTCAGCCAGACAGTCCAAGTGTCAATTCACCTGTCCCACTTCTTCATCTCTCTCAGAATATTGTCTTATTTGTGGTGTGTGTGTGTGTGTGCGCACTTCCATGTACGGTTGCCAGCAAAAGTCCTCCCACAGCCCTGTGTAGCTGAGTTGTGGGAGGAATTTTGCTGGTAACTGTACAATCATTCCACACAATGACACACACACACATTCGCCTTACCCATCCATCTACCCACACCCACCCACCCATCCATACCTATCCACACCCACCCACCCATTCATCCATACCCAACTACACCCGCCACACCCATCCATCTATCCACACCCACCCACCCACCCATCCATCCATACCCAACTACACCCATCCACCCACACACACGTCACCACACACGATCTAACAATAAATCTCACTGGCCATTTCAGAGATAGTGTGTCCAGTCACCATCGCCCCTTCTTCCCAGACACATTATTATTAGTATTATTATTAGTATTAATAGTAGTAGTAGTAGTAGTAGTAGTAGTAGTAGTAGTAGTAGTAGTAGTAGTAACAACCTCAGTGAAAAAAGTATGGATTCCCCCTGTAGTGGTAATATACAAACCATCCGCCCGTGTCATGCAGATAGATGGGTAGATACATCGACCGAGAGTAACATATGGCCCTAGTAAATACATGATGACTACCCCTCTCCTCTCAACACCCCCCAACACCTCCTCCCCTAACACCCAGACCCCTCCCCCAACACCTAGCTCCGTCCCCAACACCCATCCCCTAACCCCTCCCTCAACCACACCCACCCTTTCCCAACCCTCTTCCCCCAACACCCACCCCTAACACCCACCCCTCTCCCCCCAACACCCACCCCTCTCCCCCCAACACCCACCCCCCTTCCCTCAACACCCACCCCCCTTCCCCCAACACCCACCCCCCTTCCCCCAACACCCAACCCCCTTCCCCCAACACCCACCCCCCTTCCCTCAACACCCACCCCCCTTCCCCCAACACCCACCCCTCTCCCCCCAACACCCCACCCCCCTTCCCTCAACCCCCACCCCCCCCCCCCCAACACCCACCCCCCTCCCCCCAACACCCACCCCCCTTCGCTCAACACCCACCCCTCTCCCCCCAACACCCACCCCCCTTCCCCCAACACCCACCCCCCCTCCCTCCACCCCCACCCCCCCACCCTCAACACCCACCCCCCTTCCCCCAACACCCACCCCTCTCCCCCAACACCCACCCCCCTTCCCTCAACACCCACCCCCCTTCCCCCAACACCCACCCCCCTTCCCCAACACTCCTTCCCCAACACTTAACCCCCTTCCCCCAACACTCACCCCCTTCCCTCAACACTCCTTCCCCAACACTCACCCCCCTTCCCCCAGCACCCACCCCCCTTCCCTCAACACCCACCCCCCTTCCCCCAACACCCACCCCCCTTACCACAACACCCACCCCCCTTCCCTCAACACTCCTTCCCCAACACTCACCCCCTTTCCCCCAACACCCACCCCCCTTCCCCCAACACCCACCCCCTCCCCAACACTCACCCCCCTTACCCCAACACCCACTCCCTTCCCCCAACACTCACCCACCCCCTTCCCTCAACACCCACCCCCCTTCCCCCAACACCCACTCCCTTCCCCCAACACTCACCCACCCCCTTCCCTCAACACCCACCCCCCTTCCCCCAACACCCACTCCCTTCCCCCAACACTCACCCCACTTCCCTCAACACCCACCACACCAAAAAAATAGCACACAGGTAAATTACTCAACCATAATAAAGACAAATTATAGATAGTATGTTCCTCAGTGATAGGCGAGACATTATGGTTATAGGAGGCAACAGACAAACACACAAACACACTATTAAACAAACAAACAAACAAAAACTCAAAACCCACATACAGATACACGCAAATAACAACGTATACAAAACAACAACAACAACAGTCAAAAACAAAATCACACCCTTTTTTATAGATCACACACACACACACACACACACGTCAACGATTCGTGTGTTCCCTATAAATCGTGAACGGAGAAAAAGCCGTATTAGGGTAGGCCTTTGATACAGCCTACACACACTTACTAAGGAGCAACTATTACAAAAGAGACACTCACGCGTACAATCCAGTCCTCTCATTGCCATGCACAGGCTTTATCTTTGGCTACGTGTACATATTTAAGAAGGCCGCCATTGAGATGTAGTCAAGATGGAGATATGTTTCTAAAAAAAATAAATAACAGTCCTTGACGGGGGTCTACCAATCCTACTGCTGGTGAAGGATCTTATGGGGTTATGTCGGAGGAATAGGATCTTGTATATAGAGGGAGGGGGGGAGCCAAGGATCTGGTAAGGTGTACATATATATATGATCCCTCTCTACCTGTCACTATACTCCTCCATCCCCCTCACTATACTGCTCCACTCGTCACTATACTCCTCCATCCGTCACTATACTCCTCCACCCGTCACTATACTCCTCCACCCGTCACTATACTCCACCACCCGTCACTATACTCCTCCATCCGTCACTATACTCCTCCACCCCTGTCACTATACACCACCCGTCACTATACTCCACCACCCGTCACTATTCCTCCCTCAAGACAACATTCTACAACATGTTCCAATTCCCAGTTACATTCTTCTCTCACCCCTCACCTCTCCATCAACACTTCCCTCCCAAGATGGGGCAGCGGCGGCGTCATTCCATCTCTATAGATTCTTGGTCTCCTCAAAAGACGGCCACTATTCGCCTCTCTCAGATCTATGTCTCGGCCTCATCAAACATCTCTCTCTCTCTCTCTCTCTCTCTCTCTCCCCTACCCTCCTTACGCCTACCATTCTTCCCCTTCTTCAAGTCATCATTACGACTAAGAAATAAAAAAAATTGTTGTTTTCATATTTATGTGTTGCCAGCAGCGTGTGTTTATTTACCACAACCCTCTCTCCTCACACACTAAAACTACCTTCAAGTTAATCACTCACACGTTCTCTCTCTGACAGGTACAATGTTCCTTTAAGAAATACACATTTTTAACCTGTGATCAACGGGCTGGTAACAATGTTTGACAATTTCGGGACTTCACACCACATCGGCTGTCTGTACACCCTACCTGACAGCTAGTGTTACCGCCAAGAAACATTCATTTTTACCTGTCGTCCTTGTGTCAAAAACAGTATTGTCATTCTCTCTCTCTCTCTCTCTCTCTCTCTCTCTCTCTCTCTCTGACACACTCCAAGTCCCCTTCAAAGCATAAGAACATAAGAATGGAGGAAGCTGCAGCGGGCCTATTGACCCATACTGGGCGGTCCCGTTTACACCCAATACCTACTGTACGTATGTTGTTTCCTCTCGTCTCTACCACCATTGTTACCATCTGTCATCACCGGTGTCACCATCTGTCATCACCATTGTTACCATGTCTGTCATCACCATTGTTACCACCTCTGTCCTCACCAGTGTTACCACATTTGTCATCACCAGTGTTACCAAATCTGTAATCACCAGTGATACCATCCCTGTCATCACCAGTGCCACCACATCTGTCATCACCAGTGTCACCACATCTGTCATCACCAGTGTTACCACATTTGTCATCACCAGTGTTACCACATATGCCATCACCAGTGTTACCACATTTGTCATCACCAGTGTCACCACATCTGTCATCACCAGTGTTACCATCCCTGTCATCACCAGTGTTACCACATATGCCATCACCAGTGTTACCACATCTGTCATCACCAGTGTTACCACATCTGTCATCACCAGTGTTACCATCCCTGTCATCACCAGTGTTACCACATATGCCATCACCAGTGTTACCACATATGCCATCACCAGTGTTACCACATATGCCATCACCAGTGTTACCACATTTGTCATCACCAGTGTCACCACAGCTGTCATCACCAGTGTTACCATCCCTGTCATCACCAGTCTTACCACATATGCCATCACCAGTGTTACCACATTTGTCATCACCAGTGTTACCACATTTGTCATCACCAGTGTCACCACAGCTGTCATCACCAGTGTTACCATCCCTGTCATCACCAGTCTTACCACATATGCCATCACCAGTGTTACCACATTTGTCATCACCAGTGTTACCACATTTGTCATCACCAGTCTTACCACATATGCCATCACCAGTGTTACCACATTTGTCATCACCAGTGTTACCACATCTGTCATCACCAGTGTTACCACATTTGTCATCACCAGTGTCACCACATGTCATCACCAGTGTCACCACATCTGTCATCACCAGTGTTACCATCCCTGTCATCACCAGTGTTACCACATATGCCATCACCAGTGTTACCACATATGCCATCACCAGTGTTACCACATTTGTCATCACCAGTGTCACCACAGCTGTCATCACCAGTGTTACCATCCCTGTCATCACCAGTCTTACCACATATGCCATCACCAGTGTTACCACATTTGTCATCACCAGTGTCACCACATCTGTCATCACCAGTGCTACCACCCCTGTCATCACCAGTGTTACCACATTTGTCATCACCAGTGTTACCATCCCTGTCATCACCAGTGTTACCACATCGGTCATCATCAGTGTTACCATCCCTGTCATCACCAGTGTTACCACATCTGTCATCACCAGTGTTACCATCCCTGTCATCACCAGTGTTACCACATTTGTCATCACCAGTGTTACCATCCCTGTCATTACCAGTGTTACCACATCGGTCATCACCAGTGTCACCACATCTGTCATCACCAGTGTTACCATCCCTGTCATCACCAGTGTTACCACATCTGTCATCACCAGTGTTACCATCCCTGTCATCACCAGTGTTACCACATTTGTCATCACCAGTGTTACCATCCCTGTCATCACCAGTGTTACCACATTTGTCATCACCAGTGTTACCATCCCTGTCATCACCAGTGTTACCACATCGGTCATCACCAGTGTCACCACTTCTGTCATCACCAGTGTCACCACATCTGTCATCACCAGTGTTACCACATTTGTCATCACCAGTGTTACCATCCCTGTCATCACCAGTGTTACCACATTTGTCATCACCAGTGTTACCATCCCTGTCATCACCAGTGTCACCACATCTGTCATCACCAGTGTTACCACATCTGTCATCACCAGTGTCACCACATCGGTCATCACCAGTGTCACCACATCTGTCATCACCAGTGTCACCACATCTGTCATCACCAGTGTCACCACATTTGTCATCACCAGTGTCACCACATCGGTCATCACCAGTGTCACCACATGTCATCACCAGTGTTACCACATCTGTCATCACCAGTGTCACCATATCTGTCATCACCAGTGTCACCACATCGGTCATCACCAGTGTCACCACATCTGTCATCACCAGTGTCACCACATCTGTCATCCACACAACCTTCTGGTTTACTTGATGATGCTCTTTCTAAAATCATATTCACGTCATCTTTGTATTTCCAAGTTCCTCAGGACTGTTTCTTCTAAGACTAGTTTAAAATCTATCGAAGTTTTTTCTCCTCCCATAACCGTGGATGATACATCAAACCTCTGAAGTACAACTAGAAGTACAACGAAGAAAGAAAAACTATATACGGAAAATGAATACAAAACAAAAGTCTACTCATTCATTTCTTCATCAATGGCACCCAAGTCTGTTTTCGGTGTTGTAAGTTCATCAGGAATAAACAGATCCCAAATGAGATGACATCACTCGGCTGGAGGAACTCCTGTATATTCATAAATACAGTAATTGACACCACTACCACAGTCTCCTTATGTAACGTATTGTAATGAAGAACGTTACTTACTTGTAACTGTCACATAATATTAATATCCTATTTAAGGAGATACTATATTCCCCGAAAGAACTTTAGTCACCACACCCTGACGACCAAGTGTGCTGCTAATTTTGGTATCTATCAATTCGGTGGTTTTTAATTTGCATTTAATTTTATAATTTTT
The DNA here is from genome assembly GCA_958450375.1 of Homarus gammarus. NCBI lineage: Eukaryota > Metazoa > Arthropoda > Malacostraca > Decapoda > Nephropidae > Homarus > Homarus gammarus. The sequence goes on from CAUDMG010001221.1 coordinate 2,655,911, forward strand.
TCATGTACCAAAGGTTGTTTGGAAATATACTCAATAAGGTGAACGGAACTCGTTATACAGAACATCTAAGATCTGTCAACATCAGGCCACCGTCTCTAAGTCAATATTCAACGAACACAACACGTCAGGTTCATCAGCCTGAGGCGCTAACAACATGGTCATTTTTATCGTGTAACTATACAAGAGCGAAACGCCTCTACCAGGAAAGAAACAGTACCTGCCACCGCAAAATAATCTGGCGTCCCCTCCTCACCTCAAGTTTGTCTGACAAACACGTCAGTTCCCCTCAAAACCGTCATGTCTTCTCATTCCATCCAGGGCCCAAGCTGTGGTGGCCGGTAGGGCGCCAACGAACAATGGCGCGCTTTGTTTTGGCGGGAACCTGGACAATAACAAATGAGTGGTTCGGAGGACTCAATCGATTGTCCCGGCTTCCCCCCGGAGGACCACGGGCGTTGAAGCTTTCCCCAGGAATTTCCTGGTGTTTGGGGGATTTAGGGAGATGCTGTGGGCTATCCCTACAGGCTCGTCCTGACCGCCGGATGTGCAGGAGTTTGTATGGTTTTTGTGAGAGTGAGAGAGGCAACTTAAATGGTAGGATTACCAAGACTTTCAACAATTCTTTTTTTATCTTGTCCCAACATAAATAAAACCTATTTTTCTTTTTTTTTCGTAAAAGTAACAATAGCTACAGTATATATTTCCATTACTAGACGTTCAGCACGGTATTGTTTGGATAGTAATAATTATTCCACCAACTGACCACTAAGAGAGTGACCATTGGAACACAAACCGTATTTAATCTTCACTTCCACGAACAGTATGGCTGAACAACCCAGACACATTTTGGGGGTTATTTGCTCAGGTCAGGTGTTTGATCAGGTTGTCTCGCCTTCACCTACAGCACCTGGTATGTGGCTAATTAACCTCCAACACACCTGTCATATAACATCTGTCACCCTCGTTGTTGTACTTTCAGAGGCATGTAGTCTCTGGCGATGACCTGTGACGATATCTTGCGATATATAATTTACTTCAATCTCGCAATTTCATCCTCGATCTCACACACACACACACACACACACACACACACACACACAGTAATTAAACAAACAAACAAATTTTAGTCAACCAACACTTGTATATAATCATCAAATTGCATTTTTTCACTTATTTCTAAAACAAGTGTACGGACTTAAAGAGACAAATATCTAACAATATGACAAACAATCAGTAGATTTTAGTCGGTGTGTTAAGCTGCGTGTGGACAATAACAACACATTAGCTGCGGGAATTTAAGTCACTGTTCCTGTTCCGTCAGACTACACTCATTTCTGTCACTCCCTGTCAGTACAAAGATAAAAACATACCATCACTTATCTCAAGATGGAACAGATGATGCACAATCGTCTATAACTCACAATCCAAGTGTTTAACATCTCAAATTTTAATAACTCAGATTTTTTTTAAATTTTATTATGTTATTTTCATATATGTCAAGTTGGTGGGTGTTGGTGAGTATCGGAGTGTTGGTGAGGGCTGTGGACACATCCATCACGTCGGGTGTCATCCACGGGCGCTTTAATGTGAAACCTTCTCACACAAACATCGACGAAGATAATGATGACAAGAAGGTGGTCAAGCCCTCGCCAATACTCCGTTCCTGCTTCATGCAAGCCGGGCACAGAAAACCATCATGCCCTCCCATGCCGAAGGTGAAGGAGGGGCACCACCAAAACCACGTGACTTCCTGGGGGACCTGGAGCCCTTGGTCATCCTGCAGCGCATCCTGCAATGGAGGTCTCAGAATCCGCCACAGAAAGTGTCTTATGGATCCGTGTGTGAAGGGCCGCCACTCTCAGGCGAAGCTGTGTAACACTCAGTACTGTGGCCATGCCTGACCTCCACAGCCAGCTCCCTCATTTTATCTCCTCTTTTCTTTAACTTAATATTCCCACTCAACTCCTCCAGACATTCTAATCCTACATAATAAACAGCTATGTATAATTTCCGTAATGGCCTACAGTACATTGACTAACATCGTTTTCTACTCAACAACTTATGGGTTACCACTTCTCACACGGACACCTGACACCTGTGTGACTCTCGACAATATCAAGACAAATCGATGAACTTTGTTTTAGCACTTGCTACCTGGGGTGACACAGGTGCAGTAACTCTCCGAGGTTAAGTACACAGAACATATGTACCCAAAGAGACTAAACAAGAACAGCAGCTATTCCTCCAGACACTGACTTGAACGTTCACTGTTTCACACTTCAAAGATCAGTGATAGCCTAAGCGGTGAACTAAATCAGGCCAAAGCTGGGTGACATACTACAGTGCATATTAATGAAAACACAAAATACAAATCATACTTAGTTTTTAGAAATAAATATAATGTAGACCAAGCTTCACACTGATCTAATCAACTATAAGGATAAGTGACACACACACACACACACACACACAACTTGTTGACGGGTGAAGAAGGAAATAGGAGAAAGGTAACAAACATAAGAAAAACAACTATTTCATTAGTTTTTTCCTAAATTAATAAAGTTTTACCCCTCACCTTCCAGATAGTTCATGTTCCAGCACAAGTAAACCAGACAAGCTGCCCAGTCCTGCACACAGCGAGTCTCTCTGCCTCAAAGTGTCACAGCCAATCGTCTATTTTGGTTTATGGTCCAAAAACTAATTAAAGTAAATTTTTGTTTTATTATCCGCTAAACTTTTTCCCTAAGTTTGATGACCAAAAAAAAATCCTTAGTGGTCTCTGTAATGGAAGAAAACGGGGAACTGGAAGCACACACACGCTCCCATCAGCTTCTAGTGACGTAACAGAGGTTGAGGTCTCTCTTCTCCAGCTACTCTACTACTACATCTACGGGTACACCTGCAGCTCTACGGGTACATCTGGAGCTCTACGGGTACACCTGCAGCTCTACGGGTACATCTGGAGCTCTACGGGTACATCCGCAGCTCTACGGGTACATCTGGAGCTCTACGGGTAACGCTCTTCAAGTTGTAGCACTACAGGTAAGACGTCTCTAAAGAAGCACACATTAACCTATATTCCCCTGACTATCTGTACAGCAGCCACCATACCCGCTGCGGCACCTCACCTGACCTTCAGAGAGCAGATGGTCAGGTGTATAATCTTCCCCAGTTATTATTCCTTCCTAAAATCTTGTCTTCTTCAACAACGACACAAAACTCTCCAGTCTCCTCCTCAATGACAGCCACTTTGTTAAATTAGCTTCACCTCCTGACAGCCAACCAGCCAGTCGGTTTAGGCCAGTCTGTCAGCCAGACACAGAGACAAGAAGCTCTCTACTCTGCCACCAGCAACACCCCTCCTTCACCACCACCATTACCACCTCGGCCCACCATACATCTCCCCACTAACCATAACATAACACTCAATCATTCTACCATTCCTCAGCTCTGCTCCAACGACGCCGGGAAAGAAATCGGAAATCATGAGAGAAGGCAACTACGTCCTACAGTAAAAACAGAATATACGTGTGTGTGTGTGTGTGTGTGTGTGTGTGTGTGTGGTTCCTTTAAGTGGCTTTAACAAAATTTCAATAGCAACGCCAACCAGGGCTCCCCACAGGCAACGGTAGACCCCTCACCCCGCCTCACAACACGCCAGCTCTCCCTTTCCAATTTCTGGAATCTGCTCTCCTGGAAATAAGGAATGCGAACGGGAACCACACAAGACTTCACTCCGACTTCTCGAACGCTCCGGGAATGAACTTATAAAACTATACATTTCCTATAGTATACATTCTGTTTTCCCGACGCAACCGCTCGTAGCCACCTCACAAAATGGTGTGTTCCGGGGTGAGGGGTGGTGGTGAGGTGAGGGTGGGGAGGGGTTAGGGGTGGTGATGTGAGGGTAGGGAGGGGTTAGGGGTGGTGATGTAAGTTGTGGGAGGGAGGAGAGTAAAAGATTGAGAGATGATGATGGAAGGGGAGGAAGAGGTATAAACGATGAAGAGAAAGGGTGTGGATGACAGGTGTGGCGTTGATGACAGGTGTGGTGCTGATGACAGGTGTGGTGTTGGATCATCCCTGGGAGCCGTGAGGGACGAGGAGTGAGGGTGGAGTTAACCCTCTGGTGATACAACACTCACTCAACCACACCATCTCCCATACCACACTACCACCCACACACCACACTACCACCCACACACCACACTACCACCCACACACCACACTACCACCCACACACTACCACCCACACACCACACTACCACCCACACACCACACTACCACCCACACACCACACTACCACCCACACACTACCACCCACACACCACAACTACCACCCACACACCACACTACCACCCACACACCACACTACCACCCACACACCACCTCTCCTACAGCCAAAGTTTCTATCACCTTCGTAGGGGAAAAAAACAACAACAGAAAGAAGACGGCCGAAAATTCTCCCTCTTTACGGTGGGTCTTTGTCAGGTGTCTTTGTTCCAGTTGGTTACTTTTGGCTTTATTAGAGGGATTTAGGCCTAATCCCAGCCCGCTCTACTTACGTGAGGATTAACATCTTAAGAGAAAAGTCTTATCCCCAACCTGATCTACTTAGGAAGAGATTGAAATGTTTTTAGAAAGTGTCTGATGCTATTCTCAGCTGTTCTTAAGTCAACCGATTGAAATATTTTAAGAAAGTGTTTGATGCGACCTTCAGTTATACTCAAAGCAGGTGAGGTAATCTATGGCAAGTGTTCACTCATACAATACAGTTAAAACAGGTGTTCACTCATATAACAGGTTAAAACAGGTGTTCACTCATATAACACAGGTTAAAACAAGTGTTCACTCATACAACACAGGTTAAAGCATCTGTTGCCTCACGAATCAATGGTTAAAATAACAGCTGTTGACGTACAAACCTTACGTTAAATACCATAGGAGACCGTAAGGGAGGTTAAAAGTGGAAAGGGAGACAAGGGGACCTGGATTGTGGGAAAGGGAGACAAGGAGACCTGGATTGTGGGAAAGGGAGACAAGGAGACCTGGATTGTGGGAAAGGGAGACAAGGAGACCTGGATTGTGGGAAAGGGAGGCAAGGAGACCTGGATTGTGGGAAAGGGAGACAAGGAGACCTGGATTGTGGGAAAGGGAGACAAGGAGACCTGGATTGTGGGAAAGGGAAACAAGGTGACCTGGATTGTGGGAAAGGGAGACAAGGTGACCTGGATTGTGGGAAAGGGAGGCAAGGTGACCTGGATTGTGGGAAAGGGAGGCAAGGTGACCTGGATTGTGGGAAAGGGAGGCAAGGTGACCTGGATTGTGGGAAAGGGAGGCAAGGTGACCTGGATTGTGGGAAAGGGAGGCAAGGTGACCTGGATTGTGGGAAAGAGAGACAAGGTGACCTGGATTGTGGGAAAGGGAGGCAAGGAGACCTGGATTGTGGGAAAGGGAGACAAGGAGACCTGGATTGTGGGAAAGGGAGACAAGGTGACCTGGATTGTGGGAAAGGGAAACAAGGTGACCTGGATTGTGGGAAAGGGAAACAAGGTGACCTGGATTGTGGGAAAGGGAAACAAGGTGACCTGGATTGTGGGAAAGGGAGACAAGGTGACCTGGATTGTGGGAAAGGGAGGCAAGGTGACTTGGATTGTGGGAAAGGCAGAGGAAGAATAATTGAATTGGAGGAAGGGAGAACGGAAGAAGTGGAAGGGAGAGGTAGGGGGAGAGAGGGGAGGAGAGTGGATAAGGGGTAAGAGGAGAAAAAGTGACGGACACGTACACTGGGGGAAGGGGGGAGTGGTTAAAAATGAGAGGGGGGAGAAAACTGGTTTTGGGGAAGGGAGGGAGAGGGAAAGGATAGGGGAAGGGAGGGAGGGGGGACGAAGGAGAGGGGAAGGGAGAGGGGGAAGGGAGAGGGGGGAGGAAGAGGGGGAGGGAGGGGGGGGCGAAGGAGAGGGGATTCACCAACTCTCCCTCTGGTCTCCAAATTTGGATTAAACCGGATAGAAGAAAAACGACAATTAAATATCGCAAACCCCCACGAGAGAGAGAGAGAGAGAGAGAGAGAGAGAGAGAGAGAGAGAGAGAGAGAGAGAGAGAGGAAAAAAACAAGACAAAAACGATTCAAACAACAAAACACGACCCCCCCCCCCCCCACAAAGGAAGGATTACACAATAAAAACAATCTAAAACGACCTCAAGTTAATTAAATACACACAAAATACGACCCCAACCATACCAAGACCTAGTATAATACCGAGAACGAAGCAGATAATTTGGTGCTTCAACCGAGAAAGAATAAAATGACTAACGTAACTCCACAATAGAGCTGGGAAGGTAAGGCCACGTAACAAAGACATTATTCACCACATCGATAAGAGGTTTAATCTATACATGAGCGAGGCCTTGAGACGCGGTTAATACATCACACTCATAAAATAACAAAAGAAAGTAACATGTAAAAAAAACAAAAAAACAGCTGATTTATATCCATGTCTACGGCCGTGAATGATGAAAAATCAAATGTTGTCAAATATTCATTAGATTCACGACTGAGAGAGAGAGAGAGAGAGAGAGAGAGGAGAGAGAGAGAGAGAGAGAGAGAGAGAGAGATCAATAAACACGTTTTTGTAATGTTTACAACCCTGGACGATAAACCTGCACACACACACACACACACACACACCTCTGTCTCTCTCACCAAGGCAGGTTTTCTTTTATTATTCTTGTCTCTATCCGCTGTCTCATCCCTTCTTCTGGTTATGTTAGGTTAGGTTAGGTTAGGTTAGGTTACATTAAGTCAGGTGAAGGTTAGGTTAGGTTACATTAAGTCAGGTGAAGGTTAGGTTAAGGTACGTAAAGGTGTGTGATCACTTAATCAAACACCTCAAAGGGGTGAACTAAAGGTGACATTCTATTGTCTTCATTATTTGTGGAAGAGTAAATGGCGATAAAAAATTCATTAGAAAATTATCTGGGGGAGGCAAAGTTTCCCATCTTGAGGGTGTTGTAATTTGTGTTTTGTGTGTGTGTGTGTGTGTGTGTATCCGGGGACCCGTGATCGATACCCGCCTGAGGAACTCGTTTGACAAAGGTTCATTAAGTTCCTATTATAATGCTCTCTCTTTCTGCTCTTTCTCTCTTTTTCGCTCTCTCTTTGCCCCCTCCCTCTGTTCCCCCTAAGGATCTCTCTCTCTCTCTCTCTCTCTCTCTCTCTCCACACACACACAACGAACTTCAATTGAAACGTTGACCTGTAACAAAAAAATCCCACATCAATAAACGTTAATGTAAACGTTTGTCACCATAACCCACATTTCAAAAAGACTCATACAACTCACAACACATGTCATTGTACGTGTCTGACATGTACAAAAAAAAAAAAAAAAATACGCCAGGCATTCATTTCAACGCCAGAGTGAACGCCAACCCAAAAAAACTAATGTTAATTATTCATTGCAACGTTTGAAAGGACAACTCCCACAGTGATTACTAAAAAACAAAAAAAAAAGTTGGACATGAATAAACCATCTGAATAAACAAAAAGAACCGCAGGATATAACAACCTATAATAAACGTTGATGATAGGAACGTTTGTTGATGATAGGAACGTTTGTTGATGATAGGAACGTTTATTGATGATAGGAACGTTTATTGATGATAGGAACGTTTATTGATGATAGGAACGTTTGTTGATGATAGGAACGTTTATTGATGATAGGAACGTTTGTTGATGATAGGAACGTTTATTGATGATAGGAACGTTTATTGATGATAGGAACGTTTATTGATGATAGGAACGTTTGTTGATGATAGGAACGTTTATTGATGATAGGAACGTTTATTGATGATAGGAACGTTTATTGATGATAGGAACGTTTATTGATGATAGGAACGTTTATTGATGATAGGAACGTTTATTGATGATAGGAACGCTTATTGATGATAGGAACGTTTATTGATGATAGGAACGTTTATTGATGATAGGAACGTTTATTGATGATAGGAACGTTTCTTGATGATAGGAACGTTTCTTGATGATAGGAACGTTTTTTGATGATAGGAACGCTTATTGACGATAGGAACGCTTATTGACGATAGGAACGCTTATTGATGATAGGAACGTTTCTTGATGATAGGAACGTTTGTTGATGATAGGAACGTTTATTGATGATAGGAACGCTTATTGATGATAGAAACGCTTATTGATGATAGGAACGCTTATTGATGATAGGAACGCTTATTGATGATAGGGACGTTTATTGATGATAGGAACGTTTATTGATGATAGGAACGTTTCTTGATGATAGGAACGTTTCTTGATGATAGGAACGTTTATTGATGATAGGAACGTTTATTGATGATAGGAACGTTTATTGATGATAGGAACGCTTATTGATGATAGGAACGTTTATTGATGATGGGAACGTTTATTGATGATAGGAACGCTTATTGATGATAGGAACGCTTATTGATGATAGGAACGCTTATTGATGATAGGAACGTTTATTGATGATAGGAACGTTTATTGATGATAGGAACGTTTATTGATGATAGGAACGCTTATTGATGATAAGAACGCTTATTGATGATAGGAACGTTTATTGATGATAGGAACGTTTATTGATGATAGGAACGTTTATTGATGATAGGAACGTTTATTGATGATAGGAACGTTTATTGATGATAGGAACGCTTATTGATGATAGGAACGCTTATTGATGATAGGAACGCTTATTGACGATAGGAACGTTTATTGATGATAGGAACGCTTATTGATGATAGGAACGTTTATTGATGATAGGAACGTTTATTGATGATAGGAACGTTTATTGACGATTGGAACGTTTATTGATGATACGAACGTTTATGGATGAAACAAACGTTTATTGATGATACGAACGTTTATTGATGATACGAACGTTTATTGAGAGCTGACCACAGAGGAAGAGGGGGAGTAATAATAACGAGAGAATCGAGAGCAATTTTGAAAGAGGTGAATTGAGGTAAGAATCCCAACAAGGTAAGAGGTTCATTAGTGAGAGGCCCAGGGTAGGAGAGGAAGAGAGTGGGGGGGGGGGTGAGAGGTGAGGAGAAACGAGGAGAAAATAGAGAGAGAGAGAGAGAGAGAGAGAGAGAGAGAGAGAGAGAGAGAGAGAGAGAGAGAGAGTACCTTCCTCCTCCCCATCTCCCATCTCATCCTTTCCTCCTCCTCGTCTCTTCCCTTTTTCCTCTCCCACTTCTTCCCCATCTTATCCCTTCCTCCTCCCTTCCTCTTCCACATCTCATCCCTTCCTCCTCCCCCCCCCCTCATCTCCTCCCTTCCTCCCCCGACATAAAATCGATCAGCCACTACCTCCGTCACCTCGCCAACTCCGTCTTCCCTCCATCATTTTATTTTTGGGAAGAAGAGAAGGAAGAAGAAGAGAAGGAGGAGGAGGAGGAGGAGGAGGAGGGAGAGGAGGAGGAGGAGGAGGGAGAAGAGGAGGAGGAGGAAGAGGAGGAGGAGGAGGGAGAAGAGGAGGAGGAGGGAGAAGAGGAGGAGGAGGAGGAGGAGGGGAAGGAAGAGGAAAACGAAGAGGAAGAAAACGAGGAGGAGGCATTTGTGGGAAGAAGAAGGGCAATAGACAATAGAAAGGAGGAATAGGAAGCAGCAATGAGAAGAAGAGGAAGGGGGTAAACGAGGAGAAGGAGGCGAATAGGTGAGTAAAGGAGGGAGAAGAAGAGAAGGAGGAGGCAGCGATGGGTGGATGAGAAGGTGAATGGAACACGAGAATGTGGGTGGAAGAGGGGTGGCGAGTGGAGGAGGAAGTGGAGGAGGTAGTAAGTGGGAGGAGGAGGAGGAAAAGAAGAAGGAAATAAGAAAGAAGAAGATTTAGATGGAAAAGAAAGTGTGAAAATAGGTTGGGTAATTATGTGAAAGAGAAGGAAGAAGAGGCGAAGGAGGAAGACAAGGGAGAGACAAAAGTAGAAGATAGGGAATATATGGAAGAGGAAGAAGATGAAGAGATGGAAGAGGAAGAGATGGAAGAGGAGTAGTAGAAGAGATGGAAGAGGAGTTGTATAAGGTATAGGGAGACACGGGAGAAAAGTAAGAGTAGGAAGAAATGGAAGAGGAGGAAGAGATGGAAGAGGGGGAGTGGAAGGAATGGAAGAGGGGGATTGGAAGAGATGGAAGAGGAGGAGTAAAGGGAGGGAAGGACCGCGACGGAGAAATCTTTTGTCATTATCTTTTTCAGACAGGCGCCCAATTCCATTCAGTGTCAAGTGTCAGTGATGGGCAGACGTAAGAGGGAGAGAGGGAGACTACGTGAGGGAGAGAGGGAGACTACGAGAGGGAGAGAGGGAGGGAAGGAGGGAGAGGAAGAAGGGAGAGGAAGAAGGGAGAGGAAGAAGAGGGAGACTACGTGAAGGAGAGAGGTAGAGGAAGAGAGGGAGGGAAGGGAGGAGAGGAAGAAGGGAGAGGAAGAAGAGGGAGACTACGTGAAGGAGAGGGGTAAGGAGAGAGGGAGATTACGAGAGGGAGAGAGGGAGGGAGGGAAGGAAGGAGAGGAAGAAAGGAGAGGGAGAGAGGGAGGGAAGGAGGGAGAGGAAGAAGAGGAAGACCACGTGATGGGGAGAGGAAGGGAGACTACGTGAGGGAAGGAAGGAGAGGAAGAAGGGAGAGGAAGAAGAGAGAGAGAGAGAGAGAGAGAGAGAGAGAGAGAGAGAGAGAGAGAGAGAGAGAGAGAGAGAGAGCACTAATACAAGTGCCACAACATTATTATTCAATAAATCTATAACTGTATGAGGTAAGAGGAACGCGGGGATGAACACCCAGAGGTGATATTAAAGATCAACTGCGATACAAGATGAATAGCGAGAGCCACTAGTGCGAGGAGAGGACCTAAGTGGGCTGGGGGGAGGTGAGGGGGGTTGGGTAGGAGGGGAGGTCGGGGGGAGGTGAGGGGGGTTGGGTAGGAGGGGAGGTCGGGGGAGGTGAGGGGGGTTGGGTAGGAGGGGAGGTCAGAGGGAGGGAGGGGGTAAAGAGGAGGGGAGGTAAAGGGGAGGAGAGGGTAGGTGGAGAGGGGAGGTTAGGGGAGAGGGGAGGTTAGGGGGAGGGGAGTTTAGGGAGAGGGGAGGTTAGGGGGAGGGGAGGTTAGGGGGAGGGGAGGTTAGGGAGAGGGGAGGTTAGGGAGAGGGGAGGTTAAGGGGAGGGGAGGTTAGGGGGAGGGGAGGTTAGGGGAGAGGGGAGGTTAGGGGAATTTAGGGAGAGGGGAGGTTTGGGGGAGGGAGGGGGAGGTTAAGGGGAGGGGCAGGGGAGGGAAAAAGGGAGGGGAGGGGCGAGGGAAGGAAGAGGGAGGGGTGATGGAGGGGAGAGGGGGGGAGATGGAGGGGAGAGGGGGGGGAGAAGGAGTGGAGAGGACGAGGAGGAGAGGAGAGGGGTATGTCAAGAAGAAATTGCAGCGGGGTTTTCTGCCTCGAATTAAATGCACGGAGACTGGCGTTGGGGCAGCTATGAATAACATGGTATTTTCTTTCTTTTTTTTTTACCATCATACGGTTAAATAAAATGCAACAGCAGATATAATAAAAATAACAACTAATAATGGTCTAAGGGAATGAATTTTACTTTTAATAATGTATACAAAAATAGCTTATTTCTGCAGATGAAAGGAGTAGAATTAAAAAAAAAATGGAAAGCTTTGCGACAGTGAACCACCACTACTACCGCAATTACAACCACCACCACCCTCGCCACTACCACCTACCACCACAACTATCACCATCATCTACCAGGGCCGCCGTGTGGTATGGGGTCGAGTTGAAGGCGACCTCACAGTAAACACACGTCTCTTCCCCCCGCCCCCACCACTACCACCCCTCGACACGGATAATGCTACCGTCTTTAAAAGTACCTGCCACGACCCTTCTGCCGCGACCCGTCTGCCAAAGGGAGCCTCCACCTTTGTTATCACCACACACGGGGAACATAAGGAGTCCAAGCAACTTCCTTCTCTTAGAAATGTAGACCGACCCGCTTACTTTACCTTACCTACCTACCTACCTACTTACCTGGCCTACCTACCTGCTTACCTGGCCTACCTACCTGGACTACCTACCTGCTTACCTGGCCAACCTACCTTCCTTACCTAACTATTTTGCCTACCTTACAGTAGCTAACTGACTACATATCTACTTACCGATCCAAGCATCCACCCACCTGCCAGACCACTTCCCACCCCACCTTCCCCCACTACTACCTCTTAACTCTCCTTCACCGGCCTCCCATTCCTCTATACCCATACATACACATACAAAAAACTCCTCTCTCAGAACCCCCTCGTATTCCAGAACTTCCTCCATAGAAAAACATCCTCTTTTTTGTATAGGTGCAACAGGGAGATCTGAGATGAATTAAAAACTCGAGTGGAAGAGACCTTGCGAAACGTATCCTACTTGTCCACGTAGTGTAGGAGGGTCTAAGTGGGGGGGGGGGGAGGCAGGTCCATCCAGGCTTTAAAGGCGTGCACGGTACAAGTAGCTGAAATCACGTCCTCACTTCCACTGCCTCTGGGGATGGAGGTGAAGGAACGTGCTGTCTACTCTTACTTCCCTCACGCCTACCAAGAGTAAAGTGTCCGAAGCATGGTGTGTGTGTGTGTGTGTCTGTGTGTCTGTCTGTCTGTCTGTGTGTGTGTGTGTGTTTGTTTTTTTTACTTTGTCCGGCCAAGTGTTATGAGAGATTAGGGTTTGTGACACTAAGGCACGTCTGGAGGGAGGGAGGGAGGGAGGGAGGGGGAGAGGGAAAGTTTTGGGAAGGTCACGGCTAGGAGTGATCTCTGGTATAGGTTAGGTTAGGTTTGCCTTAGAGCTACTTAGTATACATGGTGGCAGTGCTCTGGCAGATAAAAGAATTACAGTGGATTACGACGGTACAGTAGGCCAGGGTCAGCAGCTCTCTGGCAGATAATACAGCAAAAGAAGCCAGAAATTCCAGCTCACTGTCAGATCATCAGGGTTCAGGGCTTAGTGCTGTATGGCAGATAGTAAGGTGGCGAGGACCTGAGAGGATCTTGGTGAGGTAGGACTATATCGAGATTAGCGCTTCCTTAAGTCTTGTCTTCTTTACCTGGGGCTGTGTCTAGGGTTTGGGGGCTGTGTCTGGGGTTTGGGGTTGTGTCTGGGACTTGATGCTGTGTCTAGGGTTTGGGGCTGTGTCTAGAGTTTGGGGGCTGTGTCTTGGATTTGGGGCTGTGTCTGGGACTTGATGCTGTGTCTGGGACTTGATGCTGTGTCTAGAGTTTGGGGCTGTGTCTAAGGTTTGGGGCTGTGTCTGGGACTTGATGCTGTGTCTAGGGTTTGGGGAAGTGTCTAGGGATGATGCTCTGTCTAGGACTTAGGGCTACGTTTGGGGGCTGTGTCAACATTCCGATGATTTAAATCTTGGTAAACGAACGACGAGGAAAATCGATGCATCAGGGAACGGGAAAACACACAGCTGTTAGATCCCCCAAAACAAGAATAAAATCACAAATCACACGAGGTTCAAACACACAACTTGTGACGAATATCAGAAATCGATGCGCGAGAGAGAGGGAAAAAAACAAACTAACAGACGTCGGTACAAAAGCAAGAATGTAATCACAAAGTTTCAGGATTCAGGTACAAAACTTTAATCCAGTGATACGAAGTTCTAATACAATGCTATAGGGCATTAATATTGATACAAAGCTTAAATACAGTGATGCAAAGCTTTAATACAGTGATACAAAGCTTAAATAGTGATAAAAATCTTTAATGCAGATATAAAAATTTAATACAGTGATAGAAAGCTTTAATACAGTGATGCAAAGCTTTAACACAGTGATACATGGCCTTGACAGTGATACAAAGCTTTAATACAGTGATGCAAAGCTTTAACACAGTGATACATGGCCTTGACAGTGATACAAAACTTTAATACAGTGATACAAAGCTTTAACACAGTGATACATGGCCTTGGCAGTGATACAAAACTTTAATACAGTGATACAAAGCTTTAACACAGTGATACATGGCCTTGGCAGTGATACAAAACTTTAATACAGTGATACAAAGCTTTAACACAGTGATACATGGCCTTGGCAGTGATACAAAACTTTAATACAGTGATACAAAGCTTTAACACAGTGATACATGGCCTTGGCAGTGATACAAAGCTTTAATACAGTAATGCAAAACTTTAATACATTGATACGAGGTATTAAAACAGTATTTGTTTTAAATGTGAGATGTCTTAAGTGTTGTCACACACACACACACACATACACACACACACACACACACACATGTCATAATAGTACTCGAGGGAACATCAGACGTCTTTGCACCGTAGAATATCCTCAACTAAGAATATAAACACAGACGCAGTTGTCTATGGCGACTGAAGCAGAGAGTTAATCTTAATATCAACGATGAACTTCAATTTAATTTCAGACGACATTAGTTAAAATAAATTGATATACATTGACACGAGTGTTTAAAACTTACACAAGAAGAAAATGAATATATTTTCTTTCGTGTAAACGCTTGCAAAAAAAAAAACTACCCCACGTAGATTTACATTTAGAGGGCCAGATATTTGGGCCACCAGATGTAAACAGAGCCACTTTGACGATGACAGTCACAATCACATGTTAGACAACCATAAGACTCCCTGACGTAGGTGTTAATGAGAAGACATACAAGGTGAGAGACTCCGTGACACGAATACAGTCTCTCCTGGTGACAAATGTTTACCATAGGCAAGTCCTCAAGTCACCCTGGGCACTGGTGATCTGGGGGAACATGTGTCAGGAGGTTGACTCTCACTACCTCTGCTGTAAACCCCGAGGAGGAGGAAGAGGAGGAGGAGAGCAAATGGTGATGAGCGAAGCTGAGGTTGATGGTTGCAGCGCTGCCATCACGGGGAGAATGTTTGAGCTCTAACCTTTAATATTACGGGTAAATATAACTCGACGGGGAGAAGAAAGGGAGGGTGCGGGTGGCGGTCCCAAACCCACTTTCGTCTTTAACTGAGACACACAGACAGACAGAGAGAGAGAGAGAGAGAGAGAGAGAGAGAGAGAGACGAAAGGTGTTCATGTTACCAGATTACAAGAAAATTCAACGCAATAATATATATATATATATATATATATATATATATATATATATACATATATATATATATATATATATATATATATATATATATATATATATATATATATATATATATATATATATTATTTTTATCTTAATCTCGCAACATTATTTCTGGGGGACGAAGGAGGACGAGTTATCACGTTTCAGGGTCATAAGAAAAATAAATCACACTCTTAAGTTATTTTCACCGCCATGGGCATTAGTTGACACGAAATAGTTCAATTCCAAACGAAGAGTAAAAATTTTGGGAATGAGAAAAGTGAAGGTCGATTTTTGGTTCAGGAGATATAAGAAAAATAGTGAGAATGAATTTTTGGTTGAGGGAGAGCGAGCTGGAGAGGAATAAGATCTTGAGTCGGCAGCCTCACCTTTGATCTCTCTAAAAATATGTAAAGTAATTAAGTCGTTTGGACTAAAATCCAGTTTTAGGCACTACGCTGGGAGAAAAATTACTTAATTCCTTTGAAAATCTCAAATGAGATTTCGCTAATATGTATTTTATTTATTTTTTTAATATTTCACTGACGAAGAACTACCATTAAGGAAGGCATATTAACTTATCACTATAACTTACACTCCGAGTGAATTCAACTCACCAAAGTTGATTCATAAAATACTTAAAACCAATTATTAAATATGGATAATAAATTTAACTAAGCATTTCATTCAATTAACCAAAATGAAGTATACAATTTTTGCTTAATATCAAAATCAAAACCCAATATTAGAATAAAAGTAAATATTCCGATACAAAACTGACTTAATCTTCCTCATTCACGAAAAGACAAAAAAACATCTAATCACCACAACACGTAAAGAGAACAAAATAACTAAGCTAAATACTTCATTCAACATCTCTTATATCCAATCAAAATATTTACAACATTCTACGTCACAATCACTGCCTCTTCACCGTCATCACCATTATCCTCATCATTCATCACCGTTACTATAATAATAATAATAATAATAATAATAATAATAATAATAATAATATCCTTTTATCTTTCACCTACACAAGAATACGTAAAAACATGAACGAGTTTATTCCTAGAAGCAGAGATGTGTAAGAATGACTGACTGACACACACACACACACACACAGGAGTGAACATACACGAAGACGCTTTAAACAGAAAACCGACGAACACATTACACAAGAACGATGATAAAAAATAATACGAGAAGCAAAGAAGTAAAAGAAATAAAGAAAGTCATACGGGCATCAATCACAGATTGATTAATATATATCAATAACAGTAATGGTAATAACAAGCGTAATGGTAATAAATAACAAGCATTAATAACATCGACAACGAAAGCAAGAATGGAGACAAAAACAGTACCGAATGGCACAGCAAAAAGAGTAAAAAATATCAGTGGACACAAATTCGAGGAAGATTATTTTGAGTACTAATATAATAAAATCAATAATAATAAAAGACATACAAGTAATAAACAAAAATAATTAGTAGTACCCAAAAGACAGTAATAAAAGTCAAACAAAAGCAGAAACTGGAATAAAAATACCAAGAAAAGCGGGAAAATAAATGGAAAAACATCGATAATTTGTTTTTAAAGAATCATTAACACCACTAAACACAATAAACGTAAAAATAAGAAAAACAATAACAAAAAACAAAAGAAAACGATAAGAAAGGTAAGAAAAATTAGCATTCACACAAAAGTACAGTAGCCAAAACAACTATTCGTGCATACTTTGTGGGAAACAATATGAGACCATGGACGATAAATTTGGGTATATGAGGGCTGTCACTAGTCACACGTAAACTTTCGGAGCATATCGACCCCCACCTGCACAGATAGTTGTTTTAGCTACTGTACAATCCCTACCCCAAACAACCCCCCCTCCAACTGACTAGTCTACTCTACCCTATAAAACAACCCATAACTTGAGTATATTAAATGTAATCCGCCTCAAATTTAGTCAGACAACAGCGTAAATATTAATAAATAAGTACACAAAATTTCAGATTTTTATCTTTAGTAGTTACTGAAGACTGATGGTAATTATAAAGGATATCAACACAGAAAAACTAAGTCAAATGTGTTCACTACCATATTGGAACTTTTAAGAAGGTGTAACTAATAAGTGGTATGTTTACTCCTTGTCAGATATGTACAGGGACTAACTCTTCCATCACTAGACATGTATATAAAAAAAAAAGTCAAACCTCTACACGAAAAAAAAAATATAAATGTTCCAACACATACGTACACACACACAAAGTGAATGCTATATCCATTCCCTATTCAAATCTTGGAATAAAACAGACAGAACTATAATATAAAAAACTAATTAAACCAACACAGAATTACAACACAACTAAAAAAAAAATCCCAAACAAACCACCGCCCCCCAAAAAAAACAACTTAAAACTCACATCACGGATAACAATAAACCTAAACCCTGATTATAAAATTCGAAAAGGTAAACCATCTATCCACCGCTGTTTGCCAGTCTAATTTTTTGGGGGCAATACACTGAAAAATGTTGTCCAAAAATCCACATATTCTTGAGCCTTAATGATGAGCTAATATTTGACACTCCCCACAACCTCGGTATGCATACTTCACTTTCATTATGATTCATGAAATACTACTTTTTTTTCTTCTTTTTTTTTATATATCTCTTTCTCTCACTCTCTCATTATCTCTCTCTCTCTCTCTCTCTCTCTCTCTCTGTCTCTCCGCAGAACAAAAAAAAAACGTAGCCAAACGACTTTAATCTTTTGCAGGAAAGGTCGGATGAAGAAAGACGTGACTTCGACATCAATTATGAAGGCGAGGAAGAAGAAATGAATGAGAGAAAGGACAGAACAAAGAAAAGAATAAAAGAGAGAAACAGAGAAAAGAATGCAGGAAAGGAGTGAAAGAGAAACTAATTAAGGAAAAAAGTGAGGAAAAGGACCAAATAAAGGAATGAAGGAGAAAAAGAAAATTAAGATGTTTTAACAATCTAAGAAGAGAGAAAAAACTGACTAACCATTTCTATAAAAGAGATTTAAAACAAGAGAAAAATATAATTCGATTTACGATGAGAGTATGAGTGTAAAACGAAAAGAAGAGATAAACAAGAGAAAAATATGGAGTAAGAGAAAATAATAACTAGCGCTCATTTGTATATCTTGTGTAGCCTTAGAAATAACAGAGGCAGAAGAGAGAGAGAGAGGAGGAGGGTGCGAGGTTAAAATAAAATTGAGAGGTGAGTGAAGAGCAACTCCTACGTGACATGAGAGAGAGAGAGAGAGAGAGAGAGAGAGAGAGAGAGAGAGAGACTGACTTTACAGCTTCCACGACCTTACCTCGCCCTCATCTACTAACACAATAACAGCTGTTGGGTAGGAGGGGGGGAAGGGGTAGAAGGGGGGGGGTAGAAGGGGGGAGGGGTAGGAGAGGGGGGAGGGGTAGGAGAGGGGGGAGGGGTAGGAGAGGGGGGGAGGGGTAGGATGGGAGGGGGAGGGGTAGGAGGGGGGGAGGGGTGGGGGAGGGGGGAAGGGGTAGGAGAGGGGGGAAGGGGTAGCGAGGGGGAAGGGGTAGCGAGGGGGAGGGGTAGGGAGGGGGAGGGGTAGGGAGGGGGAGGGGTAGGGAGGGGGATGGGTAGGGAGGGGGAGGGGTAGGGAGGGGGATGGGTAGGAGAGGGGGGAAGGGGTAGGGAGGGGGAAGGGGAAGGAGAGGCGGGAAGGGGAGAGAGAGAGGGAGGGAGGGGGAGAATAATTCATCCTCCTCTCAAGACGTTGTGGTGGGGGGTGTGGGGGGACCTGTTTGTCTTCATCATGGATCAATCTTAAGGAACATAAACCTGAACCAAGTATGGAAAATGTCGATGAAGAAGGGAGGGAAGGGGGGAGGGAGGGAAGGGGGGAGGGAGGGAAGGGGGGGAGGGAAGGGGGGAGGGAGGGAGGGAGGGGGGAGGGAGGGAGGGAGGGAGGGAGGGAGGGAAAAAAATTTTCTTGAGAGAGGAGGGAGGAGGAAGAAAGAGGTGAGGTAGAGAGTGGGTAAGTGAGTGTGTGTGAGTGTAGTTGAGTGTGAGTGTGTGTGTGTGTGTGTGAGCAAGAGTGTGGTTATTTTACAACACGTTTCATTGACACTCTCTCTCTCTCTCTCTCTCTCTCTCTCTCTCTCTCTCCAGAACTTGTGCCTCGTTGTGTCTCTGTTTACCAATAGTTGGAAGACCCCGAGTGACGTCACATACATCTCCTCCCCAACTTCCTCCTGGCCAATACGAATGAAGGAAAGGAACCGAGTAATATTTTTTTCCTGACCATTATTACTTTTCACATTATTTACTATCACCTGGCTGCTAATTGATACAGTACACATATTACCTTCGTGTTATAGCATTACAGGAAGTTATATTAGATAATTCATATAGTAGAGTTAACAAGACAAGAGATATGGACGAGAGTATCTGACTTAATAGACAATAGCACTTTAGTGGTTGGCGGTCAGGTGCGTGGGGATAATGAAGAGGTTATATTGTCTGGTAATAGTATAACACTATCATCATTATCGCTATCATCATCACCAAGGCATCACAAAGACCACCACCATCCTCAACGACACACACACAACCCCCCCCCCCCCCCCACATCCCCATATGGAAGGCTTCCGACCAAACCTGAAACTTTGTTACTTAAAATAATCTTGGCGCCCCTGTAAACTTTTACCAACTGTACTATTGTTGCTTTGAGAATATTGAATCAGGCGAGGTATTCAGTACGTTAACCTCCAGAGACTTTCGGAGGCCACTTGGGAGACAGACATAGAGGCCACGAGATTTCAGGGCCACCAAGACTATCGAGGGCCACAAGTACACCTTAAGGCCACACTATCGAGGGCCACAAGTACACCTTAAGGCCACACTATCGAGTGCCACAAGAATGTATAGTAATGGTGTTTGTTGTATATTCGAATTGAAAGTGATTTTAGAATTGACCAAGACACGCGTCCAGCCCAAGACACGCGTCCAGCCCAAGACACGAGTCCATCCCAAGACACGCGTCCATCCCAAGACACGCGTGCCCACATCAAGACATGCATGCACCATATCACGACACGTGTGTGACCCAAGGCACACGTACCAACATCATTTAAATATTCACCTCACCTAACCTAACCTAACTTAACCTAACCTAACCAAACCAAATCCACCCTCGGTCACCAAACTATTGAGCGAATATCCAGCTCTCTAATCAACCCCCCGAGATTAATGATCAATCAGGTGGTCAACTACCGTAAATCAATAACCAATCACACAATGAATAACTAAATCAAATTACCTGTTACTACTGTACAGCGGTTCTCACTCAACTATTTCTCGCCGTCAATTTACACCAGATTAAGGTGGTCAATCACGGATCAAGATCAATAACCAATCAGATGATCAATCACGGAACCAGATCAATAGCCAATCAATCACGGAACAAGCACAATAACCAATCAGGTGGACAATCACGGAACAAAATTCAATCACGGAACAAAATCAAACACGGAACAAGATCAAACACGGAACAAGCTCAATCACGGAACAAGCTCAATCACGGAACAAGCTCAATAACCAATCATGGATCAGTCATCCCCTTGGCCTGGGCGCTGCACCTTCCCCCCCCCCCCCCCCCAAAGAGCGTCACGGCCAGCCAATAATTCCGGATATAATGAGTTTGTGTCTTGTTGGTAAACCTCTGTATCCCATCAGCGGAGGGAGGTCGCAGACGAGACCCCGCTGTCCAGGGACCACCTACCGGAGGGAGAGAGAGAGAGAGAGAGAGAGAGAGAGAGAGAGAGAGAGAGAGAGAGAGAGAGAGAGAGAGAGAGAGAATTGATGACTCATAGATAGATAAGAGTTGATCTAGGGAAACGAAGCCAGGGTGGAGGGAGGGGTGATGGAAAGGAAGAGAGAAATGGAGGGAGGGAGGAAAGTGAAGGAGGGAAAGAGGAATGGAAGGGAGGGAGGGAAAGGAGGAAGAGAGAAAAGGAAGGAAAGGGAAAGAGGGAGGAAAGGGAGGAAGGGAAGAAAGAAAAGTAGGGAGGGAGGGAAGGAAGAGAAAGAGGGAGGGAGGGAGGGAAGAACAATCTCCTACCTATTAATATGATGGTCAGAGGGCGGCGAGGGAAGGAAGGAAAACGACGATATGAGTAAATTCTCGCCCCGTCCCCCTCCCCTCCCCTCCCCCTCACTCCCTCTATTTCAGTCGCTAGTCATGTTGAAAGACCATAGGCGGGAGGCAGATGCATACATAGGTAGGTGGGAGGCTCTGATGGTGGTGTTGGAGGTGGTAATGGAGTGGTGGTGATGGTGGTGGAGATAGTGGTGGTAACGGTGGTGGTTCTGTACCGGAGATGAAGTGGACGACGAAGGATAGGAACTTGCAGGAGGTTTGAAGAAGGAGAAGAAGAGAATGGACGAGGGAAAACAGAAACGAAAAAGAAGGATTGTCAAGAAGAAATGACGAGACTGGAGCCATAGAGAAAATATAATTGCAATCAAACCATTAGACACACGAGAAGACAAAGTCAACACATGGAAAAGGAAGAAAATGTGGTGTGGGAGACGATATAAGTGGACGTGGAAGGGGGCATGAGGAAGGGGGGTGTGAAGGGAAGGGCGTGAGACGGTGGAGGGAGGGACGGGAGGGAGGAACGTGACAGAGGCGGTGGAGGGAATGCTGAAAGTGAACGTGAAGGGAGGAAGGGAAGGGAATGTGAAAGGAGGCAAGTGAACGGAAGGAAGGAAGGAAGGAGAGAAGTGAACATATAGGAAAGGAGGGAAGGAGGGAGGGAGGAAAGCGAAAAAGGTCGTAAAGGGAGGGAGCACCAGTGTTGGAGTATGAAGTTTTGGATCAATTTGCGGCATAGCGGTTATTTCAGGGTATTGGTAGAGGTTGGCGGTAACTGTGACATCCCCCCCAACGCTTCCCGCTACCTGTCAGGGGTCGACAATGGTACTGGTGACGGTGGTGGTGGTGATGGTGGTACTGGCCATTGAGATAACGGTGGTGGTCGAGAGAGGCCTGGCAACTATGGCGTTATTGTCTGTGGTGATGATGGTGTGTGTGCGAGAGAGAGAGAGAGAGAGAGAGAGAGAGAGAGAGAGAGAGAGAGAGAGAGAGAGAGAGAGAGAGAGAGAGAGAGGATAATGACGAAGATGATGACGAGGTCTTCACTGCGTGGTTGTCAACCCCCCAAAAGAGGATCATGATCTTACAAGTCTCCCATTACTACCACTCTTCTCTTCCAAAATCTCCCATCCTTTTCCTACCTCATTTTTACTTTACTCCTTCCGTTTCTACCGCCTTTCCTCTTCCAGTCCCTCCTCCTCCCCTTCCCTGCCTCTCACAATGAACAAAAGTCCAAATACGGCATAAAAGGTCTCGCCTAACTAAAGGGAGAGTCTCGGTGTAATTCACACGCCATTTTAGCCTCTAGCTTTAGGCCTCTACTTGAAATTGAAACAGTTGGATATGTTCTCGCATCACTAGTGAGAGAGAGAGAGAGAGAGAGAGAGAGAGAGAGAGAGAGAGAAAGAGAGAGAAAACAAGTGCATTTCCTGGAGAGAGAGGGAGGGATGCTGGCGGAAATTTGAGCTAGAGTGATGATGGCACACACAGGAGCCTCGTCATTGTAGCATTATACATGGCGTAGTTTAATGTATCATACTCATCATTGTGGCAGTGTGAAGTATTATACATGGCGTAGTTTAATGCATCATACTCATCATTGTAGCAGTGTAGAGTATCATGCATATAAATTAATTTATCATATTCATTATTATTCTGTTGATAAAATGACCAAGTTAAGCGCCATAAACACTTAAATGTCAGTTTCTCCATAAATAGCAAAATCAAAATAAGAATAAATAAATTTCGACCACAAGGGTTTAACATATCATTGTTTACTTCTGCTAATAATACAAAGGCAACGTATCTCCTAGGGTAAATAAATAGATAAAAATAGCAATGGGTGTCCTCCTCTGTAAAACACACACACAAACACACACACAGAGGCGGGACATCCACAAAATTGGCGGGAACGAGACGTAAAGAGCGGGGCGGCAGGTCAACCACCACGACTACACTCCGCTGATTGATTAGCTTTCACAACTTAATGTGCGAATGATGAGTGATAATTACCTTTGAAGACAATGCTATTAGATTTCAATGATGCAATTAACCGATGGATAATTGGCAAGGGTTGGCGTGGGTGAAAGCTGGCAGTCAGTCTGGCACACACACACACACTTTACCTATCAGCTACCAGTGTCTCTTGACTCGTGTAAAATAGTGAAAAAATTTCCCTCGCTCTAACTAAAAAAATAACTGGATGAACTTACGTCATCACCTCATGCGGAACATCAATTTAGCTCCAGAATTATCACCAAACTTCTGACATTTACAGGAAAATGTTCACATCATTGTCAAAACTCAAGCATGAACATTTTTCTCTCTGAACAACCTGACACACATACATACAATACAAAATGAACAACCTGACACACACACACATACAATACAAACTGAACAATTCTGGCCATTGTGTATTTTGTCCGGTTTACCCCACAAAAAAATATCATTCAATATTTTAACAGCTGGAAACACTGGGAGGAACATTCTACACATTCATCAGTCATAACATTCAATAAACTTGTGAATAATTTATCAACCCCCAAAAGAAAGAAAATATTCATAATCTCCCCAACTTCCTTTTTTGCAGTAGTAATAAAATACAAATATTGCAGGCTAATAATCATCAGGGTATAAGTGCATGCTAATTAAGGAAGGAGAGGGGAAGGGGAGGGGGGAGGGGGAGGGGGGAGGGGAGGGGAGGGGAGGGGGAGGGGGGAGGGGGAGGGGGAGGGGAGGGGGGAGGGGGGAGGGGAGGGGAGGGGAGTGAGGGAGTGGGGGAGTGAGAGAGTGGGAAAGGAAGAGGGAGAAGGGGGGGAAAGGTAGGGGAAGGAGAGGGGTAGAGAAGAGGGAGTGGGAAGGAGAGGGGAAGAGGAAGAAGGAACGGGAATGGGAAGAGGAAGAGGGAGGGAGGATAGGACAGCCAATTACACAGTATTATGCCTCAACAGCTCACACATGAACAAAAAAAAAATAAGCCAACTTAAAAATCACTTGAAAAGTTCACCATATCTTAAGTTCAATCCTCGGGAAAATAATCGAGTATTTACTGCACCAAGGACGACCTATGGGACGCTGGCTGACGGTGAACATGAGGTGGGGTCGGTGAACATGAGGTGGAGTCGGTGAACATGAGGTGGGGTCGGTGAACATGAGGTGGAGTCGGTGAACATGAGGTGGGGTCGGTGAACATGAGGTGGGGTCGGTGAACATGAGGTGGGGTCGGTGAACTGTGACGGGTTGTTGAGGAGAGGAAGCAAGAGAATCAAACAAGACCCGAGGTGAAGCCAAAAGTACAGTCATCACCCACAAGATACAGTTATGGATTGAGGATAAGTTAAGTGTAGCTCACAGTAGGATTAAGTGTGAATCAGCGTGAACTAGGATAACATTAAGAGTGAATTAGTATGACAAACTCAACTCGAGGCTGGATCAGTGTGAGGGACTGAAACACGTGGGTGGAACAGTGGTGGTTATCTTGTTAAATAATGAACATATAATATGAAACCCTATTTGGTCATAGTAGAGGACGGTTATTACACTAAATAACTTTATACAGATGAAGAGGTAACAAATATCTTCACAAATAATCAAAACACGCAACAGTATTCAAAACAAATAATCCAAAAGAGGAGTAATTATCTAATCATATAATCAAAACAAGTGTGAAACAAGAATACCATCGATATCTTGAACCACTTCCCAGGCCTGTACCCTTCCTCAGTGACCCTGGCCTTCATCCTTCCTCAGTGACCCAGGCCTCCATCCTTCCTCAGTGACCCTGGCCTCCATCCTTCCTCAGTGACCCTGGCCTCCATCCTTCCTCAGTGACCCAGGCCTCTCCTCTTCCTCAGTGACCCAGGCCTCTAACTTTCCTCAGTGACCCTGGCCTTCATCCTTCCTCAGTGACCCTGGCCTCCATCCTTCCTCAGTGACCCTGGCCTCCATCCTTCCTCAGTGACCCAGGCCTCTACCCTTCCTCAGTGACCCTGGCCTCTACCCTTCCTCAGTGACCCAGGCCTCTACCCTTCCTCAGTGACCCTGGCCTCCATCCTTCCTCAGTGACCCTGGCCTCCATCCTTCCTCAGTGACCCTGGCCTCCATCCTTCCTCAGTGACCCTGGCCTCTACCTTTCCTCAGTGACCCAGGCCTCTACCCTTCCTCAGTGACCCTGGCCTCTACCCTTCCTCAGTGACCCTGGCCTCTACCCTTCCTCAGTGACCCAGGCCTCTACCCTTCCTCAGTGACCCAGGCCTCTACCTTTCCTCAGTGACCCTGGCCTTCATCCTTCCTCAGTGACCCTGGCCTCCACCCTTCCTCAGTGACCCTGGCCTTCCTCCTTCCCTCAATGACCCTGGCCTCCCTCCCTTCTCAAGGACCCTGGCCGGCCTCCCTCAACACTATGCCGGGGGAAGAAGGGGGCTGACTATCAAGGAGGAATTCGATCCTGATAGCCTGATATCCCCCAAGACCAAGGCCAGAGGGAGGCTCAGCGGCAGTCAGGACTTGGGTACGGAAACTAAGTCTATATGATAATGAGGCGGCCGGGCTCAAATTCAATGTCAAGACGTGAGAGATGGTGTTAGTGGTGGTGGATGTAGGGTGAGAACTGTGGTGGTCTGGAATGTTTGTGATAGAGGATGCTGGGAGGTGCAGTAGAGAGGTCCTATTAGTGGTTGGGAGGTGGTTGAGCATGGTGGTAGGCGGAGAGGTCTGGGATTGATTGGTGGATGGGGAGTTGGGTACGCTGGTGAGTAGTAGTAGTAGGGTGGTCGTGACAGTGGTGGTGGTCGTGACAGTGGTGAGCCTAACAATTAGTGGTACAAGTGTTGATGGTGGCGGAGGTGAGTGTTATTGTCACTCTTAATTTACCATGATGATGATGATGATGATGATGACAACGGTGGAAGTGGAAAGTTATTATTCTGTTAATACTACCGTTCCTATTACCGTTGACACTGTTGCTGCTGTTGCTCCTGTTACTGACTTTACTGTTATCGTCACTACGGCTCCTGTGTCGATAATACTGTTGTCACTGCCGCCCGATGTCACCGATAGAGGCGTTATCACTACCATTTAAGTGTGATGAATTAAGGTAGCACGTAATGAGAGAGATAGTGAATTGACGATGATGGTGACGGAGGCAGATAATGAGGGTGATGGATGGTGAGGAACACGAATGGTGAGGTGGATTACGAAATTAATGGTGAGAGACGGCCTTCAGAAACGCCCCTGACGATATATTTGAGAGAGAGAGAGAGAGAGAGAGAGAGAGAGAGAGAGAGAGAGAGAGAGAGAGAGAGAGAGAGAGAGTTTGAGGAAGATGGGGGTGGAAATGTGATTGAGGAATAGGTAGAGAGGATGATGGAGGGATTAAACAGGGGATGGGAAGGAATTAGGTAAAGACAGGAAGTGGGTACAAATGGATGAGGAAGCCAGAGGATAGGAGAAGGGAAAGACCAAACAGGACATGGGAAAGGATGACGAGGAGGGAGGTTCATAGAATAAGGCGGAAAAAATAGAGAGAGAAAAGGAGAAGGGAACTGGCAATGTAAAAGGAGATCAGTGGAGTGGAGGAAGGAAGGAAGGAAGGAAGGGAGGAAGGAAGTAACAGAGTAAAAGAGGGAATATGAGAGAGAAAGAGCAGCAGAACGAAGGTGGGATTAGCAAGAGTAAGGGAGGGAAGGACAGGGTGAAGGAATGGGTAGCAGAGTGTGAAGGAGGAAGAACAGTAGAAGAGGAACAACAGAGTGAAGGAGAAACAACAGAGTAAAGGGCAAACAACAGAGTAAAGAGCAAACAACAGTGAAGGAGGAACAACAGAGTGAGGGAGGGGTTGGAGTGGTGAGGAGGAGGGGGGGGGGGGGGAATCAGGTGAGGGAGTATCTGTGGCCCTCATTATATATTCTCGTCGGGTTTTTTAATGCACCACGACGCTGCCACTTCCACCCTCGTTAACCCAGCTTGTTGGACACCGCTTACAGCATATTTGTTTGTTGATGACCCTCCCCACCCCCCCCCCCTCCACGGTACCTGTCACAGTCTCCTCCTGCAGCAACCCACCCCCCCTCCTACCCACCCCACCCATCCATATCCCTTCACTAAGGCTCCAAGAACATGAAAGTTTATGTGGTGATGGATATTTTACCACTGTCTCGTGATCTCTCTCTGCCGTCTGCTTCATGTAGGCTTTTCAGATGATGTACTTGCAAATGTTTTGTTGTATTTTTTTTCGGTGATATATACAAGTACTTTCCCACTGTTTGTTCTGGTGACGGCCAGGCATTGTGGTCCAGAGATAAAACTCGTTCACATAAAATCTCTTCAAAGGTAATGTATCACGCTCATCTATTTACGAAACACTACACGCACGCACGCACGTAAACAAAACAAACTGTAAATTCAAGCCCTGAGTTGTGTATTCGCCATTCAGACCGTCTACACGGCTCTACCCAATTGCCGAAATTCGAACCCATGTACTGGAAAACTCAAGGCACTGGAACGAGCTATCGAACTAAGGTACCAAGCATGTGGCCGTGAAGATGTTGGTACTGTTTACAGGCAGGGAAAACGGGGTAGGGGGTGGGAAAACAGGGTGGCTGGGTTGGTGGGCGGGGGGTGCACACAAAGTCAGTTGTGACCTTTGAAAGTTACAATCGAATTTAAGATAGGTTATTAGGATGTCTTGAAGGACACTCGAATAACTCCTGATGCAATGAAGTAGTTATGGGCGTCTTGGCTACACTATACCTCGTTATGGTATGGCGCAAGGAGGGTCGTCTGAGGGTCGTCTATTACATAAAACTCAACGACCCCGTGTTAAAAGGCTGCCACACTTCGGCCTCCTCTCCTGACAACCCCACGACCCCCCCCCCTCCCTCTGTTCCTCCCATCTACCTTCACGACCCCCCTCTCCCTCCCTCCCAGCTACCCCCCCACGCCCCCTACTTCCCTCCCTCCCACCTACTCCTACAAGCCCCCTCCCTCCCTCCCAGCTACCCCCAAGTCCCCCTTACTTCCCTCCCTCCCACCTACCCCTACAAGCCCCCTCCCTCCCTCCCACCTAACCCCACGACCCCCCCCCTCCCTCTGTTCCTCCCATCTACCTTCACGACCCCCCTCCCTCCCTCCCACCTAACCCCACGACCCCCCCCCCCCCCATACATGCGATGGTGTGAAAAAAAATCTTATATAACGCTGGAAAAGATTTACCCACAGACACACGAACCACCTGCACCGCTGTATGGGTCAAGGCTGCTGCTGGTGGTGGTGGTGGTAGTGGTGGTAGTAGTAGTAGTGGTGGTGGTGGTGGTGGTGAAGATGGTGGCAGTGAGGATGGTTGTGGTGGTGGTTGCAATGGTGAAGATGGTTGATTGTGGTGGGAATAATGGTGGTGGTGGGAATGATGATTTTGGTGGTGAGAATAGTTGTGGTGGTGGTAAGACTGGTTGTTGTTGTTGTGGTAATAGTGGTAGTCATTTCTTCATCTACACCCTATCAACAGCTACTATCTCTCCGTTACATTTTACTACACACATGACAGTAAATCTTAACACACAGTAAATACCATCCACAAGAGAGAGAGGGAGAAGGGAAAAGAGAAAAGAAAAACAAACAAAACCGACGAGAAAGTAGAAACAAGACAGAAAAAACAGACAAAGGCGCCCGCGTCTCCATCACCACGAGGGACAGAAAAACAGACAGACAGAAAGACACTCACCACTTTCCGTCACCAGGCAGGGGGACAGAAAAACAGACAGGGGGACAAAAACAGACAGACAGAAAGGCACCCGTCTCCATCACCACGAGGGACGGACAGACAGACAGACAGACAGACAGACACACACTACCTATCTGTCAGGATGAGGCACAAGTGAGTGGTGTTGATAGTGAGAATAGAGGCGGGGGGGGGGGGGGAGGGGGATTAGTTCACCAACCACTGGGGGAGGGGAAGGGGGAGTGAGAGTGTGTGTGTGTGTGTGTGTGTGTGTGTGATAGGGGAATCTGTATGGGGTGTGAGCTAGGTGTGGGGAGTGTGTGTGGGAGGAGGAGGCACGAACACACAGAGAGAGAGAGAGAGAGAGAGAGAGAGAGAGAGAGAGAGAGAGAGGTGTTGCCTACGTCCTCATTTTCACTGTGAATTTTTAAAGAGGAAGAGCACCAGCAGTAAGTGTTATAAGAGACCTTTAATTATTTTTTAGTACCTGGGATAACTTGTTTACCTGGAGAATGTCAGCAATAATATAATATTTTCAACTAAAGTAAATGTGAAAAAAAAGGTGAAAAAAAGTGAAAAATGTGGGAAAAAAAATGGTTTATACACTCATGGGGACGAAACAAGACTTCAACAATGGTAAAATACAGGTAACAATATAACTCTCGTAATACACTGTAACAATAAACAAATTTTTTACCCTATTATAATAATAATAATAATACCGGTAATAATAATAATAACAGTAGAGGAACACCACCACCCCCACTACTACCACGACCACTACCACTACGACCACTACCACTACTACCACGACCACTACCACTACTACCACTACCACTACTACCACGACCACTACTACCACTACTACCACTACCACGACCAACACACCCATATTAACATCACATTGTCTCCTGGTCAACAAAACACAGTCACAACATCGCCAACACAACAGGGGTGACCAATTGGAGAGCTCGTCCAACTTGAAACCCAATCCACCGACCCCATTTTATTTTCATACACACACTAAACAGGTTACTTATGGGGATGATTTACCCAAAGTGCTCCAGGTATTATTCAGAGCGGAGTGAACTTAGTGCTCATACCTGCCTTATATATAACCTGGAGCGGAAATGGTGGGGGGTAGGTGGCAGAGGGAAGGAGGGAGGGTATAGGGAGAGGGGAGGGAGGGGGATAAAGGAGCGAGGGGAGAGAGGGAGATAAGAAGGGGGAGAAAGGGAGCAAGGGGGAAGAGAGAAAGAGAGGAGTGGAGAAGAGGGGGTGGGAGAAGGATGGAGGGGGAACACAAGGTAGAGGGGAAGGGGCGGCTCTAAATGATATACCTGGAGAGGAGGAGGAGTCGTAGGAGGAGGAGGAGGAGGAGGAGGAGGAGGAAGACAGCCTTGATAGACTTTTAGGATGGAGATGCAGTGAAAGGAAAAGAGAACTAGAAACAAGGAAGAAGGACAACAAAATAATAGATGAAGGAGAAGGGAATAGACGCGATGAAAAAGGAATAATAATATAAGATTGGAAAAGAAGAAAGGATGTTAGGAAAGCAAATGAATAAAGATGGAGTACAGGAAAAAAAAAGAAAAAATGAAGAGGTAATAAGAAACAAATGAAAACAGAGAAACTAAAATGCGAGACAGAATAACAGCTACAAGAATTACATGATGCAATAAAGAAAGGAGATACGTAAAAGAGAGAGAGAGAGACGTACCACCTAAACATGACACTCCTAAACAACACCATAATGAGACAGGAAGTAGCATCACCGACGAGAGACAAAAAACTCTTCTCTTGGATTCCCTCGACCTGAAGTAGAGATATTCTGAGAGTTGTGAGGCTGAAGCGGGAAGTGGGTGGGTTAACACGGGTGACACGATATATGATGTGGTTTCTATGGCCGTGTCCGGGTATAAAAATGGCATGTCCCCTTTCCCTTACTCTTGTTTGAAATAAAACGAACAATAGGTACCGAATCACCCACACACATCACACCCACTCAAACCCACACCACACCCTCGCCACACCTACACATACATACAAACAACGATTGGTTTCTGTGGTTTAGAAGGCGTCTGTTGACACTATCTTTGACCTGGTGTAAGTAAGTCGTAGCAGGGTGGGGATAGGGCTTCATGGAGAGGAACTGGCTGGCGGCGAGGGAGTGGAGGAGGGGAAGGGAGGGGTAGGATGGGGCGGAAGTGGTAGCAGGGGGAGGGAAGGGTAGGAGGGGGAAGGAAGGGGGCACAGAGGAAGCATCACAGAGCACCTCCCTCACTACCTCACCTCAGACTGGCCTAGCAAAACTCCTTCGCTAGAGAATTTTTCCTGCGTCGTTTACTTGACCTCGAAGTGTACTGAAGGCTTAGATGTTGTCATCGAGAGCTCCTGTCAAAGCGGCACCACAAAGGGGAGTAAGACGGAGAGCATCAGTCACTGCGTCCTCCTGGCCTGGAAGGACGACCCTCATGAACGGGGTTTGGGGTCAGGCGGGGGGGGGGGGGGAGGTAGTTGGACGTGTATTGGAGTCTTTTCTCTGGAGTTTGGAATCCACCACACGTGTTATCCTCCACGCTGTATACTAACCGAAGGGCGCACACACACACACACACACACACACATGTTCCACCACCACCTGAGCACCTAACCTTTTAAACTCCCAGGTCTGACGTGCTCCACTACCCATTAATCACGTCCATGCTAAGTCCTCACCCACTCTCCCTACCACAACGTTTACTCACTCCTCTGTACTGATCTATCGCCCTCACATCATTTACGTTAATTACACGGCGTATTAGTTTAATTAGAGCTGTCATCTGGAAATTCACCAATTACACTCGGTTCCTGGAGGGGTGGGGGGGGGGGGTGGAGGTGAGGGGAGAGAAATTACACGTCGGGTTCTTCCCTACAGGAGAGGCAGCAGCCGCGTCAGGTTATCAAGCGCCTTGTTGTTGACAGTATGGTATGAGGGGACGACTCTCTCACCGGCGTTAGTTGATGGAAGTGGATGATGTTATCTTAATGTGTTTAGTTACGCCAACGGCCTCAGTCTTTAATCACTGTTCACTGTGTTCTAAGTTTCTACATCAGATAATTTTTTGTTAACTAATAATGTAATTTTTCTCTATGGTGAGGTGAATGAAACAAGGAGACCGCCAGTGAAGCAAGGAGACCGCCAGTGAAGCAAGGAGACCGCCAGTGAAGCAAGGAGACCGCCAGTGAAGTAAGGAGACCGTCAGTGAAGCAAGGAGACCGTCAGTGAAGCAAGGAGACCGCCAGTGAAGCAAGGAGACCGTCAGTTAAGCGAGACAGAGAACTTACCGATACATGTAAACTAAGGACTGACATGACGCACATCAAGGCTTGTATAGACAGACTTATACACAGACAGACGAACTACTGTGAAAACAAAACATGAATGAAAATAATGACAATAATAAAAACAAAAATGATAACATCAATAATAATATATGAATAAAACACACACACACACACACACACACACACACACACTCAAAACGCGTGCGAGGTGAAGTCAACAACAGGAGTGAAAGAGGAATACTAATGGGGCGGAGGTGATGGTCAGTAGTGCCAAGGTTGCGTGAACATTGATAATGACAGACCTCAGTGTTACCAATAACAAGATAGACCTCCTCAACCTGTCTCACACGCTTAATTGGGTTCAGTATGGTACTAGTTAGGGATCTATAAGGACTTTTTTTAATAGAGACGACTCCTTTAATATATTAAGGTGTTTATGGGGAACAGGATTTTAATGAAAAGAGG
The DNA here is from genome assembly GCA_958450375.1 of Homarus gammarus. Taxonomy (NCBI): domain Eukaryota; kingdom Metazoa; phylum Arthropoda; class Malacostraca; order Decapoda; family Nephropidae; genus Homarus; species Homarus gammarus. The sequence continues at coordinate 2,688,737 of CAUDMG010001221.1, forward strand.
GTGCTTAACACGTGGTCGAATAGGAATTAATGGAGATAAATATTAAACGTTTGGGGGGGTTAATGGGGTTTTATAAGGGGGTCCGATTACAAGGTACAGGTCTTTGGAGTCTTGTATCATAATGTAAATAAACCACAACAAACAAGTCTAAATTCCTCCCATGTTGCTGTGGTGAGGACGAACACGAACGACTGTACTAACAGACAGACAGTCCCCGCCGACTCACCCTCCCGTCTCCAGTAATTAAAGAGTTTCACCTTTAAGGGAAGAGCATCAGTTGACAGTCTCCTAACCTCAGAGTCAGGGGAAAATGTGCCTCAACCGAAAGCGAAACGTCAGGGCAATGTGACACCAATGACAGAAGGCGACAGGGGTGAATTTAAAGGATTTAGAGAGAGGGATATAAAAATCAAACTAGCGTGAGACAGCGCCGACCTCATCCCCTTCCCCCAACTCCTTCCAACCCCCTCCCCTCCCCTCACCTGTCACCCCCCTTCCCCCTCCAGGCTCCGCAAGTCCTGTTGACTCAATGACAATTAATGCTTGGGAGCAAACAGTGTCATATATTTCATGGCAAACTTTTCCTACGTGTCCCAGAGTTCTCAAAGGGAAGGGTGATGGAGCGTTCACCCCCTCCCCCCTCACCTGCTACCTGCACTACCACCTGTCACCTCAACACCACCTCTACTAGCACCACCTGTCGCCTCAACACTACCTCTACTAGCACCACCTGTCACCTCAACACCACCTCCACTAGCACCACCTGTCGCCTCAACACCACCTCTACTAGCACCACCTATCGCCTCAACACCACCACTACTAGCACCATCTGTCGCCTCAACACCACCACTATTAGCACCACCTGTTGCCTTAACACCACCTCTACTAGCACCACCTGTCACCTTAACACCACCTCTACTAGCACCACCCGTCACCTCAACACCACCACTACTAGCACCACCCGTCGCCTCAACACCACCTCTACTAGCACCACCCGTCGCCTCAACACCACCTCTACTAGCACCACCCGTCACCTCAACACCACCTCTACTAGCACCACCCGCCACCTCAACACCACCTCTACTAGCACCACCCGTCACCTCAACACCACCTCTACTAGCACCACCCGTCACCTCAACACCACCTCTACTAGCACCACCCGTCGCCTCAACACCACCTCTACTAGCACCACCCGTCGCCTCAACACCACCTCTACTAGCACCACCCGTCGCCTCAACACCACCTCTACTAGCACCACCCGTCACCTCAACACCACCTCTACTAGCACCACCCGTCACCTCAACACCACCTCTACTAGCACCACCCGTCACCTCAACACCACCTCCACTAGCACCACCCGTCACCTCAACACCACCTCTACTAGCACCACCCGTCACCTCAACACCACCTCTACTAGCACCACCCGTCGCCTCAACACCACCTCTACTAGCACCACCCGTCACCTCAACACAACCTCTACTAGCACCATCCGTCACCTCAACACCAACCTCTACTCGCACCACCCGTCACCTCAACACCACCTCTACTAGCACCACCTGTCACCTCAACACCACCTCTACTAGCACCACCCGTCACCTCAACACTAACTCTACTAGCACCACCCGTCACCTCAACACCACCTCTACTAGCACCACCCGTCACCTCAACACCACCTCTACTCGCATCACCCGTCACCTCAACACTAACTCTACTAGCACCACCCGTCACCTCAACACCACCTCTACTAGCACCTCCAGTATCAGGTACGAAGGTCAACAACGAACAAGATAACAAAGATATGAATGACACCAGACAATAGTAGATAATTAAAAAAAAACACACCTGAGGATCGAGACAGGTAAGGAGATCAGGTAGAAACAAACATGAAAGTTAAGAGAAAAAAAAATGCTAACGAAATGACAAAAAAAACTAAAAAACAACAAAAAACAATAACAGAATACGAAGGAAAATATGGATAATTTAAAGGAAGATAAACAATATGACGTAAGAAAGATGATGAATGACGAGAGAGAAAGAACAAGAAGAAAACAGGAAGAATATTAAAAACAGATAAACGCTGAAGAAAAGAGGTTCACAAAGGAGAGAAAACGTGTAAGAGGAAAAAGAGAGGAGGAAAAGGAAGGTAGTGGAGGAGGTTTGTGTTAAGATGGAGGAAAAAAATCAGAAGAGGGGAAATTAGAAAGAAGGAGAAGAAGAGAGAAAGAACACACACACGAATGAGAGAGAGAGAGAGAGAGAGATAAAATGATAAAAAAGAGAGGAAAGGAACACGACAATGAAGGAGAGACGAAGAAAAGGAATAGAATACAGAAAATAGGAAAATGTTAAGTATAAACAAAACAATACAAAATGAAAAGACGAAAACGCTTCCCAAAAATAATAATCACAAAAATAGAAAACAAAAGCAGACGAAGAGAAGGAAAACCAAGAGAAACACGGAAGAGAAACAACAAACAATAAAGACGAGAGATAAGGAGGACAGTGACAAAACAAAACACGTACCTAATAATAAAAAGAACAACAACAGTAAAGAACACCAAGAACACAAATAATAAAACTCAATAACAAGAACATCTACCACTAGTTATGTACCAGCACCTCCCCAGTAGAACATAAATCCCTCACGTGCGAAGAACATCATCAGTAAGATCAGGAAAGAGAGAAATATGTCAGGTTAAACGGGGAAAAAATGTCGAGAACCGTTAAGGCCAACTAACGATGAAAGGAATAAGGACGGGGACACAAGACAAGACTCTGAGGAAGGGAAGGAGGAAGTCAGTGATGATGATGGATGAGGAGGAGAGGGAGAGGAGAAGGATGATGGAGGGGGGCTGAGGCAGAGGATAGGAGGGGGAGAAAGGAGGAGAAGGGGGAAGGAAATAGGGGGAGCGAAAGAGGAGGAGGGAGGAGAGAGAGAGAGAGAGAGAGAGAGAGAGAGAAGGGGGGGGGGAAGGAGAGAGAAGGGGGGAAGGAGGGAGGGTGTCTCTTCCATAGGACCCCAGAGGATGGTGTAGGGATCCAGCTAGGCCCCGGCTTGGTCCTAAGCTTCTTTATGGTTTTGCAAGCTTGGACCTGACGTGACCCCACCTTGGACCTGACATGGCGCCAGCTTGGACCTGACATGGCCCCAGCTTGGATTTGACATGGCCCCAGCTTGGATTTGACATGGCCTCAGCTTGGACCTGACATGGCCTCAGTTTGGACCTGGCATGGTTTCAGCTTGGACCAGACATTTGCCCAGCTTGGACCTGACATGGCCCCAGCTTGGATTTGACATGGCCCCAGCTTGGATTTGACATGGCCCCAGCTTGGATTTGACGTGGCCTCAGCTTGGACCTGACATGGCCTCAGTTTGGACCTGGCATGGTTTCAGCTTGGACCAGACATTTGCCCAGCTTGGACCTGACATGGCCCCAGCTTGGATTTGACATGGCCCCAGCTTGGATTTGACATGGCCCCAGCTTGGACCTGACATGGCCTCAGTTTGGACCTGGCATGGTTTCAGCTTGGACCAGACATTTGCCCAGCTTGGACCTGACATGGCCCTAGCTTGATTCTTGCCTCGGCCTAGTTTAGCTCGGTGTTGATCTTAGTTTTTTCTTTGAGTCTGGTTCCAGTTTGGTTCTGACTAGGCCCCGGCTTGGCCCAGAGTCGGCCTCAACCGGGCCAAGGCTTGGCCAAAGCTCGGCTCTGGCCTGGTCCTTTCTGGTGCATCCGTCCCTATGATCCATGTAGTTGCCGTCACACACTCAGCAACACGCCTCGCGGGGCCTAACTACTGCCTCCCGACCTACCCCTCGGTGGACCCTCTCCTGACCCGCCATAAGGGAGAGTTTCCACAGTCACGCCAGATGTAATATCGGCCTTTACGGACCCTGCACATTTCGCCTTTGTAAATTTTCGTAATATTCTCGCCATCTCTGAGTGACAAATTGACAATTTAAGCTTCATGAGGTTTCCTCCCTTTGAAACGAGTCGAGAAAAAAAGACGCTTTAAGAGCTACAAATATTCTCTCTTCCCTCCCTCCCTCCTTCACTCTCAACTTCAAATAAAACAAAAAGAAAAAAATTATCATAACTTGTGAAAACAATCTAATTTTATATCGTCAATTGTATAAGAATTGCAAGTACGATAAACAAAGATCACTTCATAAATATCTTTCACAGTTCCTTAACACTTATGCAATACCAAATAAACGAAACTTTCAAGCATCACAAGTCACCCCCGACAGCCCTCACAGTTACTTAAAACACTGATAAGTGTCGGGAGATGAATCATGCAAGTCTTAACAGTATAGCATCTTCTTTCCCCGAACTCCTTTCAGAGGCAGCGGCACACTAGCGGAGATCGAGGCTGTTGAGACGGACGCAAGTGTCACTTCCTCTACGGCAGACATCCAAAACGCTACAGATTGCTGGGCTGAGGAATTCATGCCAGGAAATAGCTCAGAATTTTACGGTGAATAAAACATGAGAAAACTACTGAGTTGGTGCTGGAAAAAAGTAGAAAGAAAAGATGGAATCTGTCAGTATAAAATATGTTCCACGACAAGGCGGTTCTTCAGTGCCTTGGATCACATGAAGATTTGATACCCCAGCTTATTTCACCTTAAGATTAGATACCCCAGCTTATTTCACCTTAAGATTAGATACCCCAGCTTATTTCACCTTAAGATTCAACTACCATAACACTAACCTAGCTTAACCTAATCTAATCCACCCTAACCTAATCCCCAGGTGGTGTTAGGGTGGTTAATCTTCACGTGAAAGCTGTGGTGTCTAATCTTCAAGTGATCGCCTTAAAAGAATCAGTAACCACTTCCTCATTCACCAACTACTGACAGCCGAGGATGGAGCCATCACGCCTCCCTCACTTAAGACCATCAATCATGGGAAAAAAATAGCTTCCCAGACCCACTTCCTCGTTACCACCAACCACACCTTTAAGGAGGAGGAAGAAAACGAAGGAAAAAATGCGCAATAGAAAATCAGATCCATTATCCTACACTCGACTGAGTCCAGATTCTCAAAATGTTCGAAAGATTTTTATTTCTCGTAACTGTTGACGTAAGAATGTATCTAATTGGTTGATTTTAGCTAAAACATAAAATTAACGCTCAAAAATGACATTAAAATTACACACAACACACATGAACTAAATACGTTCACTTACAGTAATGTGGTGAATCTTTGGAAAATATTGTGTGTCTTATTTGTGTGTGGTGTTAAGTGAACACATCTTGTTACAGTAAAGTCTCAGTCTTGTTTTAATATCATTTTTGTGTGTACCTTCCAGAATTGGAACCTTGTATCGCTGAATTCTAGTCAGTATTTGTAATATAATTATCTGTGGCTTCCAACACCTTCCATCCCTTGGAAATTTAAGCAGCCAGGCAAACTTCATAATTTGGGAACAAGAGAATGTCGTGTTTGCGCCTTAACTCTGCCATTTTCAAAAATGGATGATTAATCCTGGCAACATTGTGCCGGTAAAAAAGAATAAACAGACGGTAATGTTTCCCGCTTTTTAAAGATAAACAAAATTGGGTTGAGGCTCGGGCACGATATTACTCAGGGTATTCAGGCGTCTCGACCAAATATTGGGACAAGACGGAGTTACGGAGCGGCGCGGGGCTGAGTTGAGCTCCAGCCGGAGGGGAGGCTCAGGAATGTTGCTGCTACTGCTTCTGCATGGAACACCCTCTCCTGGAGCACGGCTTTGCTGCAAGATTTTGTGCACTGACGGGTGAGTGAAAGGTGGGAGAGGATAGGATCGACTATACTAACGGAGGAGGCTGACAGATAACCCATGCTGACAGGAGAGAAGACTATGCCTCACACAGCTTGGCAACGCTGCTGCTTCAACCTTCGCACTAAACCTTCCTCGATCAGGTAAACTAAAACGATAAAAACTGACGAACCGAAAAAAATAAAAACAAATTAAAATAGTCCCTTCCCTCCACCCCCCATAACCTAACACACAATTGGGTAACACAAAATTTTAAACAAAACTTTGAGTCGAAGGAACGTGAGGCGAGATTAAGTATTCGTAAGGTGAGCTACAAGTCGAGGCTACTGGAGATAGTGAGGTGCCCGCCAGGATAAATGTGGAACTGCGTTGCATATTCAAGAAGAAACTTTCCTGGTTTCGAACTCTAAAAATTCTGTAAAAAGACAGCGCGACTCTCGACAACCCCCAGGAGGTCTGAGACACGTGGGGGGGTGGGGGGGGGGGGGTACAGTAGCTTATAACTGTTTACCTTGGCGGACTTTACCCCTTTATTACTGCCTCAATTTCAATATTACGAAAATATCACGTAATTCCTTCAGGTCATCTTCAAACTTTCTTCTTATACTCTCTCTCTCTCTCTCTCTCTCTCTCTCTCTCTCTCCTATCAATGAAGAATTATTTTATACTGGTGCCCCCATTTTCGTTATCCTTTACATATATTTATTTTACAAGAGGTGAAAGGCACAACAGGAAGCAATCTCAAACCTCTCCTGCCTTCTTACTCCGCTCAACCCTACACTCCACTTTTTCCTTTTCTGCGATATTTTCCGTTCTTCTCTACAGTCACAGATCCCGTGAAAACAACAGAGGAGGAACTACACGCATGGGAGGGTTTACACCAGGTCATGGCTCAGGGGTACGGGAGAATATAACGAAGGCTTACGACCCGTCACCAGAAAAAAAAAGAGAGAGAACTAACCTGACAACATATTAACACAAACGCTGATGTCGGCCATTTGGTCATTGTTACAGCACGAGAAACGCTTACGAGCTGAAGGGACTCGTAAACCAAGAGACCTTAATCGTTTAAGTGCCACGACCGAGACGAGACTAGTGTCATGTAACCTGAGAGAAGCTCAGACTAACTGGATGGTTGGATGAATGGATGGCAAGGCTGATGGCAGGTTCTCTGGAGGGTCTCTGGATGGCAAGGCAGGTGGCAGTTTCTCTGGAGGGTCTCTGGATGGCAAGGCAGGTTCTCTGGAGGGTCTGACAAGGGTGGTGGCAGGTCCTGTGTCGGGTCTGTCTCACTCCGTCAAGGTATACATGCCGAAACGAGTCTTGTGATACTCTGAGAGGTTTTGTGGCGTCCAGAGGTAGACAATGAAGCTGTTGTACTGATTCAGCGACTTAGTGACATCAAAAGGATGGTTCTGGGTATACTGCGGCCTTCAACTCAGTATCTCGAAGTAGGATGGGGGGGGGGGGGGGTGGCGCTAAAGACAACAAGAGCCTCATATTCTGCATCTCAAGAGTTTAAAGCTTCTGCACTACACACCAGTCAAAAACACCAGGGACGTCAGGTGGGAGATTCTGGCTATGTCAATCAGCAGGGTGGCAGCGTCGGTAGGCGTAGACCTGCGGGGGGGGGGGGGGGGGTGGAGGGAGGAGCAGAGTGAGCGGCGATTCCACCATCACTCAGGTGAGCAGGTGCACGCCTGATTGCTGCCAGCGGCTACACCTGCGCCCCGGCCTCCACCCGCCGCGCACACCCTCTTGCCTTGCCACAAATATAAGCAACATGAAATTGGATTTACGATATAAATTTGAACGTTTTGTCCCAATGTATACACAAATTAAACTGTGTATACAATGTTTATATCGTTTATTCCACACAGACAGGCAGGCAGGCAGGCAGGCAGGCAGGCAGGCAGGCAGACAGACAGACAGACAGGCACACATCCTCCAGGATATAACACCACAGATGAATAGTCTATCCCCGTCTGTCCACTATTCTACCGAGAGTTTTTAAAAACGTAACAGAGGCAAAGTTTCAGCACTTGGAGAGAGTCGCTGCTGGTCACTGTCCCTCTAAACGCATAACAAAGAATGATAATAACAAGAACTTTAGCCATTACCTGAGCGGCAGTTGTGAAGCCTTTTAAACTATTAGTGTCTCGGGTCGTCCCCTCCAGCCTTAACAAAAATATCAGCATAAAATTTTACGAGTTGTAAGACCCAAGAAAGACCGAACCTTTTATTACTTAAAGTTTTAAAGGTACTACAGCCATCTAGAACTGCGTCATACATCGTGAAGCATTGAAGCATAACCATCTTGTGCTTCATCGGCTAAAACTGACTTGTGTCGGTAATGACTTGTACGTAAGTAAGTAATACACACATGTATAATGATAACAACTACAACAGCAACAATAATACCAACAATAACAATATAAACAATAATTACTAATATAAAAGCAAACAATAATCCTGAAACTTAAAAAATAATCCTGAAACTTAAAAAATAATCCTGAAACTTAAAAAATAATCCTGAACTGCATGAAACAAACAGACTCGCTAAAACTAACTCCTTTATCACACCAAACAGTTTCCTCTATTGTGATATTCGTAAACACTTAACAGGGCAAGAAATGGCCACAAACCACTATAATCTCTTTCAATAGTTTGGTAATAATTTAACACAGGCTCAGAAGAGGCTTAGGCAAGAACCCACACAGAGGGAGGAGAGGGGAAGAGGGGATAAGGGGATAAGGGGAAGGGAGAAGAGGAGGTGGGAGGGGAGGAGAAGGAAGGGGAGGAGGGGAGAGGGGCAATGCAGCATATCTATATGTTAATTACTCTTGTTGTTCGATTTGTATCTCTCTTTCTTTCTCTCCCTCTCTCTCGTACATAAAGGTTCTGCAGAAAATTTCAATACTCAATGGAGAGAGAGAGAGAGAGAGAGAGAGAGAGAGAGAGAGAGAGAGAGAGAGAGAGAGAGAGAAATCGTTTAATATAAATGAACAACTTACTATACAAATCAACAACAATAAGTCAACAATACCAATAACAACTACCACAACAAAGAACCACAACTACCAAAATCTGTTCCTCTACCCGCACACCACCACCCACACGCACCACCACCCACACACACCACCACCCCCACACACCACCACCCCCACACACACACCACCACCCCCACACACCACCACCCCCACACACCACCACCCACACGCACCACCACCCACACACACGCACCACCACCCCCACACACCACCACCCCCACGCACCACCACCACCCACACGCACCACCACCACGCACCACCACCACCCCCACACACCACCACCCCCACACATATGCACCATTAGTATACCAAGTTGCATGAAATTCCACCGACAAATCATCGTACTAAATGATTTTTCAAACACTTGATTACAGGCAGACCACTCGTGATTACAGACAGGCAGACAGACAGAAACAGACAGAAACAGACAATATAAATTGCTACGTCCACTGCTTGAACAGGAGGGTGACGGACAGAAGGATAAGAGACAGGGAGATGAGTGATAGGAGGATAATAGACAGAAGATGAGACAGGAGATGAGAGAGGAAGATGCGAAAGGAGACGAGTCGAGATGAGAGACAGGAGATGAGGGACAGGAGATGAGACAGGAGATGAGAGACAGGAGATGAGAGACAGGAGATGAGGGACAGGAGATGAGGGACAGGAGGTGAGGGACAGGAGATGAGGGACAGGAGATGAGGGACAGGAGGTGAGGGACAGGAGATGAGAGACATGAGATGAGGGACAGGAGATGAGGGACAGGAGGTGAGGGACAGGAGGTGAGGGACGCATCACTAAAGACAGAATCAAGACAAAACATGTATCTCAGTGTGTTAAGAGCGAGGCAACAGGACCCAGGGGCGGCCCAAGCACTGACTTGCATTAAAAAAAAAAGTATTAACATTTGAGCGTGAGGAAAACAATCAAGCGTGAGGAAAAACAATCAGTGAGGAGAGACAGCATCAACGACTCGGGCTACACAATTCAACATATCTATTATTTATTCCCCCCGGGAGGCAGCCATGATGCCTCCTGGGGCCACGGAGTACACCAGCAGGAGGAAGGAGGAAGAGGAGGAGGAAGGAGAGGAGGAAGGAGAGGAGGAGGAGGAAGGAGAGAGGGTTATGATGGTGGTTCTAAAGATGACAATGTCTGATTGTGGTGGTTGAGAACTTTTGTTACAGATACTGCTATCGTTGGTAGTGGTATTGTGATGATGGTGGTGATGAGGTATGGTGGTGATGGGGTATGGTGATATTGGTGGTGGTGATGGCATGTATGATAAGTTTTGTTGGTGGTGATATGATAGTGGTGGTATGGTGTTGGGTATAGTGGTGATGGTGGGTATGATGGTGATATGATAGTGGTGGTATGGTGTTGGGTATAGTGGTGATGGTGGGTATGATGGTGATGGTGGGAATGGTGGTGGTCTTGTATTTGGAATTAGGAGGTGGCTACACAGGCGGTGTGATGAAGGAGAGAGTAGTAGTAGCAGCAGTCGTCACAATAACACACATGTCTCCCATTAACACTAGCAGCACCACACCTACCATCACCATACCACCATACCATCACCACACCCACCATCACCATACCACCACACCCACCATCACCATACTATTACCACACCACCATCACACTACACGCCAATATATTTACACTCAGGTAAGGTCGAATTCATCCACGTTATGACTCGGTTAAAACTATGACATCAACGTATTCCTGTTAAGACACCATCCTGCCCTGCCCTGCCCTGCCCCACCCTACCCTACCCTACCCCACCCTACCCTAACATCATCCTGAGGTACAGTATTTACCCTGAAACGTGTGGTCGGTCCCCGGATTCTCTCCTCACAGACACACACACACGTACCTGTAAAGACAAGAGAAGAAAACTTTAAATAGCGGTACACAGAAAATATACAGTAAAGTTGAGATAAAAATAAGGACAAGGCGACAAACCACGTACACGGGAGACAAGAGAAAATACAAGCTAATTACACGAAAGAAAATGGGAGGGAAAGTAAACAAGAGAAAAATTTGGATAAACAGGACATACGAACAAACAGGTCAAAATCTGCATCGAATGTCAGATAATAAAGTTAATAAATTAATACAGAATAAAATAATAACTTATAGGAATAAAATAATTACCTTCAATAACTAACAAAAATATTCACCAAACAAAATAAAACTGATGACTAAACACGTTGATAAACAGATAAATAAAAATAACGCAAAAAAAAAGGTTATTGGCAATGAGAGAGAGAGAGATGACAAGGGAGGAGGGGAGAGAGGGGAGAAGAGATGACAGGAGAGAGAGAGAGAGACCATGTCAACAATTTTAACTCCTCGGGCGACTAAATAGCTTAACTGGATTAGACAGCTGGGGCTGATAACAACATTAGCCGGCGAGTGGTGAGGCGTCAGCGAAAACATCTCCTAAAACGCACCACATAATTACTGCTTAAGAAAAACCCCCGCCCAAAACACAAAAAATAGCCCCCCAAAACAGCCCTCCCTCCCTATCCCACCCACCTAAAAAAGGACAGAAAACAGAGCTCAAGTAACATGTCGGGGAAACTGAATACTGGACTAACGTGAGGTAAGAGGAAAATACTAATTGGCGGGAAAAACGAACAGTCTACATGAAGAAAAACGAAAATTGGAACTGAGGAAAAAATAAAAAAAATCTTAATGAAGATAAAGGAAAATTCAATATGTGGGGAAAAAAACCCACGATAATTCTGAACAGGGAAAAAAGTAAAAAAGCTAACAGCGAAATAATAAAAAAAGGGGGAAAGGAGAATACATTGGTGGGAAAAAACTAAAATGTTACTTGGGGGAAACTGAAAATAATCAACCACAAAAAAGAGGGGGTGGGGGGGACACCGCCTAAGAAAATAATTTAAATTCCTATTTGAGAAAAATCGTTCCATAGGTCCAGCCTTCAATAGGTCCATCATCGGAAACACACCACCACCTACACAGCTCCGCGTGGCTCTTAAGGCTCTCGTCGACAACACACCACCACACCCCTATCCCCCCATTCCCTCACCTTCCTCACGTCATTGTCATCACTGCCTGACCCATTACCTGTTTTTGTGCTGTGCTTACGAGGTCGTCGCCTAAAATTGTTTCAGTAATTACGTATCTAATCTGGGAGAAAATTGGCGGGTGGGGAAAATTTTGTTGAGCATTAAGATAAAAAGAACGCAACAGTATGTAAGTACGTGTAAGTGTATTATTCAACGTGATATAAACACACACGTGATGTTAAATAATTACGAACTAAATTACAAAGTGCATGTAAGCTTGGCATGATGATGCACGCGAAGCCTTGACACACTGACACGGGAACAACCACTCCTGATACTACTTCCACCATCACTACACTCGCACCACCACACTTGCACCATCACCACCATACTCGCACTAACAAATTCCAACAGTTACCTGACACTATATCAATCTTAAAAAAAAAAATCGACACACACAAACATACAGACATTGTTACAACTCTACACGCATACACATTGGCACAACCCTACTCACCCACATATACAGCCCCACCCACACACATACCCACCCCACACACAATCCCCACCCACACACAATCCCCACCCACACACAATCCCACAAAACTCCACCCACCCACACTACCCCACCCTCACCCATATAAACACCCCACCCACCCACACAGCCCCACAAACACACACACATACCCACAAGCCCACCCACACAAAACCCCACCCACACAAAACCTCACCCATACACAACCCCACCCTCACCCATATAAACACCCCACCCACCCACACAGCCCCACAAACACACACACATACCCACAAATACACACAACCCCACCCACACAGAACCCCACCCACACAAAGCTTCAACAAGGACGATGTTGGGCAGCATCAACCAGGAAACCACTCCCACTAAAATCTGGTTCAAAGTTTGGCCATAAGAAGTGTGTGTAAGCTCACAATACACTTATCTCTCCGGCACTCCGTTGGCGTCGCCCCAGGGAGAGAAGCATCGGGCGCTCCCCCTTTCACCCCTCCCTCCCACCCTCCAATACCCTCCGTCATCCCTCCCTCTAACACCCTCATCCTACCTTCAAAGTCCTCCTCCTACCTCCTCCCCCAATGTCCTCCCCCCCCACCTCCATACAACACCCCCCCCTTCCCTCCAACACCCTTCTTCCAATACCCTCTCACATCCTCCCCCTCCCCTTCCATCCAATTCCCTCCCTCTTCCTCTCACCCCCTTCCCTACAACACCCTCCATCTTCCTCCAACACCCCATATTAATGATGGTTACAGTATAAAGTTTGCCCCTGATTCACACTAAATCTTCAGCTACATCTCCTCCTCTATATTCCCTGATAAGACTGAAAGCGGTGCATCAAAGTAGACTTGGTATCATTATACTTTCCTTGAACTTGGGGGGTTTTCCCGTGGGGTGGAGGAGGTAGATGGTAGGGAGGGAGGAGGAGGAGGAGGTTGAAGAAAGGGAGATGACAAAGAATAAAGGAGGAGGAGGAAGAAAGGGAGATGACAGGTAAGGAATGTGATTAAGAAAGGGAAGAAGAGAGGGAGGAGAAGAGGGAGGAGGAAGGGTAGGAGGAGGAGAGGTTGGAGGAGGAAGGGTAGGAAGAGAGGTAGAAGGAAGGGTAGGAAGAGGAAGAGGAGGAAGAGGAGGAGGGGTAGGAGGAGGAGGAAGAGGAGGAGGGGTAGGAGGAGGAGAAAGGGGAGGAGGAGGAGAAGGAGAAAGGGTAGGAGGAGGAGGAAGGGGAGGTGGAAGAAAAGAAAGAGAAGGACGAAAAGGAATAGAAGGAGGGGGCGAGGCAAGAATGGGTAGTAGTAGCGTGGAGAGGATGCAATCATCACATTAGATAAACCACTATAAATTGTGTCCAACATTTCCCCTCCTCTGTGGCATTGTTTATCATGTCTGAATTATCGCTAAAGTTGGTGATTTATTAACTAATAGGACAGTTTGAGCTCATACCATGTGATTTCTGGCCACCACACCACACCGAGTCCCATTAACGCCACAGAAACATTATTTTGCTTACAAGTTCAGAATTTAAAACTACATGTGACATTTTGAACATTTTTTTTCAGTATATTTTGCCGTCTGAACAAATATAATACATAACCCAATTCCTAATATAACTTTGTTTTCTAATCTGAATGTCTTGAGGAATGATAAGAGCCAAGACATTATTATTATTATCATTAAATAATCTTAAGCCAACTTTTCTTCTATGTAAAAAAAAAATGCTCCCCTGAAAACAACAAAATACGATTATCTCTACAAACAAAAAATATAGAACAGAAAATCTACAGTAAGTTCCCGAGAATATAAAATTGTGTCCAAATTTAACCAAGTTTGTAGCGTTCTCCCAGGAAGACTCGACGTATTCGTACACAGGTTGACGGGAAGACTGCCATCAAATATATAAACAATACAAGAGGGTATTAATTGTAAAACTTTCTAAAAAATATCAATTAATAATAAGTTCAATTAATATATAAGTGAATAAAAAGTAATAATAATAATAATAACAATAATAATAATAATAATAATAATAATAATAATATTTTTTTTAATTTGGTCTCCAGCCTCCCCCAATAGCCATACCTTCGCCACCATTCATTTCCTTAATATTAAATAACCTCATACATAAGTAGCTATTACTACTACTCCTACTACTACCAATAATAATAACGGGAAAGTTTTAACATTACCAAACTTTCAAAAGATTAACCCAAAAGTTTAATCCGGGTTTAAACTTACTGATATAAAATACATACAGACACAACTATATTACTTATAGCAGGAACAATATAACGCGTCACTGAGCTCACTTGATCTTGATATAGAGAAAAAATATATAAATAAAAACAGGAAAAACAAAACGCAAAAGACATTTATTATCGTCAATATTATATTTTTATATTAAGTGACATTTACCCAAAGTGACTTGATCATTATAACAAGCATCCACCACAACTACAACCATAGCAGCCGCCGCCACTACAACCATAACAGCCGCCGCCACTACAACCATAACAGCCGCCGCCACTACAACCATAACAGCCGCCGCCACTACAACCATAACAGCCGCCGCCACTACAACCATAGCAGCCGCCGCCACTACAACCATAACAGCCGCCGCCACTATACAACCATCACAACAGCCATCTCACTACAACCACCACAACAGCCACATCTACAACCATCACAACCCACCACTACAACCACCACAACAACCACCACAGTACTGAAGAGTCTCTACGTGGCTGTCCATAAATAATATTTCTTGTCACGCTCTCCGTCCTCTGAAAGCGTATTACCGAGTCGAGATGATATAAAATTCTGACAATGACTTGTGACCCAAGGCGGTGTACAGAAAGGCGCTCGTTCATAATACATGTGTACACTTACCTGGGGTGTTTGCTCAAGAGAGGCTCCGAGTCAACCGTGATGATGCACTATGTCACCATTACCGCCGTGTGTGAGCAAGAGACATTAATAAAAAATAAATAAAAAACACCGCACGAAAACTAGACACGTGATCTTACTGTAACCTTTAGTAATTTTTGTCGTTATAAATGATAAAATAATTCCTTCCATTGGCGATGTATTTCCACAAGACGCGATATACCCCACCATCACCCTCTCCACCGTCACTACCCCAAGCTCAGTGGTATTCTGGCGGGCGGGCATTTCAAACGCTTGTCATCACGAACAGGCCCAGATGATTTCTCTGGAGATTACGCCGCCCTTGGTTCAAGATGATGGAACCGCATCCCAGTCCCGTTTTGGGCCTTCATTCTCTTCCTTTGTTCACACTATTTGGAATTTATTTCCTAATACGCGGCGCAGTTATGCAGACTGATGGTCGACGAGGACCGCTGTAGTCACCACAAATTTTAGCGGCAAAATCTGGCTCCAGATTTTGATCGGAATGAACAATGGAAGACCTTCATAAGCGCGAGGTTTATGGGTCTCAAGAACCAAACCTTACATTACGGTTTTATACCTGACGTCTCATATAATATTTTTACTATGCTATAGGAACTGCCCGTCTCGATATATCTGGAGAAATAAAAGATGATAAAAGCCCCACTACAACCGTTCCCTAATGTATTCTCCCCAATAGACACCTCCCTTTCTTACCTCTTGGTCTTCGGGATACTGTATTAAAGCTTGGATGCCAGCTTACCAATAATAATAACTACACAATACAGTACTCTTGATCCCCCCCGTCCCACTGCTGTATAATAGACCACAACCAACACAATAAAAGAAGGAAAAAAAATTGAGAGAAAGTTGCAAGAGCGCGGACACAAAGACTGGGGCTATAATATCGAGCGAGCGACGTAGGAGGCTAGGTGGTGGTGGTGATGGGGGTGGTGGTAGTGGTGATGGGGGTGGTGGTGGTGGTGATGGGGGTGGTAGTAGTGGTGGTGGTGATGATGATGATGGAGTACCGGTGGTGGTGGTGATAGTGGTGTTATTGTTGCTGTTATTGTTGCCATTGATCCTTGACCCTCCCCCTCACCCACTGTGTCTAAATCATTTATCACCACCATAAAGTATAAATAGTCTTAATGGTGGTAAACGACATATATCACAAGCCGATATACAGTACGCCACTATGACACGCCCACACACCCTCCTCACCACGCCCACCCCCTCACCACGCCCAACCTCCCAGATCACTTACAAATTGATACAGTTTAGTATACCTGCCCACCACTAATAGGTATAGCAGGTAAACAACCAGTTAGTTAACCAGAGTGTTTGTTAGTTAGGGAGTAAAATCAGTTAAAGTGGCAGTTAATTAGTCAGGAAATGTACCATGTAGTTAAACAATTACACGCAATAGCCAGTTAATCAGTCACACTTAAGTCAACCAGTCACACCTCCCAGTCAACCACTCACACACCAGCCAGTCATACACCAACCAGTCACACTCAAGCCAGTCAACCAGTCACACACCAACCAGTCACACTCAAGCCAGTCTACCAGTCACATAGAAACCAGTCATACACCAACCATTCAACCAGTTGCACAC
Source organism: Homarus gammarus (assembly GCA_958450375.1). Lineage (NCBI taxonomy): Eukaryota > Metazoa > Arthropoda > Malacostraca > Decapoda > Nephropidae > Homarus > Homarus gammarus. The sequence goes on from CAUDMG010001221.1 coordinate 2,705,649, forward strand.
CAGCCAGTCATACACCAACCAGTCACACTCAAGCCAGTCAACCAGTCACACACCAACCAGTCACACTCAAGCCAGTCAACCAGTCACAGCACCTGCCCCCCCCCCCCCCTCAAGCCAATGAGTAAACAAGAACGACTCTGCGATATAAAGAAGTTTTTAAACGTCTAGGTTGTGTTGAAGTGCCGCTTTAACCTCGAGCCTTCAGCCACTTCCCTTTAACTGTGTGTGTGTGTGAAGGGGGGGGGGGTTGATGTGTGTGTGGGGGTTGATGTTTGTGTGTATGTGGGGGGTGATGTTTGTGTGTATGTGGGGGGTGATGTTTGTGTGTATGTGGGGGGTGATGTTTGTGTGTATGTGGGGGGTGATGTTTGTGTGTATGTGGGGGGTGATGTTTGTGTGTATGTGGGGGGTGATGTTTGTGTGTATGTGGGGGGTGATGTTTGTGTGTATGTGGGTGATGATGTTTGTGTGTGTAGGTGTTGATGTTTGTGTGTGTAGGTGTTGATGTTTGTGTGTGTAGGTGTTGATGTTTGTGTGTGTAGGTGTTGATGTTTGTGTGTGTAGGTGTTGATGTTTGTGTGTGTAGGTGTTGATGTTTGTGTGTGTAGGTGTTGATGTTTGTGTGTGTGGGTGTTGATGTTTGTGTGTGTGGGTGTTGATGTTTGTGTGTGTGGGTGTTGATGTTTGTATGTGTGGGTGTTGATGTTTGTGTGTGTGGGTGTTGATGTTTGTGTGTGCGTATTGATGTATGTGTGTGTATTAATGTATATGTGTGTGTTTTGATGTTAATTGTTTGTGTGTGTGTGTGTGTGTGTGTTCGTGTTAGTTTTGCACGCTGAGGACACAATGTTCGTGTCACCCATTCCTTTGTTTTAAATTGTAAGACTTACTTATTTTTTTTCACTATTTTTGATGTGGCTGTCATGGCTAGAAGGATGTCACGGCTAGAAGACTGTCATGGCTAGAAGACTGTCATGGCTAGAAGGCTGTCACGGCTAGAAGACTGTCATGGCTAGAAGGATGTCACGGCTAGAAGACTGTCATGGCTAGAAGACTGTCATGGCTAGAAGGCTGTCACGGCTAGAAGACTGTCATGGCTAGAAGGATGTCACGGCTAGAAGACTGTCACGGCTAGAAGACTGTCACGGCTAGAAGGATGTCACGGCTAGAAGACTGTCACGGCTAGAAGGATGTCACGGCTAGATGGATGTCACGGCTAGAAGACTGTCATGGCTAGAAGGATGTCACGGCTAGAAGACTGTCATGGCTAGAAGGATGTCACGGCTAGAAGACTGTCACGGCTAGAAGGATGTCACGGCTAGAAGACTGTCACGGCTAGAAGGATGTCACGGCTAGATGGATGTCACGGCTAGATGGATGTCACGGCTAGATGGATGTCACGGCTAGATGGATGTCACGGCTAGAAGGATGTCACGGCTAGAAGGCTGTCATGGCTAGAAGGCTGTCATGGCTAGAAGACTGTCATAAGTAGAAGACTGTCATGGCTAGAAGACTGTCATAAGTAGAAGACTTGTAATGGCTGTCACGATGTAAACAGCTTGAGATCTTCTCGTGAAATCATTTTACTCTTTTTCTAACCACAATTTTTTTTCCCTACTAAATATAATAATTACTATGGAATTGAATCCTCTCCGACCACTCCCTCCAGCGTTATTATGTCTTTGTGCGGGGAGAGATTTTCTGTTTGCCTTCAACCAAGTTATAATTATCTTTGTTAAGCCTCTCCTTTGTCCTTACGTCACCTTGTTTTATCACCTATTACTGCACTCATTGTTATTATTATTATTATTACTATTGTTACTTTATTTTCACCATTATTATTACTATCTTCTTATTTTCTATTATCATCATTACTGAGTATGAAAATAATAAGGTTTAATGTCACATTTATAGCGTGTCATATAAATAAACCTTTTAAGAATTTATATACAAACAATTATTTCTACTTTATAAATGAATCAAAGCTTAAACATTTATGTGATTAAGGACGATAGAGAACCTGACTAAAAAAAAAAGTTCCCTGGTGGAATAGAAAGCATGAACTCCTATTTACAGTGAAGGATCAGTATACAATGCCCATCAAGCCTCCAAAATCCACTTTCACTTCACCTTCACACATCTCTAAAACAAGCCTCGATTCATGAACGCCTTATGATATTCAATATTTTAAGACTTATTTCTAACCCTGGACACATTAAGAGAAGTTTCCAACCCTCTCAAAATGTACTCTCAACAAGTCTCTAAATGTACTCTCGACAAGTCTCTAAATGTACTCTCGATAAGTCTCTAAATGTACTCTCAACAAGTCTCTAAATGTATACTCAGCGACTGGACATCTTTCCAACCCTTCTTTATCTTTAGTCCCTCGTCGTTTTCATAAATGTCCAAAACATGTCCTCAGTAGTTTTCTCAAATACGGGAAAATGTCCTCAGTATCCAGACGACCTTCCATCACTTTTCACAGGTAATCACACATTTGTGGCGACGTTCACCCTAAAACCACCAAACTCTCGACTTCGCTCCGCCTCTAAACTTTGTCATTCTTCAATCTAATTTGAACTGTTGTCACCCCCCCAAACTTTCCCGTTCTTTAAAATTCACGCTATTTTTCACCTCTAAGTTCACTTTTTTTTTTTTTTTACTCTTCTGAACTAATGTTAGCTTGTGAAGAATTGTAAGAGACGGCGGAGTAAACTTTAGAGCTTGGTGGTGTCTGGCTGGCCACCTCACCATGCATTGTTGGGAAAGCGTCTGGGAGCGGCAACTGGTGGTGGTCGCTACTAGTACGGCCTCTTGACGCCTTCTGTGATTTCTTCCTCATTCTTTGTACTTTCTGTGGCTCGTTCGTCGTACTTTCAACAATTGTTTCTCTTGTGTCTTAAGGTTCGTTCTTGAAGGCTTCTGTAGCGTGTTGCTCGTGATAAACCGATCTATACCGATCTTCACTAACACTATTCACAATTTTAATTCCAAAAGTTTATTAATTTGTGAATCTTCCAATAATATTTTTTTTTCTCTTATCAGTGAATTGGGCCGAACAATCAGCTTAATTCATCTGATAAATAACAGGTTTATTTTGTTAATAAATCGTATGAATTGTCGCACTTACCGTTCAGTGCTGTCACGATCCCTCATGAATTCCTGGCATTAAACCTTTGTTATTGTTGTCAGCTGTTAATGTTATTGTTGTCAGCTGTTAATGCAAAGTCCCACTAAACATATTTCACACACAAAAAAATGACAGGTTATTTTATATTCTGCTAAATTATACATATTACCTTAATCCTTCCATTTTCTCTTAACATCCAAAAATATAAACCCTTAATAAATGATGGAAATATTACCGTAAAGAACTTTTTAGCTTAATTAACAGGTGCAGCATTTCCACTCCAGGGTGTTAAGATATTTTATATAAACTTTTGTTGGACGAAAATTATATACAAATGTGGGAGAAAATATCCTTCGTTCATTATGTTCAAACGAGCCCTAACCTAACCTAACCAAACGAGCACCAACCTAACCTAACCTAACCAAACGAGCCCCAACCTAACCTAACCTAACCAAACGAGCCCCAACCTAACCTAACCTAACCAAACGAGCCCCAACCTAACCTAACCTAACCAAACGAGCCCCAACCTAACCTAACGAGCCCCAACCTAACCTAACCTAAACTAACGAGCCCCAACCTAACCTTACCTATTTATAACGATTGGGTCTTCAGTCTTAACGGGTCCTCAAGTCTTAATGGATCCTCAAGTATTAATGGATCCTCAAGTCTTAATGGATCCTCAAGTCATAATGAGTTCTCAAGTCTCAAGAGGTCCTCAGACTTAATGGGTACCATTGTTAATGGGTCCTTAAGTCTTAAGAGGTCCTCAAGTCTTAATGGGTACCAGTGTTAATGGGTCCTCTCTGTCTTAGGGATCCCCCGTTATAATGGGTGCTCAGTCTGAATTGGTCCTGACCCAATGGTCCGCGAGTATCAATGTTTACGGGTGCGGCCCCTCTGACCTGCACCCAGCACTTCCACGTGTTAGTTGTGGCCAAGCAGTGTGTCCAGTGTCTCCCAATTAAACCTCTGCTACACTGTAAGAGGCGAGGAAGAGGAGGGAGGAAGAGGAGGAAGGGAGAGGAGGAGGGGAGGAGGAGGAGGAGGGAGAGGAGGAGGAGGAGGAGGAGGAGGGAGAGGAGGAGGAGGAGGAGGAGGAGGAGGGAGAGGAGGAGGAGGAGGGAGAGGGGGAGGAGGGAGAGGAGGAGGGGGAGGAGGGAGAGGAGGAGGGGGAGGAGGGAGAGGAGGAGGGAGAGGAGGAGGAGGAGGAGGGAGAGGAGGAGGAGGGAGAGGAGGAGGAGGGAGAGGAGGAGGAGGGAGAGGGAGAGGAGGAGGGAGAGGAGGAGGAGGGAGGGGGGAAGGAGGGAGGGGGGGGGAGAGAAGGAAGAGGGGAAGGAGATGGAAGAGGAGGAGGAGGAGGAAGAAGGGAAGGGTTAACTGCAGCGTGTCTTTCTCCTGCGCCCGTTGACCCCCATCGTCCACCACCTTGCCCCATGCAAATTATTCCTGAATAACAAGGACGTTATTGGTAAACCTTCCCTCTAGGACAGCCTGCCTATATTGTGTTGTGTTGCGATCCCTGCTCCTTTCTCTCTCTCTCTCTCTCTCTCTCTCTCAGATTTCCACATGCTCACTGCTATTTCTCTTTTCTCCTATGCTCTCCCCTATCTCTCCTCTCTTGTTTCCCCTCTTGTTTATTTTTTTCTGTTCCTTATCTCCCGTTCTGTTCATCCGGGTGACCTCCCTGGTATGTTATGTGATGCTCTACTTCATTAGTCGCGTCTCTCTCACTCTCTCTCGCTTGATGTTGTGACGCCGCATTCGTTACCACCACTAGCTGACAACACTACTACTACTAACTGGCACTACCACCACTACTTCTACCACTGTCTGACACCACTATCACCACCACTAGCTGACCCTACCATTACTGACTGACAGTATCATCTCTATCGACTGACACCATAACCACCACAGTCAGACACCATCATCTTCACAGGCTAACATCATCATATCTCCAAACTGACAACACCAACACCACTACATTCTCGCACCACCACCACATGCTGACACCATCTAATACCACACATTACCGCATATTGTTTTCCCACAAGAGATGACACACACACACACACACACACACACACACACACACACGCGCGCGCACACACATACACGCGCACACACACACACACCCCCCCGTGTATCAAAGTCACCCACCAACAATCACAACCACCACACTGCCGCCGCTGTATAAACAATCAATTCTTCTGTATATCTTCTCTACATCTCTCCACCGGGGACAAAAAAAGCCCATAAGAAGGCTGGGTGGTAGTGGGAGGGCGGGTGGTAGTGGGAGGGTGGGTGGTGGTGGGAGGGCGATTGGTGGTGGGAGGGCGGGTGGTAGTAGTGGGTGAGTATGTGGTGGTAGGAGTGGGTGGTGGTGGTGGTGGTAACGCGTAGTTGTGAATGTTGCAGTAAGTGGTGCCATTCTCAGGTTTGGTGGTGGTGGAGGAAGGTGGTGGTGGAGGGTTGTGGTGAAGGGGGGTGGTGATGGTGAGGTGGTGGTGATGGTGAGGTAGTGGTGATGGTGAGGTGGTGGTGATGGTGAGGTGGTGGTGATGGTGAGGTAGTGGTGATAGGAGGGCAGTGATTGAGGGTGGTGGTGCAGGAGGGTGGTGGTGGAGGGTTGTGGTGAAGGGTGGTGGTGGAGGGTGGTGGTGCAGGAGGGTTGTGGTGAAGGGTGGTGGTGCAGGAGGGTGGTGGTGGAGGGTTGTGGTGAAGGGTGGTGGTGCAGGAGGGTGGTGGTGGGGGTTGTGGTGAAGGGTGGTGGTGATGGACGCACATTGAGTGTGATAAGATAGTCAGTGGGGGTGGACAGGGTGGAGGTGACAATGATGAGGTGGGTGGAGGCGATAACAGACGTGGGTGATAAGAGAGATAAGACGTCCACAACTATATGTCCTCCTGTTGTTAATTGCTTAATGTATACTGACGTCTGAGAGAGAGAGAGAGAGATCTTCCTCCCCCTTAAGCCTCCCTCTCTTTTCCCTCCTCTAACCCTTCCTCCTCTAATCCTCACTCCTTCCCCCCTCACCCTTCCTCCCTCCTTCCCTCCTCTCACCCTTCCTCCCTCTTTCCCTCCTCTCACCCTTGCCCCCTCCTTCCCTCTTCTCACCCTTCCCCCCTCACCCTTCCTCCCTCCTCTCACCCTTCCCTCCTCTCACCCTTCCTCCATCTCTCCCTCCCCTAACCACCCCGTCTCTCTATATATTCATGGCAGCTACTGGTGATGGGCAGCCAGAGGTTGGTGGCCGGACAGCTGACGGCAGTACTCGATATCACTACTCCAACATGTTACTTCAAAGCTACGGTCACAGCTACAAACACGAGAAATGTCTGATAGCTTTTGTTACAACACAGCTACAACAAGAGTAATACTTAAAAGCTATTGTTGCAACAGTTAAAATATGAGTAACACTTAAAAGCTTGGGTCAGTTATAACACACAGCTAAAAGAGACGCTTAAAAGCTAACCTAGGTGTTATAGGGAGATTGGAGGTACAGGTCGAGTATCATGAGAGCGTTCAGTAAGTCGACGTATCATTCACATACCACGACGGTGTTCACATACCATGACGGTGTTCACATACCACGACGGTGTTCACATACCACGACGGTGTTCACATACCACGACGGTGTTCACATACCACGACGGTGTTCACATACCACGACGGTGTTCACATACCACGACGGTGTTCACATACCACGACGGTGTTCGCATACCACGACGGTGTTCGCATACCACGACGGTGTTCGCATACCACGACGGTGTTCACATACCACGACGGTGTTCACATACCACGACGGTGTTCACATACCACGACGGTGTTCACATACCACGACGGTGTTCACATACCACAACGGTGTTCACATACCATGACGGTGTTCACATACCATGACGGTGTTCACATACCACGACGGTGTTCACATACCACGACGGTGTTCACATACCATGACGGTGTTCACATACCATGACGGTGTTCACATACCATGACGGTGTTCACATACCACGACGGTGTTCACATACCACAACGGTGTTCACATACCACGACGGTGTTCACATACCATGACGGTGTTCACATACCATGACGGTGTTCACATACTATGGTCTCTTGCACAATATTTCCCCCAAACCCAAACATCAATCACCATCAACTGTCAATGTAGACTAACGACTCACCACACACACACACACACACACACACACACCAATGAAAAATTTCTAATAAGGACATCAATTATTATCGTCTTAATTATTCAGGATATTAACAGAACATCAATATTTATCCTCTGAATAATCTATAAACGAATCAGGATATTCATGGGTACAAGGGAATTGGATCTCCATCACCAAGTAGACATCAATGGTTGCTGAAATAATGTGTATATAAGTCCTGTATAAAGAGGGTTGATTTTATATCTGTTATCTGAGCATCAATATACGAGGTTCTTTATATATCAATGGAGTACAGTGGGAAGGGGTGAGGAGGGGTGTGGAGGGGTGTGGAGGGGTGAGAGGGGGTGTGGACGGGTGAGGAATAGGAGGAGGGTTGGGAAGGGGACGAAGAAGACGGGTGTAGATTGAGGGTGAGGTGGAGGGGCGGAAGTGGGGTGGGGTGGAGGAGGCGGAAGTGGAGTGGAGGGGGCGGAAGTGGGGTGGGGTGGAGGGGGCGGAAGTGGGGTGGAGTGGAGGGGGCGGAAGTGGGGTGGAGGGGGCGGAAGTGGGGTGTAGGGGGCGAAAGTGGGGTGGGGTGGAGGGGGCGGAAGTGGGGTGGGGTGGAGGGGGCGGAAGTGGGGTGGGGTGGAGGGGGCGGAAGTGGAGTGGAGGGGGCGGAAGTGGGGTGGGGTGGAGGAGGCGGAAGTGGGGTGGGGTGGAGGGGGCGGAAGTGGAGTGGAGGGGGCGGAAGTGGGGTGGGGTGGAGGAGGCGGAAGTGGAGTGGAGGGGGCGGAAGTGGGGTGGGGTGGAGGGGGCGGAAGTGGGGTGGAGTGGAGGGGGCGGAAGTGGGGTGGGGTGGAGGGGGCGGAAGTGGGGTGGAGGGGGCGGAAGTGGGGTGGAGGGGGCGGAAGTGGGGTGGGGTGGAGGGGGCGGAAGTGGGGTGGGGTGGAGGAAGTGGAGTGGAGGGGGCGGAAGTGGGAGGGGGCGGAAGTGGGGTGGGGTGGAGGGGGCGGAAGTGGGGTGGGGTGGAAGGGGCGGAAGTGGGGTGGGGTGGAGGGGGCGGAAGTGGAGTGGGGTGGAGGGGGCGGAAGTGGGGTGGAGGGGGCGGAAGTGGGGTGGGGTGGAGGGGGTGGGGTGGAGGGTGGTGAGGAGGAAGAGCAGGGTGTGGAAGGAAATGAGGAGGAGAACGAGGTGGAAAGTGGATGAGGAGGTAGAGGGGTGTGGAAGAGGGTGATGAGGATGTGGAAGGGGGCGAGGAGGAGGGGTGTGAGTGGAAGGGGGTGGAGGGTGGAAGAGGGTGGAGGAGGAGGAAGGGGTGGAAGGGTAGGTAAGGAGGAGGAGATGAAAGGGGGTGGAAGGGTAGCAGGTAAGGGCAAGCAGTACAAATTATTCATTTTTCATAAACGGGAGAGAGAGTTTGGTAAACGGTCCGCCACCTTGGGTTTGTAAACGGGCTGGCTGGTGGCGCTCTTAAAGGTGGCACAACATTGAACTATACCCGGTGGCTGTTACACACTTCCTCCTGGTCTCTGGTATTTGACACTTCTCTTCTTAAAGATACCAACAGTGTGTGTGTGTGTGGGGGGGGGGGGGGGGGGGGGCTTCAGACATATATATATATAGTGTATATATATTCATCTATTTCAATTTGTTCTTATTATCTGGAAGCCTAAACACAAAACAATACCAATATATTAAAATCAGTCTTCAAAAAATTAGGCCTGTATCCCACAAATATGCAAGCCATTAATTCGGCGGAAAATATATGAAAAAAAATGGGGCCCCACTGAAGCAGAATTTCCTGCTTTTTTTTTTTTTTAACCCGCCGCCCACCTGCGTCACGCTCGCCTCCAACACTCCATATTTGGTTTACATATTCACAAAAATTAATTATTCATTTGGACGTTTTGAAGAATATGCAAATAAACTATCCTGAAAAAAAAATATAGATTTACAAATACTCAGCACTTCGTTTGTGTCAATATTTTTTTAGCGTGATGTTAACTTCGTGTTTCTGTGGTGACGGCCACCCATGGACGTGATGTGAAATTATGAGATTGTAAATAAAAGTTTTCAATTTCCACTTTCATATAACTATACTGTATATACTGTACATATATCGGGTAGAGATAAACAGTATCTCCTGCGGTATGTCTTCATCTGGAGTCCTCCCTCCAGCACCAACTTGCCCCTGTAACTCTAGACTGTCTGGTGAAGTGTTGTCATGAACCAACTTGTTGTCAATATCTTGGCGGAGGAGGTAAATAATGGTGGGAGGCGGGGTGTACACTAGCAGGACCCACCACTGACGACAGCCACGCGCTCCTCACCAACCCTACTTTGCATATCGATGAACGCGAGACGCCCCGGTTCGATCTTAAAAAGCTTTACTTCCAAAAATTCTGTCGCATTTTTATCAATTTTTCAGTAAGCGTTTGTGGAGGCAGGAGGCCACGAGGGTCACGATGCTGCTGACGTCAAAACTTGTCGAGAATGAAGCTCCTCCTGGGACTGTAATTTCTTGTATAACTCGAGGCACTCTGGCACTGTACCAAGACAACAAGCGCCAACACAAACACTCAGCGATGTTTACCTTCACCAGGCAGTGACACGCTCATGGAAGGTGCTCCCCTGTCAAGTGAATGTTCGCCTGCCTTCTGCCTGAGGTGGCGCTCGTTTTGTTGTTGTTGTTCTGTGATATAGGCATCTGCATCTATCACACATCTCCCATCACACCTCTCCATCTTATCTTGCTCCTCTTCCGCCTTTAATATATATCCTCACACCACTATTACGAAGAATGAATAGAAATAAAAATAGGCAATACTCTCACTTTCAATCCTTCGTTCCTATTCTTGACTCTCTCACTCATTTCATAGCCCCTGTCCCCAACTCTCCTTGTCCCTAAATCTGCCACACGCACGGCCCTCTTTCTCACCCTCCCCAGACTCCCACAAATCTGGGGTTGTCCAGATTTTCCATTATACCACAATCAAGACAGGCCGGGAATCCCCACCATTTGCATAAATATTGCCTGTGCATCGTTGTTTTTTTTTAAGGGAAAGGCGTGTGGGTGGGGGGGGGGGTACGGGTAGGAGTAGACATGTGGAGTTGGGGGGGGGGGGGCAGAGGACGGAGAGGTAGACAGATGTGAAGGTAGACAGATGTAGGGGGTAAACAGCTTTAGAGGGAGACAAATGTAGGGGTAGAGTAGACAGTCGTATATATAAACAGACGAGGAGGTAGACAGACGAGGTAGACAGGAGTGGATGCAAATAGTCGCGGAGGTAGACAGACTTGGGTGGGAAGGAAGTCTATATTCTTCACTGTAGGTCTAGTATAACCCCCCCCCCACCCCCCCCCCCCGGTCACCTTTTTTGACCTTCTCAGCTCTACCACCATCACTTCCTCCATCACTAATACTACTTCCACCACCACCACCACCACCACCACTACCTCCTCCATCACCACCTCCTCCATCACCACCTCAACCATCACCACTTCAACCATCACCACCTCAACCATCACCACCTTCACCATGACTGTGAAAATGTTGAAACTGTCCCATTATATTATTTTATCTTTTTTCTCCAGTCTCTCTCTCTCTCTCTCTCTCTCTCTCTCTCTCTCTCATTGTCTGTCATTCTGTCTGTTTGCACTGTATGTCTGTCCTTCTCTTTCTATAACATATTGTCTTTCCGGATAGGTAAGGTGTGTGTGTGTGTGGTGTGTGTGTGTGGTGTGGTGGTGTGGTGTGTTGTGGTGTGGTGTGGTGTGGTGGTGTGGTGTGGTGGTGTTTGTATATAATAAAATAAGAGACCTATAAAACACCAAGACCCTCCATAAAACTGCATCAGGAAGTATAATGAAACACACACCCGCTAACGCACACAATCCCTAAATTTATTGGATGGCGGGGCAGATGGTGGGTGGGGGAGGCGGGGCAGATGGTGGGTGGGGGAGGCGGGGCAGATGGTGGGTGGGGGAGGCGGGGCAGATGGTGGGTGGGGGAGGTGGGGCAGAGGAAGGGGGGAGGCGGGGCGGAGGAAGGGGGGAGGCGGGGCGGAGGAAGGGGGTTGGCGAAGGAAGGGGGGGAGGGAGGGGGCGGCGGCTAAGGGGGCGGTGGCGGCCTCGTGTACATTCATATGGTAATGTCATCCTCGTTCCACCTCATCTTAGCATTCTTTTTTACCCTTAGATAAGATGGTAATACAGGGTAGGGGTGGTCCTTCAGTAACACCCTAAACCCAACACCCTAACTCCTTGAACCAACACCCTGACACTGAACCCAACACCCTGAAGCCAACACCCTAAAACAATCGGCCCTCTGACGGGTTCACTCGTGTGCTAATTACCTTCTGTGTTTCCTCTTATTTTAAAACCTTCTTACAGAGAGAGAGAGAGAGAGAGAGAGAGAGAGAGAGAGAGAGAGAGAGAGAGAGAGAGAGAGAGAGAATTATTAATTGTAGAAAGACTAATCACACAGAACACCTCTACACCTCCCACCAATAAACAACCCTGAACTATGGACGAAGTACTAAACTATACTCTTCCGGGTTATATTGTTCATGATAGGAAAAACGTAATAGATAATAATGATCAATAGATAATAACGGTTTAATTCTGAATAATAATTAATTCCTAAGTTTTTTATCACGCTGAACGTGTCGAATACGACCTTTTAACTACCGGGTGTATAATTTTGTATTACCGATTTTTGTCTATTTCTCTAAGTATTCTTTATTAATTTGTCTCTATAACTGGTATAATAAGACTCCTTCATAGTCGCTAAAATATAACTCAACATTATTTTATTATACGAAGAAAATTCCCCTATAATGTACAGTTAGAAGCAGTGAGAGAGGCGGTGAGGGAGGCGGTGAGGGAGGTAGAGAGAGAGGCGGTGAAGGAGGCAGAGACGGAGACAGACAGAGACGGACAGCGAGAGACGCGTAGAGGGACAATGTGAGCGAGACGGAGACAGAGAGGGAAGTGGAGAGGGAGACAAGAGAGTTCAAATCACAACCATGCACATACCCACTCGGGGACAAGTCACTGGGTTACCACTCGCCCACAATATAAACTTTTGTCGCACGTTCTCACCCACAGTCCTCAGGGGGTCACTTTAAACTAACACGAGGAGACACACTTACACCTTCATACACCTGCGACCTGTGTGTGTCTCCTCTACGTTCATCTATTACCAACATGGTTTCTCTTTCTCCTGCTATATATTATAATCCAGTCAATTATCTATCTATCTATCTATCGTGAGTTAGGCAGCCAGGTGAGTGAGGATGCTGAACCACCATCCCCCTTAGTGTGACGTCACCACCAAGCCTCTCTAGGTGATTTGATTACAGGACATCGGGGCATCATGGTCTCAACCGCGGGACAATACCCTCTACCATCCCGGAAATACATACACACACACACACACACACATACATATATATATATATATATATATATCTTCTCTCCCTTTATATTCAAGGATGAGCGTCTTTTTTTTTTTTTTTTTTTTTTTTTCCAATTCGCGGACCACCAGTTTCAATTTCTGTAAAATGATGTCCAGGAGAATATTATTTGGAGAGAGAGAGAGAGAGAGAGAGAGAGAGAGAGAGAGAGAGAGAGAACGCTTTATTTGTTTTTCTCCCACTGATACTTGTACTGAGCTGAAGGGGAAAGGAAGTAGGTGGATGGAGGAATTTCTTTCACTTTCTCACCTTGATAAAATGTAGAGTCTCGTTATACTCTTCACCAGTTTAATTATATAGCAATTGCCTGTGTTGTTGTGGCTGGGCGAGGATTGTTGACACATGCAGTAGTGCACATAAACATGATGACCTGTGAGTGAGTGTCGGATCTCTCTCTCTCTCTCTCTCTCTCTCTCTCTCTCCATCCCTCAACATAGGCCCCACAGCGCCATTGATCAGACTCCCTTCCTCCCCTCCCTCTCAATCCTCCCTAAGTCCAATCCAGCGATCAGAAATCCCAAGCCAATGGTAATACGCCTCACCACTGAAAATACCTCTCCCGTGGTCTTTCGAATTGTAGTTCAAGCCCACTGGGGAGAGAAGGTAGGGGGGAGGGGTAGGGGGAAGGAAGGCAGGAAGGTCGGGTGAGGTAGAGAAAAGGTAGGGGGTAGGGAGATGGGGAGGGAAGGTGGGGGAGGCTTGCTAGGAGAGTACTGTCGGGTTTTGTTTGTTTAGACTGTTTCTCTGCGTGCGGGAAGGGCCACAGGAGTCCTTTGTTGATGTTTGTATTAGTGTGTGTGTGTGTGTTCGGGTACACTATGCATGGAGTGTACATGTTTTACTCTCTCTGTGTTTCCTTGATGATTCATCTTGTTAACTTTCAGGGGGACGAAGAGAGGGGGGGGGGGAGGGGATAAAGGTCGACGATGTGTTTCTGTTTATCTTTCCTGCAAGTTACACTCATGAGTCGCAGTGTGTGTGTGTAGGAGGAGGAGTCTGTGTTGTGTTTACTCAACGGAGCCTCCAGTAATGAATTTACTCAACGGAGCCTCCAGGTAACGTGTTTATTCAACATAGGCTCCAGGAACTGTGTTTATATAACGCAGCTTCCAGAAATCAACAAATCCAAATAAGACGGCACTTTTATTTACACAAACCTAACCTAACCTAACCTAACCCAACCCAAGCGAACAAAACACAAACACCTTCTCATACAAAAAAAACACATTACGCCAGCACCTCCACAACACACCAGTTTACCTCTACTTAAATCGAGGCTCATAACTCAACCCTTGACACCAGTCAACTCACCTAAAATCGAACCCGGTCTATATTTTGTAGTAATTTCTGCGCTACTCTTGGTATGAGCTGCCGTGTACGTGGGTGTCGTTTAGGTAAAGAGGGGGATTGGGAATATAACATTTGTTTACACTTATATTTCCTATTTATCAGCGAGGGTTTTTTCTTGTTATTGACGTTAATCTATAATGACAGGCACCGTTTACCTGTTTATATATATGTACGTGAGTTACATGTTGATATTGCAGCGTATTGAGGAAAGTTTGATCACACCTGAACACTGATAGAGAATAAAAATGCTGCCAGAAAACACAAGACATAACGGACACCAAACAATCAGACAGACAGACGTAAATACACCAACCCAAAATAAGAGGCTAAATTTTGCGAACGTATAGAAATACAGTAAATACAATGTAAATCGAGGATAATCCCAAGGGGCAGTACAGTGAGGGACTTTCGTGGCCCTCAACAACATGATCAAAAGAAACCAGACGAAAAGACTTGTCGATACAGAAATTCTATTAGTTTAAGAGAAGACAAGAAAATGTGTATAAATTAAGTGAAAAGGTACAGTAGAGGTTAGTGTAAGAAAGGTTATACGAGAGACAAGTACTGGAGCATGTAGACAGCTGGGTGTAGACATTAAAACACCACCACACCACCAGCTGATGAACCACCTGCAGCTGCCCGCGGTAAAAGACGGGCTTGTACGAGTCCGGGGAATAATTGGATCAAGGGAAACAGTCCCGATTCAATTATCTTTAATTGGCGGCCCTTTTGTAAGTCCACGTCTTCAAATACCATTGAAGTTGGCCACCCTTCATATCAGCAGCAGTAAGGGCGAGCTGAGTGAAACAAGAGTAACATGAGTGAACCTTAGACGAAGTCCCAGCCGAAGCCTTTTCTTGGGTACGCCAATGTCTTCCTTAACTTCCACCTCACTAAGGCTCACTATTGACAACTCGGCTTCAATAGTGTGATTCTTGCCATCGTGGACCGCCGGGTATAATATTTTTTTTCTCTTCGTTTCACAGCTGTCAGAATGTTTCCTCCTTATTAGAAGGTTCTTGTGAGTTTCCGTCATGGCTGACTAACTTTTCAAATCATAATGTGATCTTGTATCGGTTTTCTGGCCTCACCGGAATCATGACGTATTCTGCCCCCTAAAACTCTATTATTTTTTAACTTCCAAGATTAAAAATACCCTCAGAGTGTTTAAATACTACACACATATATATATATATATATATACACATTTAAAGGGGGCGAGACACGTTGTATTGGCAGTGGCAGCCTTCCTCGGTCTCCCCCTCATGATAAGGTGCAGCCATACATTATTCAGACTGGCTCCACCCTGTGCTGCTCTGTACATAGTGGTGGTATTTATCACCTACACTCTTACGGTCATTAATATAAACTGTCAACAACCTATGAACTTGATTAGGTCTTTGTCAACATTTACAACACTTTATCACAAAATTTTCATCGTATTTAACCCATCCACCTTTTATACATCAACACAATAAAGTGAATTCATGTACGATTCTCTAATGAAAAAGTTTGGTAGTGTTGTAGATGTGAGGGGGGTCCGGAGAGGTCGACGGTGGATACAACTCTGCGGGGATCTGTACCCATGTTTCACTATATTGCTTGATGTTGTCCTCTCCCTGAACACCCTTTGGTTCCCCCGAGTCTTGTGTACCTACTTAACCTTTTAATAAGCATATATACAAAGAAACACAAACTTGCATGCATTCCTCACACAAAGAAACATACAAACACACACACTCTCTCTCTCTCTCTCTCTCTCTCTCTCTCTCAACTCATCGTGTATCACCTTTTTTCCTTCAATCTTCTCATCTCTCTCTATGTCTCTCTCTCACACACACTCTCACTATCTCCCTCTGCCTCCTCTCCGTCTCTCTCTCACACACACTCTCACTATCTCCCTCTGCCTCCTCTCCGTCTCTCTCACCCTCTCGTATATACCACCTATAACACGTCAGAAAATGAATAAAACTAGACGAAAACAAAAGAATAACGCAAAAAGACAATAACCATGAGAGATAAGAAGCTCAAAAGGAAGAATTGTGATAAGGAGATGGAGAACAGAACGATAATAAAAACGGGAAAGAAAAAGGGAAATAACAAAGGAAATGAAAGAGACAATAACAGAATATATATTGGTTATTATGACGGCAGTAAATAAAGCCGACGATAGACAATAAAGCCGACGAGAGAGAATAAAGCCGACGAGAGAGAATAAAGCCGACGAGAGAGAATACAGCCGACGACAGACAATAGAGTCGACGACACACTCAATAAAGCCGACACGGTAAGAAGCCCAGCGCCCGCCCAACAGACAGACAGACAGACAAGCACGCACAAACGCACACACGCGCGCGCACGCACACACGCGCGCTCACACACACACACGAGCCAGGGCGCCCGGATTAGGCTTAACATATTGATCAAAGTTATAAGGCTGAGCTTACACCTGGCCACGGTAATTAGCCTCCGCCACCACACTTAATTACTGCTCACGGTAATGCTAATTAACCGCTGGGTAATGACTGAGGGTCGGAATTACGATCAAGGTTAAGGGGAAGAGGAGGAGGGGCGTAAGCTCAGGGTACGGTAGTAAGAGTCGGATGAATGAGGTAAAGCTGCCCTAATGAGGTAGTTCTATAATTGAGTATTTGCCCTATGTTAAGGTGTTAATGAGGTAGCCCTATCGTTAAGGGTTAGCCTAATAAGACAGCCCTATGTCAACAGCAGTGTACCATTATCCACTCCTAAAATTAAGGGTCAACCCTATGTTCATAAGGCAAGCACTAATATTTCGGCGTTTCAAGGTAATTAGGGTATAGGCCTACCACTAACGACCAGGCTGTAGATTAATGACCATGGAATAGATACTCAGACACAGGTACAATAATTGCTTCTCTTACCTGGGAAGAAGAGGAAGCGGTTTGATGCAGTATTTATGGTAACTAAAATACGTTCTTTTTTTTTTAATTCGATTTCGGTGCAATACTTCAATTACGAACCTTTACGAATATTTTTTTTTATAAAGTTCACTAAAAAACTATCTCTACTTGGGGGAGGGGGGGGGGGCGATGAATTTCAGAATGAACACTGCTAAGTCTGTTGTCTCGATAGGGTTGTCAAAATCCTTCGTCCGTTGTGTCATATTTTTTCAACACAACTTTGCATTGACTGTGTTTTATTGAGTAATAGTACATCATTTTACGTAAGAACAATTATGAATCTTACGTTCAACCCTACGACACCACACAGAATCCATTATACACAGACCCAAGAGTTACGGGCACCTTTATACTAGTGTAAGGGCTGCAGGTAATGATAGGGATTAAGTCTTAATTTATCGCCAAGTCGGAGATTAAGGGTTAAGCCTAGATGTATGAGGCAGACCTACGGGAGAGAGGAGCCATCGTTTGGTTCACAGTTTAACGCTACTAATACTGGCTGGAGTCATCAATAACCCGTACGTTAATATATTTTCTCCCTTAATTGATACTGAGTCATAAGAATCTCGCTAAGTAAGAGTCACACTATGGGATTAATTTTGACCGTATTAAATTTAAAGTACGGTTTTAAAGGTAGAGTCTTTCGGGATTACTTCTGAACGTGTATAAAATTTACGTATCTAGTTTTGGTAGAGTTTCAGGGCAAATTTAACGCTATTTTATTATGTTCGTCTCATACAAATCGATTAGGTACGTTCTTTACATCTTCAGTTAGGAGGAGTATTGAACGTGAGAGCCCCTGCCCAGGTAGATCACAGGAGAGAAGGGTGAACACCTGGCCGTGGTAGGAGGCGTGGAAGGTGAGGCAGATGACGCACCTGTGAGTATTGATGGCAGCTCTGTTTAATATGTGATGAAATACAATGTGAGAGAGAGAGAGAGAGAGAGAGAGAGAGAGAGAGAGAGAGAGAGAGAGAGAGAGAGAGAGAGAGAGAGAGAGAGAGAGTTGTTTATCCGTGGTTGCCATGGTGAGAGCCGCGGGCTGTGTAACGCGAGATGAAGTAGGCATCACGGTGGAGGTGCCGCTACCATGGTGATGCTACCTCACAACATGTCCCTTTAGCCTCCACTCCTTAACCTTCCTCATCCCCTCTTCCCCAACGCTAATCCCTCCTACATTCCCCACTTCTTTCCGTTCCCCAACCCCACTCCCTTCCCCAATCCCACTCCCTCCTACATTCCCCACGTCCTTCCTTTTCCAATCCCACTCCCTTCCCTAACCCAACTCCCTCCCACATTCCCCACCGCCCTCCCTAACCTAGTCTCCATTTCCATCCCACATCCCCCCCCCCCCCCAACACACATTCCCGACAGGTCAATCCATTCCACTCTCACGATAACTCTGGACACTTCTTTAGCAATTCACCAATGTTGATATATTATTACAGGGCAAAAGAAAACTCAATTTATTAATAATAAATACAATTCATACATATTCAATACAATATACAGGCTTGTAAGTACAGTATATGTATTTTACGTAACTATAATTTGAGGGTAAAAGGTGAAATAATTATCATCATTATTATTACGTAGAATGACATAAGGCGGGGGATCTACGTCATCACTATTGTGTAACCTAAGAGAGAGAGAGAGAGAGAGAGAGAGAGAGAGAGAGAGAGAGAGAGAGAGAGAGAGAGAGAGAGAGAGAGAGAATGTTTTTTCCCTGCGATTCCTCCCTCTCCCTTTCTTTCTTTTCTTCTTTCGCCAACAATTAACAATTAATCTTCATTCCTTCCATTCTGGGCCAATTAATTAGAAACTTGGCAGGCTTGTACCTCCGCCCAGTGGGTCCAGAGACTCCTTATTTTTCAACCGAGTATTTTTTAAGTTTTTATGAAGTCAAGTGTGATGCAGTCCCAGTATATTCTAGGCTACCTGGTCATGTGTAGGACAATGATCATAAGACTTGGTTCACTTAAACCCTGCTAGATGTCCCACACAATGATCCTAATAAGTAAGTAAGTAAAATATAAATAAAAAGCGAGAGTTGTGCATTACTGGAAACTTTTCGGGGTCAAAGGTCAAATATTACACGCCTTATTTGGGGTGGGGTGATGGGGGGGGGGGGGGAGGTGTTATCCCTTACTCCGACAATTTTCAACGATTATATAGATCAATTACCATAACTAACATCAATGGTACAAAAATGTTATACAATAAGCATTAAAGTCAAATACTTCAAGGAAGAAACTGCTGTACCGACCTCACCATAAACCAGCCACTGTAATAATTATGTATGTCCAAATGCCTCGCCTTCCTCCTCATTAACACACTATGAAATGCCCCCCCCCCCCCCCACACACACACTGACAGCATGTAATTCTCTCCGACTCATTCACCTCATTAATTACCAAATGGCATAAAAGATAATGTGATTTAAAAACAAACAAGTCTCCCAGCGCCATGACAGACCCCTCCACCCCCACCCCGTGTTTTAGCGTCCACATAATTGATATCTTTATGACCACGACAACAGGGAAGGTGAGGAAATTATTATCTACAGTGAGAGAAGAGAGCCCCGAGGCATGGTAACATCAGGCACAACAACAAGTATCTCGAAAATTCTTGCTGGTGGCGGAGCATTTAATTTATTCCCGTCACAAAAACATGCGGTGGCAACTAGACAAGTAGTGAGGTGGCAACTGTCGCCATCTGCCCGTCCCCCTCCCTCCTGCCCGCCCGCCCCCATGCCCGTCCCCCCCTCCCTCCTGCCCGTCCCCCCTCCATCCTACCCGTCCACCATCCTCCTCTAACTCACTCCTGCCTGCCTGCCTCCCTTCCCCGAGGAGACAAACACCTCCTGCTGCTGCTGCTGTTGTGACGTCCTCCACAGGTTGCTCATCCACTTCGTCCCTCCATCTCCAGCAACACTATCTTCCCCGCCACCTCTTTTCTCACTCCCCTTTTCATACCTCTTCTTTCTCCGTCTTCCATTTCATCCACCATCTCCCTCCACTTCCAGACCTACCACGACCTTCCTTCACTTCCCACCATCACCACTTCCCACCATCACCACTTCTCACCTCTACTTCCACTTCTCATCCCTCTAGTCCTTTACACACGTCAGTCCCACTACAACCATAAAAGTAGCTACTGTATCCCGTATGTATGTATGTATAGTATGTATGTATGTCATCCTGCAATAAAAATAAATTACTCGCATACTTTTTTCTTTTTTTACTGTGATGAACTAGGGGCGGTACACATAACAAGAATATCCCCAGAGGATTAATATAACTAAACAAGGAACACCATACTGGCTTAGTACATCCTGGATAAAACAAAACAAAAAACAAGATGAAAATACTTGATTAAACTGTGAAAAAAAAAGGTAAGACGCGGGAGGGTGAAATAAGGTAATGAGGGATTGGATGATGATGATGATGATGGTGATTAAGATGATGATGATGATGATGATAATGATGTTTTTGTTGTTTCTGTTGTCGTTGTTTGTTATTGTTTATTGTCATCATCATTGTGGAGGTAAAAGGACTGTACTCTGCCTTATAACACATACAATACACGACATAAGGATGACCAACATATCTTTAATCCTTAACTAAATCCCATGAAACTACAGTAAGTCTTTGGGGGGGGGGGGGCGTCTTCCTCCTTGATGTGAGGCAATCCTGGATGGTAGACGAAGACGGGAGGAGAGACTGAGTGGAGAACTGAGAGGAGAAGAAGAAGAAGAAGAAGGAGGGAGATGAGGAGATAGAGAGAAAAAATATATAAAGCCGGGTACACTGAGCGAGGAGTATAATGTGTGCGTCTGATGTTTCTGGGGAGGGGTAGGGAGAGGGAGAAAGGGGAAAATGGGAGGGGAAGGACAAGAAGATAAGTTAGGGGAGGAAGAGAGGGGGATGGGGAAAGATAGGGGAGGGGGAAGATAGAAGAGGGGGAAAAGCAGGATTAGGAAGAAAATTAAAACCCACAAACCCAACCGGCCAATTCTAATGAGATTATTTGACGATTGTGGAGAGAATAACAAAGAAAATGAAGAAAAAGAAAAGGTCATGGTGAGGGATAATGAAGGGGGAAGGGAGAGAAGAAGAGAGAGGACAGGGAAGGGAGAGGATGAGGGAAGGGAGAGGATGAGGGAAGGGGAGGAAGAGGGAAGGGGAGGAAGAGAAAGGAGAGGAATAGGAAGGAGAAGAGGAATAGGAAGGAGAAGAAGAGGTAGGGGAGAAGAAGAGGTAGGGGAGAAGAAGAGGTAGGAGAAAGAAGAGGAGGGAGGAAAAAGAAGGGGGGAGGAGGAACGATAAAGATAGAGGAAGAAAATGAAGAGGGGGATTAGGAAAATGGACGATAAAGATGGAAGAAGAAGAAGAGGGGGGAGAAGGAAAATGGACGATAAAGATGGAAGAAGAAGAAGAAGAGGAGGGGAAGAAGGAAGAGAGGGAGGCGAAAATTGGAGAGAGAAATAAGGAATAAATTATATAGTACACCACAGCTGACGGGTCAACAGCCGGCGCTCACACACCCGGGGGGGGGAAGAAGGAGGAGGAGGAGGGAGGAGGAGGAAGGAGGAGGAAGGAGGAAGAAGGAGGAGGAAGGAGGAGGAGGAGAGGAGGAGGAGGAGGAGGAAGGAGGAGGAGGAGGAGGAGGAGGAAGAAGGAGGAGGAGGAGGAGGAGGAGGAAGAAGGAGGAAGAAGGAGGAGGAGGAGGAGGAGGAAGAGGAGGAGGAGGAGGAGGAGATACAAGAGAAGAGAGACAAGAGAAGGAACAAATAGGAGAAAGAACAGGAGGAGGAGGCGAAGACAGGAAGAAAAAAGAGGACGGAAGATGATAGAAGAGATTGAAAGGAGAAGGAGATAACAAATGATAACAAAGAGGCCAACAACATGTTATATAAACCTTCCGCCTCTCTCACACTCGAGCAGCGTCGCCCCCACCACCATCTCTCTCTCTCTCTCTCTCTCTCTCTCTCTCTCTCTCTTGTAGTATACATCTAAGTCAATAACACTCACTCTTTTTTAATCTATCTTCAAAGGTAGTCTTCCTCTTCTTCTTCTTTCGTCATTCCCCTCTGCTTCCTTTACTTCCCTCTTTTTGCTTCATCTTCCTCTTTATTTGTCATTCCTCCTTTTTTTTTCTTTCTTCTTCACAAATCGTGTTAATATCTATCCTAAGTCCTTCTAAATCTCTCACAATGAATGACTTTCTCGCTCGCTTTTGGTCACATGTAAAGGACTATTTACTAACGAAGGTCACCTCACCTCACCTCACTCGCAAATCAGATTCCACACTTACGAAGACCTATTCATGGAGCAGCCGTCTTACTGAATGGGCAGCCGGTATATTCCAAAAGGAAACGCCTCACCTAGAGAAGTCACCTCAGGGACATCAAACGCACCATCCACAAAGCAGCTGCTATATGCCTGACGTGCCTTGATCGTCGGTAACGCTAAAGTCACGAGGAAAAATTCTGCTGTTCACAAAGCAGGAGAAAGCAGACACCCGACTACCAAAGGAACACATCCTATTCAAGAAGGAAAACACAGCACGTACCCGTGTCACAGAGGGAGACGTCTTGCTCACAAAGAGGAGAGCAACCATCACCCAACTTACGGTGCGAGTATACAGTATGTGACACGTTCTACTCACATAGAACAGGGCAACAACCTTTATACTCATAACGGGCAACCCCATAAGGGCCTGACTCATAAACGGACAACACGCCCTTCTTTCAAAGCACCAAAAAGAACTTACTAAGCTCACAGAGGGACCCGCCCGTCACTCCAAGAGCAACGCCCTACGTGAAGAGACAGGAGGAGAGACAAGCTGGTGTCGTAATACGCATGTCTGGTCCATCTACCGGTGCCTCAGCCCCTGGGGGCCAAGAGTACTAAAACATCCCCGTTCTCCCCGACAACCTCACCGCCCGTCGCCCTCAAGCAAAACCGAACAATCGCGGCGCTTTTAAAGTCACATCAAACTCGCCTTTAAGAAGAAGCGCACCACCACTCGCCGCTCAAAGTTCTTAAACAAGCAAACTTGGCGAGTTATTTTAACACCCTAGACCATAAGTGGTTTTCCCGGGGTTCTTCACGCGACCATGACAAATAGCGGGGCCAAACTGGTCCACAGAGGCCAAGGCTAGGCCACAACGCTTATGAAGACCACTTTGCCATATGGGGGCCATAATGATATGCGAGACTACGAGGATACGCGGGTCATGAAGCTAAGATAAACAAGAGGTAAGACGATGTACTTGGCCACTGAAGACACTCTCGGACTGGGGTAAATATACACTTAAGGTATTTAATAGTCGTTCGTAATGACACAGAAAAGTTTGTCACTTATATTATGGAAACTATTTCGTTCATTGGTCGGGTAAGTGAACATGGCGTGACAGAAGAGGTTCTGGGGAGTCATTTGTCGGCTGCATAAACGGGAGTAACCAGGACGGAATAAAGGTATTAAAAGGTTTGGTCTACAGGGGGAGGATCTGAGACCTTATTACTGTCGACATGACTGAGCGGTGGAGACTGGTGATGTCAGGATTGTCACACACTCTGCTCCAGACCACCTTGTTTGGATGAGAGAAACAGGTCACGTCTTGTGTTTACCGTCTTGAGTTCGAGGTATAATATCAATCGTGTTCCTGCACCCGAAGAGGTCAGAGTCTCTCTCGGATGATACAGTATATAATGATAAACGAGCTGTTAAGGTCCTTCCAGTGAGACTATCAGTCACGGGTGTATCAAAGAAATGTCCGACTCATGACTTACATCCAAACAACTGTAAATTCACCTCCCAATTCACTTACACTGTCTACCTATCTATTTACATACACAGATATTCACCCACCTAGCCACTGAGTCATCTATTTACTCACCTGTTTACCCACTTGCCCATCGATTCACTCACCTACCCACTGACTCACTCACCTACCCCCTGACTCACTCACCTACTCACTAATTTACCCACACCTCACCGCTTTACCTACTTACCCACCCCTTCATCCCTACACTTACCTATGCCTACCAATGTCCCCACCAATCTACTAACCTCCCCACCTAACAACCAACTCCCTCTCCCCCTAACCACCTATCTACCAATTCACCTCCCCACCATTACACCCCATGTCAACCTATTAATTCAACACCCCCCCCCCCCACCCCTTAGCCAGCAAGTACCTGAGGTAGTGGTCACACATCCCCAGGCAGACAGAGGCAGAGAGGAACACACAGGCAGGAGACAAAAGCCAGCCTGACACACAGACACACACATCAATACAGCTTTGGCAAGGAGGGAACAAAGCTGGCGTGTGGGGCGGCCGACACAGGGAGGAGGGTCTCTCTCTCTCTCTCTCTCTCTCTCTCTCTCTCTCTCTCTCTCTCTCTCTCGGACACATGAGGTTTACAATGCCCCCTTCAGTAGGACTCTACCCAGTGAGACTCCTTTGTGGTCCTTATGAAGCTTCACACCACAACTGGAGAAATCCGAGACCAGTGCAACTGCCATCCATCGCGTCTACCACAATTACCACCACAGCCACTACTATAACCACAGCTACCACCACGACCACTACTAAAACCACAGCTACCACCACGACCAATACTATAACCACAGCTACCACCACGACCACTACTATAACCACAGCTACCACCACGACCAATACTATAACCACAGCTACCACCACAACCACTACTATAACCACAGCTACCACCACAACCACTACTATAACCACAGCTACCACCACAACCACTACTATAACCACAGTTACCACCACTACTATAACCACAGCTATCACCACGACCACTACTATAACCACAGTTACCACCACTACTATAACCACAGCTACCACCACGACCACTACTATAACCACAGCTACCATCACGACCACTACTATAACCACAGCTACCACCACGACTATTACTATAACCACAGCTACCACCACGACCACTACTATAACCACAGCTACCACCACGACCACTACTATAACCACAGCTACCACCACGACCACTACTATAACCACAGCTACCATCACAATCACTACTATAACCACAGCTACCACCACGACCACTACTATAACCACAGCTACCACCACAACCACTACTATAACCACAGCTACCACCACAACCACTACTATAACCACAGCTACCACCACGACCACTACTATAACCACAGCTACCACGACCACTACTATAACCACAGCTACCACCACAACCAATACTATAACCACAGCTACCACCACAACCACTACTATAACCACAGCTACCACCACGACCACTACTATAACCACAGCTACCACCACGACCACTACTATAACCACAGCTACCACCACAACCACTACTATAACCACAGCTACCACCACAACCACTACTATAACCACAGTTACCACAACTACTACTAACACAACCAACACTAACACAACTACTACCACAACCACCACAGCTACCACCACTAATACAACTACCACAACAACAACCACCACATGTTCGACTCCCCAGACCAACTACCACATCACCGGTCAAAGTTGCTAAGGATTGAACCTTTGATGAAATTGTCCGAAAGTTCAAGTTCTAGCGGATTAAAAAAATGTCTTTGTTTTTTACCAAGAATTTCTGAGAGCTCAAATTTTCGCGTAAAAAGCTGAAGGTTCTATTTTTACCACGAACGCCTAAAAGCTCGCCTCCTCTCATGAGAAAAGTATAAATAATATTCACAAATATTTAAATCCAAGAAAAAAATTCGTGAATTAAAAAAAAAAAGCTTTGTATTTGAAGAATAACTTATATATATATATATATATATATTTTATGAAAATCCACAATGAAAACGTGGATAAGATAAATCTTGATAAAATCACACGGGAAAATGGAAACAACGGAGTACCTTAGCTTTCGTCTTTATTCAAGACATCTTCAGAGGCAACTGGATTACATGGACAGAGAGAGGCTTAAATATACAGGGTGACCTAAAAAACATGAGGTCAGGTCAAAATGATGACATCCACTAATCCCCACACCAACACACACGTAGAGGAGCTTAAGAGAAGGGTGGTGACGTGACGAGTCAAGTCAGGTCAGAAAAAAGGGGACCCACAAAATAACTATCATACATCTAGATCAAAGGTTTTTAAAGCATTTTTAACCTTGGGCCACTGACAAATAAATTTATGTAACATATTATCAGTTTTGAACTGACCATCACTAAGGTTTATTGATTTTAATTCCTTAATCAAACTAGCTTCAACAAGAAGTCTTTCTGTGACTCTGAATTTATTGACGATGAATTGAAACACATTCGTTCTATTGCACATAAACTTGGGTACCCTTCTGTGTTTGTTGATCGTTGTTTTAATAGGGCTAAAAAATCCTTTCATTCCTCTCAAACCAGACAAGTTCCTACACTTAAGAATATTTTGACTCTGCCCTATCGTAATGAATTTGTCCCGTTAGTTCGGTCTCTTAAGCTTCTAAATATTAATGTTGTTTTCAAGTATGACTCAACCATTACTAATATGTTAATAAGGAATAGCCCAAGTTTGAATGTAAATGGTAGTGTTTATTGTATTCCATGTAGCAAATGTAATTGTAATTATGTAGGTCAGACAGGAAAAACACTGCAGCTTAGAATCAAACAACATAAGTATAATATTAGAACTGCATCTGAAAGCAGTGCCTTGTTCGTTCATGTTAGGAATAATAATCACCCCATTGCTTGGGAAAAAAGCTTAGAAGTTTTCAAATCATCTTGTGTCACAGAAAGACTTCTTGTTGAAGCTAGTTTGATTAAGGAATTAAAATCAATAAACCTTAGTGATGGTCAGTTCAAAACTGATAATATGTTACATAAATTTATTTGTCAGTGGCCCAAGGTTAAAAATGCTTTAAAAACCTTTGATCTAGATGTATGATAGTTATTTTGTGGGTCCCCTTTTTTCTGACCTGACTTGACTCGTCACGTCACCACCCTTCTCTTAAGCTCCTCTACGTGTGTGTTGGTGTGGGGATTAGTGGATGTCATCATTTTGACCTGACCTCATGTTTTTTAGGTCACCCTGTATATTTAAGCCTCTCTCTGTCCATGTAATCCAGTTGCCTCTGAAGATGTCTTGAATAAAGACGAAAGCTAAGG
Source organism: Homarus gammarus (assembly GCA_958450375.1). Classification (NCBI taxonomy): domain Eukaryota; kingdom Metazoa; phylum Arthropoda; class Malacostraca; order Decapoda; family Nephropidae; genus Homarus; species Homarus gammarus. The sequence goes on from CAUDMG010001221.1 coordinate 2,732,858, forward strand.
TACTCCGTTGTTTCCATTTTCCCGTGTGATTTTATCAAGATATATATATATATATATTATATATATATATATATATATATATATATATATATATATATATATATATATATATATATATATAATTCATGGCTATTTAATATATAAAGTAGTCAAGTTTTACTTTAAATGCGGATACCAAAACAGCTGTCTGTAAATTCAGTGTAAAAATCAAGCATAAAAAATAACAACAACAATGTAAATGAAAAAAGTGTAAATATCTGGGTTACAACAAACAAACAGCTGTGTACGTAATGTGTAAACATAATGATGCTTCTAACACTAACAACAACAACTAGACAAGTAAACTGTAAACAAAGGTACAGCTTCCATGAGTTAAAACAAAAACTCTGCATATAAATCATCTTTAAAAAACTGCTTTCCAATAAGTAAATAATAAACAGGTGTGTGTGTGTGTGTGTGTGTGTGTGTGGATGTGAGTGTGAGTGTGTGTGTGTGTGTGTGTGGGTGGATGTGAGTGTGTGTGTGTGTGTGTGTGTGTGTGTGTGTGTGTGGGTGGATGTGAGTGTGAGTGTGTGTGTGTGTGTGTGGGTGGATGTGAGTGTGTGTGTGTGTGTGTGTGTGTGTGTGGGTGGATGTGAGTGTGAGTGTGTGTGTGTGTGGGTGGATGTGAGTGTGAGTGTGTGTGTGTGTGTGGGTGGATGTGAGTGTGAGTGTGTGTGTGTGTGGGTGGATGTGAGTGTGAGTGTGTGTGTGTGTGGGTGGATGTGAGTGTGGTGTGTGTGTGTGTGTGGGTGGATGTGAGTGTGGTGTGTGTGTGTGATGTGAGTGGTGTGGTGTGTGTGTGGGTGGATGTGAGTGTGAGTGTGTGTGTGTGTGGGTGGATGTGAGTGTGTGTGTGTGTGTGTGTGTGTGGGTGGATGTGAGTGTGAGTGTGTGTGTGTGTGTGGGTGGATGTGAGTGTGAGTGTGTGTGTGTGTGTGTGGGTGGATGTGAGTGTGAGTGTGTGTGTGTGTGTGTGTGTGGGTGGATGTGAGTGTGTGTGTGAATTCCATCTAAAAATCTGACATAAGTAAGACGACAAGGGCCAGGTGTAGCATGGCCCTGTTTTATGGCCAAGTGTTGTGAGTTTCCTTAAATCTCACGCGGAAAGCTGAACGTCCCCCTCTACATAATTCAATAATTACAAGTATTAGGTTAGGGGGGGACCTGTGATGCAGTTAGCAGGGTAGACTGTTGACGGCTGCTCCCCTCGCCCTCCTCCTCTCAATCTCTATCGTGTGTGTGTGTGTGTACAAGAGGAGATAAACCAAAGTTCATGAATTAAACCAAGCGGTGAGTTGTAGGGATAAACCCACATACCAAAACAGCCACACACACTCCTTATCAAGAGGCTCTCCGGGCAGAGAGAGTAAGACACCAAGATAGGGAACAGCTACAACCAGAGTGAAAGAAAGTGAGACACACGTTCTGCCATTCAGTCATCCTTCCTACTGAGGTACGCTACATTTCCCAGTTCACGATGCAGCCAAGAAGAATTCACAGCCGCGTGTATATCGTTACCATACACGGGTATAGTCTATCGTACACACAAGACTCTGTTTACGTTCTGATACATGATACTCTGTTACTCATTCCAGATCACGTGGAATTTAGACACACCAGCTTATTTTACCTGTATTAAACACCCTGGCGATGCCTGGGGTTGGGTTGGGTTGGGTTGGGTTGGGTTGGGGTTGGGTTAGGTTGGGTTGGGGTTGGGTTGGGGTTGGGGTTGGGGCTGGGGTTGGGGTTGAGGGTGGGGTTGGGGTTGAGGGTGGGGGTGGGGTTGAGGGTGGGGGTGGGGCTACCGTTGTGAGGTGACCAGGTAACCACACTATTTGACCGCCCCATTGGCCACGTTTCGGAAATGTCAAGCCTTTTCTGACTTGACTATTAATGTGTCCAGCACGTAAGGAATTTTTTTTTCAACCCCAAATTCTTAACTTCGGCTTCATTACTTAATCCTAAGACTCCTCGTTTCTTTTACACCCTAAGACCCCCTTTTCCCCTAAATATCCTAATACCACAATTTTCCTTCCTTCAAGCCAATAACACCCCAATATCATCCTTTTACCACCCCCCTAACACCCCAAGACCCCCTCACCCAATAGGAGGAGGAACTCTTGACAATGGGGAGGGGGAGATGAAGAGAATGGGAGGGGGCCCCTCCTGGCTACCACTGTAAACTACACACAGTTTACGAGGCAAATTACGTCTGGGTTGCTGGAGTTTGTATCACATAATACCTCGAGATTAGCGAGATCTCTCTCTCTCTCTCTCTCTCTCTCTCTCTCTCTCTCTCTCTCTCTCAATTACTGCCCCTTCCATTTGCTTTCAGTGACTTCCTTTCCCTTCTTTCTCCCCCTCTATTACTGTATTCTCTCCCCCTCTCTATCACTGTCTCTCCCTTTTACTTCCTTCTCTCATTGTCTCTCCCCTTTCCTTACTTCTTTCATTGCCTCTGTACCCTCTCCCTCACTCTTTCTCTGTCTTTCTATCTCCTTCTCCCTCCTCTCAATGTCTCTCCCCACTCCCTCCCTCTCATCATGTAACGATCCCTCTCACCTCTTCACACTCTCACTCTCCCTCTCATTTTGTCCAGTTTTACACCACCTATTCTCTCCTCCTCTACCTCCTCTTTCTCCACCACCTCACCACCACTATCTCCCTCACCCTCTCCTCCAGTCCCATACAATATTACTCTCTTCTCACCAACAACTCTCACCTAACACCTTTTAGCATCGTATGTGTTAAATGACTCTCTCTCTCTCTCTCTCTCTCTCTGTCTCTCTCTCTCTCTCTCTCTCTCTCTAAAATCGAAGGCCTAGTAATAATAATAATCCTCACTATCACCATATCCACATCACCATCACTTTCATATCATCACCACCACGGCATCACCATCAGCATCACCATCATCATATCATACGACCCCCCTCCTCTTCCTTCCTTCCATCCTACAAGGTAAAATATCCTCCTTTAACTTATCCTTATCGGCACTCGAGCAGCGTCCTTAACCAATACCCTATAACAGGGTTGCTTCGACACACACCCAAGGGTCCTCGGGGATCCCTTAGCGTCCAGGGGTGCCGTAAGGGGGAAAGGGAAAGAGCTGGGGAAGTGAAGAAGGTGGAAGTGGAAGAGGAAGAAGGATGTTAAGAAGGGGGAAGGGAAAGGGAAGAAGGCAGGGAGGAGGAAAGGAGGGGAAAGGGAACGGGAAGGAGGAGGGGAAGGGGATGAAGGCGGGGAAAGGGAAGGAAGAGGGGAAGGGGAGAGGAAGGAATAGGGAAAGGGGAGAGGAAGGAATAGGGAAAGGAGAAAGAGGAATGGGAAGGAGAATGGGAGTAGGAAGTGGGAGGGGGGGGGGGGAGATCGATGGCGGATATATAAATCACACTTCTCGTTACGCCGTCCGCCACCACACCTGCACCCTGGAAGCCGCCACAGCCGCCCCCGCCGCCAACGCCCACTCGCCATCCTTGTTGCTGTACCCTTTGTCAACCACCCACGCCCGTGTACCGCTCACACGGCTGAACCAGGAAGAGGTGGAACAATCTATCGCTTCCTAAAATCTAAAATTTATAATAAAATCGATAAGAACGTCAATGATACGGAATTTTTTAACACCAATGAATAAAAGTATATTTACTATATAAAGAACGTAAATATAATCTATATTTCTCACAAGATAAAAACAGTTAAAAAAAAAAGAGTAAAAGTTGGCTCCTAGTAACCACGTATTTTCTTTTTTATAGTTGAGTAACTAAAAATAGTAAATTCGAGTCCATTATAAGAAAGTTGTAGTAAAAGTCACATTTTTCCGAGCAGGAAAAATGCAAAAATCACAACGAGTAAAAAAAAAAAAAAAAAAATGTTGCAGCTGCAATCATATTTTCTTGGCGCGGCGAGGAAGGTGTTGCGAACTTGGGGACGTGGCCAGCATTAACGAGTGTGTGTAGAGGGGGGGGGGGGGGGGGAGGAGGCGTCTTAGCCAGGGGTGGGGATGACTCCTGCCCACCCGAGGATATAGTACAACCTACCAACACAAGAGGAATTCTGCAGCCTCCCTACTACCACGAGGACGACGGAAACATCAATGCTGTGTACTGTAGCCACAAATGTTTTCGCTTTACTCTAGCTTACGGCAAGAATCAGTACTCCCTCGATACACAGGTAAGAGGTGTATCGCATCTTAAACTGTACTAGCCACAGGGAGGAGACACAACACACCTTATAATGTTATCACCTGGAAACACTAATAAAATTTTATACAAACATGCAATTTCGCGCAATATAATTTTTAATTCATTTCAGTTCAGATTTTCCAGAAGGGATCATTTAATCATTATATCTGGAGTGTGACCTAACCGCACCTCCACAACCACTTGTCGCTCCACTGAGGATTCTACCCACGTTACTTGAGCCACAGCAGCCAGCAGCACCTCCACCTTAATAACACGGAGGCTACAGCAGACGCCAAGGAGCCACAACCAACAGTAACCCTCCGCTGACACTTATACCTCTGTTAGCCTGGTCGGGTGTACAGGTGAGGCTCAACACACACGCTATTCGTCTTACTGAGAACAACACCTTATTACACCTATTTCAATGTGTCCCGGTTAATGATCCAGGGAATTATATGTCCCCAAGAATTTGTCATAAGTCGGCAGATAAAATATTGAACCACCTTCCAAATTAATCCCGAGTTACCTGTAAGATATTTTGTATCATAATTTTCAACCGGATTTCCACACATCTAAGTAAAACAAAACTAATTAAACAAATAATATATCCTAGTTAAGACCACAGTGAATCATATATCCGTTAAAAATACCCCCGAGAGAGAGAGAGAGAGAGAGAGAGAGAGTGCGTGTATGTTAGTAGCACCGCCTGATCCACCAACCTGTTGCTACGAGCGGCCTGTTTACCCATAAAGTGTTACGCCCACCAGCGGAAACCTTCATGTCAAATATAAAGGCCATGATAAAGGTCTCGCCGCCGCTCCCTGCCCCGCGAGATAACATTACAGTAGGCGGAGGGTGACTTCAAATGGCTGTTGGAGGCCGGGGGTTGAGACTGTTGTGTTGTGATGGTTGTGTTGTGGAGTAGTGTGTTGTTGTTGTTTTGTGGAGTGGTGTGTGTTGAAGTGTGTGTTGTGTTGTGAGGGTTGTGTTGTGGAGTAGTGTCTTGTGGTGTGTGTTGCGGAGTAGTGTCTTGTGGTGTGTGTTGTGTTGTGGTGTGTGTTGTGTTGTGGTGTGTGTTGTGTTGTGTTGTGGTGTGGTGTGAGGGTTGAGTGTTGTGGAGCAGTGTGTGAGTGTTGTTGTGCAAGTTGTGTTGTGTGTTGTGGTATCTTTACTGGGGGGGGGGGGGTGGAGGTAGCCCGGTATCTTTACTGGGGGGGTGGAGGTAGCCCGGTATCTTTACTGGGGGGGTGGAGGTAGCCCAGTATCTTTACTGGGGGGTGGAGGTAGCCCGGTATCTTTACTGGGGGGGGGGTGGAGGTAGCCCGGTATCTTTACTGGGGGGGGGGGTGGAGGTAGCCCGGTATCTTTACTGGGGGGTGGAGGTAGCCCGGTATCTTTACTGGGGGGTGGAGGTAGCCCGGTATCTTTACTGGGGGGTTGGGTGGAGGAAGCCCGGTATTTTTACTGGGGGGAGGTTGACTGGTACCTTTACTGGGGGGAGAGGAGGCAGCCCGGTATCTTTACACAGTGAGGGTCTGGCAGTGCTGGGCTGGGGTGTCACCTCGGTCACACAGGAGTAACAGCGGTGTAAACATTGTCATTATCGTTTTTATGGCCTTGCTTTGTAAAATTCTTTCTCTCTCTCTCTCCTTCATCCTTCATCTTCCTTCCTTCATCTCTCCAACTCTCTCTCTATCCTTCCTTATATTCTCACTTCTCAATCTCTCTCCATCTGTCTCTCCTTCCTTCCACCACCCTCCATCTCTCTCTCTCTCTCCCCCATCTTTCTCTCTATCCTTCTTTCCTTCCCCTATCTCCCTTTTGTCACTCACTATTCCCAAGTCTTAAGTAGCCTGTTGTTGACCGTAAACCTGCTATTCAAAAACATCTCTAAAGCCTCAAGTTAATCCAAATAAGTCGTAAGTCAAGTTATTCCAAGGACTTGATATTTGTATTCTGGTTAAGTGTTCTACAGACGTTAGATCAAGTGGCTACGGTAATTATAGTCTATAGGATTTATCTTGCATTAGATGTTGGATCGTCTAAGAATTATTAATGTGATTTCATTTCGTTTTGTACTGGATAAGTCGTCATTTTTTTTTTTTGGGGGGGGGGGATAAATTATTACTTCCATTATTTGTTATGAAGAGGTTTGTGATCTTGGTAGGAACTGCTATTAACTCTCAAGTGTTGGTCAGCTGCTCTTTCCAGTACAGTGGTGGGGACTGTCGGTGGCCTCAACAAGTTTCTTAACTAAAGGCAGTACTGTGCTCTAACTAGTGATGTTGTTGAGTTTAGCCATGATGGTCTACAGTGTGGTGACCTCAAGTACAGCGACATGACGTATAGTAATATGAGACACTGTATCCTGACTGGTGTGGTGACCTCGAGTACAGTGACATGACGTGTAGTAATATGAGACACTGTATCCTGAATGGTGTGGTGACCTATGGCACAGTTACCTGAAATATGACGACCTGAAGCACAGCACCCTGAAACGTGGTAACCTGAAGCACAACAGCATGAAGTGTAGTGACCTGCAGCAGGGTAGGTCATGGCACAACGCTCCGGCCGTCGTGAAGGTCTGGCAGCGCGCGGTGGTGATCGAGTGGACAAGAAGTTTAGTATCCGGAGTCCAATTTTGCCGGGTGCGCCAGAGCGGTGTGTTTTATGCGCCATAACCCCTCGGTCACAAGTGTCAAAAGGCTTCACCGAAATCAGTGTAATCGGCGTTTAGCACTTCTACCATCGCCGAGAGCTTCAAGTGGGCTGTTCAATGTAGTCGAGAGGCTGAGATTGGAAGGAGGTCTTGCTTTGACCTCCACAGTTATTACACCCACTACACCTCACCGTCAATTCTTACAGCCACCCTCCTGTGTTCCGGTGATTAGCTTTCACGAATTTTACGGACTGCCATTCTTTCTACGCTGACACGTCCCGTATTTTTTTTTATATATATGTGAAACAGCGAATCAGGTAAGTCTGCGTTGTATGTATTACCCCGCACACACACACACACACACACACACACACACTCTCTCACTCTCTCTCTCTTCTGCTACAGTCACCCTCCACTTAGCAGCGAGGTTAGCATCAGACATAATACACAGAGTCAGACGTTTCGCTCACAAACCAGGTTCCCAGCCTTCTCATGTTACGAGGGTATATGTAACTCAGCTCTCTCTCTCTCTCTCTCTCTCTCATCTACTTTCATCTTGCATAATCCAGTACCACCACATACCACAATGCACCACAACTATCACACAACCTACTAAAACCTACCACCATCTTGCGTATAACCACAATCCATCACCAACTATTCAAATTCATCACAATTCTCTATCACAAACTATCACAATTCACCACAACTATCTATCTCTATCTCTCTACCACCAACTACCACAATTCATTCTCAACCACCATTTGTCACAAGGACCCGCCCCTCCCCTTCCAAACTACCCAAAACTTCCCTCCCTAGACACCTACCCCACAAACTCCCTCCTCCAAACACCCCACCCCCAAACACCCCCTCCCCCACAAACCCCCCTCCCCCACAAAGCCCCTCCTCCAAACACCCCACCCCCACCTCTCCCCAACACACCCCCGCAGCAGTGGAAGCCGTCGTCTACTACGGCTCTCACCCGCCACGTTCACCCAGAGCTTTTATTAAGGAAAACTTCAGCCCAAACTTTTGTGACTATTTTTTTCGCATCTTCTTGGTTCAGGTTATGAGTTTTGGTTTGAGATTCTTTTATTGTTGCGATGAAGTTTCTGAGGGAGATATTATGCGTTCTCGACCCACCTCACTCCCTTCCCCGAGGTGAGTCTTAATGGAGGTTGTTCTTTTTTGGAGTAAGTGAGTGAGTGTGTGAGTGAGTGAGTTCTCAGGTCCACCTCATCCCCCCCTACAGTGAGTTTTAATGAGGAGTTTCTTTGTGGAATGCTTGAGTGAGTGAGTGAGTGAGTGAGTGAATTGTCATGTTCAATTCCCTAGAGTCAAAATGGAGTAGTTCTTTCTGAGTGAGTGAGTGAGTGAGCTATTTGTTTTACCTATCTGACCTTGAGTACCAATTGTAAATGCAAGTTTATCTTCTTTGAGTACAGTTAGCACTTCCTGATTACAAGTACTGGATCTTTTATGAATACCAAGGAACATAGTTTTCTGAGTACGAATGCTGGTCCTTTTACGAATATTAGTACTAAAGCTCTTATAAATATCGACTACAAGTTCCCTATATAAGAAAAACTTAAACACATTCAAAAATATTAACAAACAAACAAAAAACAAAAATATTAAACAAAGAAAATAAAATAAACAAAACGAATGAGAAATAACAGTGAAATAAGTAATACAAATGCAGATGAAAGGAGAGGAAATGATTGATAATAAAAGGAAATGGGAATAATAAACAGAAAAAAAGGAATAAATGAAAAGTGAAAACAAAAATAAGGAGAGTAAAAATCAAATGACGTAGGATAAGGGAATTGAATACGAAAGAGGAATAAGAGGATGGTAAAAACACACAATAAAAATAAATGAAAAAGGTAATAAAAAATAAAGCGAAGAAGGAATAGAAAAAAACTGAGGACAGATACAAATGAAGTAAATCGGAAAATACAGCGAAGGATGGAGAGAGAGCGCGAGAGAGAGAGAGAGAGAGAGAGAGAGAGACGCGGTTTTCTCTTTCCTGACCAACTCGATAACGCTCATCATTTTTCACACAGGTCGCCGACACGTTGTCCCTGGGCGTGCACCAGATGACATAGCTTCGCCCACCACGCCACCCCTCCAACACCGGCACGCCCCCCAAAGCCACACCCCCTTCAAAGGTGTCACGCCCCCAGCCACCCCTCCAACGCCACCCCTGCAACGTCGCCACGTCCTACACCTAATGGGCCCTTCAACGCCGGAGAGCCGGGCTCTACGGCGTCTAAGAGCCCGTCAACGCCGCCACCCCCAGTCCTTCCCATCACGCTGAGAGTTTAGCAAAATTTTTAGTGGCCATTCATGTGTGGTCGAATTCAAATGTCTCCATGGAATTTGTTTTTTTCCGATTTATTTGTGGGCGATACACCTCCGTCACACACACACACACACACACACACACACACACACACACACACCTCCATTTCGGGTACAGAAGCGTTGATCTGGATAACACTTTGAAGAATTTATTTATTTGTAAAGTTAAGCCATACATGATAGGAGTTCACAGGAGACAGAACACTGATTGAACAAGTTTGAATAACATGAAGAACACGAATAAGATGAACCACTTGATTCGAAACTTCAAATATGAAGCTTCGGAAAAACTCGCAATAATTACCCAAATCCGGAATTACGACAAAAATCCCCAAAAATATAAGAATTGATAAAGAAAATGGATAAGAAAAAAATACAATAATGTCGCAAATATGAATGACGAAATTTTAGATTCTTGGTCAAATATGGAGCAAAAGTTGGACACATATGAAGGAAGAAAGAAAGAAAGAAAGAAAGAAAGAAAGAAAGAAAGGAAGGAAGGAAGGAAGGAAGAAAGAAAATGGAGAGGGGTGAAGATTAAACGAGAAGGAGACGGATCGATTTACGAGGAATTAAAGGTCTAGAGCGAGAGATATTGAGGATCCTGGGAGTCAAGACTTTAAGATGAAGAAAGATGGAGAAGGTCACGTTGCTGCTGCTGCTGCCACAGAGACCGGCAGCCCGGAGACCAGCAACCCGAAGACCAGCCAAATATGGGGAACAGTGTAATATCACAGTCGTCTCAACAATCGTCCCAGGGGTCCCAACAGCGTTCCAGAGCTAAGGGTCCCAACAGATGTCCCAGAGCCAGGGGTCCTAACAGATGTCTCAGAGTCAGGTGTCCCAGAGCTGAGGGTCCCAACAGACGTCTCAGACTCAGGGGTCTCAACAGACGTCCCCGAGCTGAGATTCCCCAACAGACGTCCCAGAGCTGAGATTCCCCAACAGACGTCCCAGAGCCAGAGGCCCTAACAGATGTCTCAAACTCAGGGGTCTCTACAGATGTTCCAGAGCCAGAAGTCGCTACTAACATCCCCCAGACAAATGAGCCACGAAATTATTCCTGCTATGGCCAATATCGATCAGGAATGACGAACTGGGAATTATTCTCCCTTCAGCTGGAAAATTAACTCCCTGGCTTCTCCCTCTCCCTCCTTCCCTTCCTCCCCTACCCTCTCTCCATCCTTCCCCCCTCCCTCCCCTACTCTCTCCCTCATCTAACCTCCCACCCTCTCCCATCCCCAATCTTTCCTCCCTCCCTCGCCTCCCTCCTCCTTTATTCACCTAACTTCTTCCTTCCTCTTATCCATTCTCCTCATCCTTTATCCCTCCTTAAGATGACCTTCCTTCCTTCCTTCCCCCCTCCCCCCCCCGTTTACTCCCTGTCCATTACTCTTCTCTTCATTTCTGATCAACTACACTTTGTTTTGTCTGATGTATTTTCCTCCTCCTCCTCTTCCTCCTCCTCCTCCTCCGTTCTTCGTCCTATCTGTTATTCCCTTATTCCTACTTTCCTATCCACCCTCTCCCTCTTCCCCCTCCAGCCTCCTCCCACTTCCATCCTCTCCCCCTTCTCCCCTCCAGTCTCTCCCACTTCCGCTTCCTCCCCCAACCCCTTCCTCTCCACTATATATTTTCCCCGAAGCGGCCGTATTTTTGCTCTTGATTTTCGCTTCTTTTATCTCAGCTTTGATTGGGTGAATAAATATCAATTGATATGCAAATCATTCGTTCGCCGAGAGCCTTTTTTAATCTAGTGAAAAAACTTGATTGAATATATAATTGGGATCCCCCAACATGGAAATTATTTGATTAATAATTCCAGGTTATAAATCCGCATAAAAAAATATTTATAAACGATTGTGTTAAGTCTTGGTATTCCATTGATTCCCATCTTAATTTCGGCAGAGAAAACAATCAAATCATATGCATTCAAATCATATGTATCCTAAGTTCGGGAGATAAAACAATCAAATCATATGCATTCTCCTTCCATGTGTATCCTAAGTTCGGGAGATAAAACAATCAAATTATATGAATTCTGTATCTTAAGTTCGGCTCAAAACAATATTCCTTTTTTATAGACCTTCCAAATATTGTGTTAAACAACTCTTCATTGTACAGTCCTTCGAATCTAATCTTTAGTTGGGCAAAATAATATAATTATTTTTGACTACTACATTATTCTTAATTATTTGAAATATACATAGTTTATGTGTCTCTGTGTTGTGTTGTGTTGTGTCGTCTCTTGTTGTGGGATTCCAGTGTTGTAATTTACGTGGTATTATATAGTGTCTTCAAATATCTTGCTTTGTGTTACTTTAAATTTCTATCTTTATAAACCCAGGAAAAATAACATATTAGGTTGCAACACCATTTGTTCACTGAGTATAAACAACAGCTTAATAACACGCTCTCTTACAAAACATTTTCCCTATAGTTACAACTTATTGTTTAACCAATTTCTATAAAGGAGATAATTATTTAAAGTTCGCTGAAGTGCAGATCCAATTATATCCTTCAATAAGTCGAATAAGTACCGTAAGTCACTTGAGTCTTGAGAACACGAACACAACTCGTTCTAAAGAGGTTCGTTTTGAGGAACACTCCGAAGCGATCCCCCCATAAAATTCCATTATGGTTCCAGTGCTCTTGAGAAAATATCGCCTCAGATCAATATGTTCCCAAGAACACATTCCTCGCTGCTGTGCTATTGAGAGCATCCCCTCAGCAACTTGGTCTCGAGAACCAGCGGACACAGGTAAAGACCAAACTTTGCTAACTTGGAACTCACAAACTTTGGATTTAAACTCGGAGAATGAGACGTATACATTTGGCGGGAAAAGTCTGTTTACATTTTACATTTGGCTGGAAAAAAGCATGTTTACCTTTTATCCATGTACATTACATTCCTTCCTCCTCTTAAGGGTAGGCAAGGGAGTACTCCAAGCATCTTTTTAGTTATGAGTGAGTGTTTACTATTAGTCTCATGAGTAATATGTACGCGGTATTTAAGTGGCGGCTGATTATAATATTATTAATGTATCTGATCCACACACGTTATACACAGTCGTTCCTTACATATCGGCCAAAAATATGTGTCCAGAGATTTCGGAAACTAATGAGCTATAATATTGAGAAGGGCGTCGAGGTGAGAGCGACACTGGGGACAGAGTTCATCACCCGGCTCCTCCCTGCAGCAGGTGACGCCGCCCAGCTCCGGCACAAAACTCCGGCTACAGCAGGGGGAACACCGTGTGAAATCATTAATCTCCGTCAAACTCGGGAATGAAATCGGTGAACTAGACTGGTGCAAATGGCAGGATAATGTGATAACGTAGGGGACGCACCACAACCTGAATAAGTTAATCATATAGAGAATGAGCAAAAATCTCACGCAGTCGAGTAACACAAGATTACAACGATATTATTTATGTACAAACTATATCACTTCTTATAATACCCGGTATACTTATTTCATAAAGGATGTTTTACTAACGCTTCTATATGGTTTGTCTTACTATACGCCTCTATACAATAATACTATAACACAGATACTCAAACAGTTCATGAGGTCAACATTATCATCTGCCCAACATGACCTAACCTGACCTCACACAAAGACTTACTGACCTTTTCACAGCCAGAGAGACACGAGGTGGTGATGGCTGTGTTGTTCTGATGATAATGTTAAGTGCTATGGGATGTACAGGTGTCACAGGTGTCACTGGTGCACATGTGTCACTGGTGCACAGGTGTCACTGATCTACAGGTGTCACTGGTGCACAGGTGTCACTGATCTACAGGTGTCACTGGTGTACAGGTGTCACTGGTGTACAGGTGTCACTGATCTACAGGTGTAAGAGCTATAACAGTGTAATGGTTTATCGTTGAATAGAAAATAAAATAAAAACAGTGTACATGTTTCATACTGGTTCATGTGTACAGATTACATAATAATGAGCTGCATGCATAAAGAACTCACTCCACACTGTATAAATGTGTGAAACGTACACAAAGAGAATTCACTGCTAACTAGTTTTGTTGTCAAATTATTCTACACCAAATTGTCATTCGTTAGCATCAGCCGGAATAACCAAAACAGACAGGTTTCAATACAACCTTTTTAAACACCGACCCACCGCCGAGCACTACAATATTTATACTATTGATTATCTTAAGAGTATTTATTACAGTACAGAAAAAACACCTCCCCCCATACACACACCCACACAAAACAACCCCCCCCCCCCACACACACAGGACTCTAGTAGCAGAGGATAGCGTATCCATATTTACATAGTGAAAGACTCCGGAGTTACCAAACAAAAATCTTCATACTAGCAGTCGGGCGCGGGCGGCGAGTGACCCAGCGACAGATGCAATTTACGACACTTCAACTAAGATCGAAAATTCATCAAAACTTGGCAAAATTCTGGGCTTAAAGGTTTTCCCAGTTTAGGTGGTCCCCCTGGTGCTCTCTAATGACGCATCGGCCCCAACAGCTGGGAGGCACCGCGCTGAAAAATGACGCTGCTCCCCGACCCCTCTTGTCACCTCCCGAACACCCTGGCCTGGCCTCATGCTTACAGTCTGACGTTCACTTTAACATACTTGCACATTAAACACATTAATATTTTGATACTTAACATATTAATATCAAACATATATGTATTTACAGTATATATTGACAGTTATTTAATCATTAACAAATGTGTACTTTTACAAGGTTTAATTCTGATATATTCCTTTGAAGTTCATTGACGTCATGAACAAGAGATACTGTACATCTGCATTTAAACCCGTACAAAATGGTTCTTATTTTGACACTCTTTACACACTTACATAAGTCATTTAAAGATATATATATATATTTCCACGTTCAACATATTGTTCACAATTTGTGCTCATCGAATTTTGACATCACAAAAATGGGTATCGTTAAACTGATTCTGACACACTAGACCCTTAACTAACTATCTACTACACAGCCAGACGGACTCTCCAAGCTTACAAAAACTGGATCAAAATTGGGTGCGTATGATCCAGCAGCTTCTCGCTGGGGTACACGGGGAGGAAAATGTAGCGCTTGGCGGCGACCAGAATGTATCTTGTCAGCAGAATGTGACATCTCATTCACGGCTCTGAATAATTCTGGAGGGAGGCGGTGATTTATCATCTATTTTCTCCGTCATTTATCTTTTATTAAGACCTTTTTTGTGTGTGTTACTTCAAATGACATTCATTATTTAGGGAAAAATCTTCATCCATTTCATATTCTTCGGCGAACCTTTCACGAGCACCGGGTTTTCTCGTTTATTCTTTGTATCTCTCTATCTCTCTTTCTCAAATTCAATTTCCAAAAGTCGGGAGGAAAACTTGGCGCTGGGAAACAAATTGTAGATCATCTGAAAATCATTAATTCAGGCGATTGCATTAAACTTGTACCACCACCTTGCGTCGACGACCACGAAACTTTGTCCACAAGAAGCCGGACCCACATACACCCCTCCCCCCCCCCCCCCCCCCCCCACCGTCGGGCCCACGCCACCCCCAGTCAGACCCCATATCCCCACGCCACCCCAGCCGAATCCATATCCTCACCCAGCCAGACCCCACATCTCCACCCGGACCCACATTCTCACCCCAGCCAGACCCACATCCCCGCCCCTAGCCGGACCCATATCTCCACAAGCCGGACCCACACCTTACACATCATAAAGACATCATAAGAAACATCTTAAAAACACCAGAAGTCGAATTTTCTTCCATTTCATTACTCGAGGTCGCTAAATGACTGGGTTAACACGAATTAACGTAATGTATTATAATGAAGGCATAGCTCACAGCAACACCACGTGGTAGGCCAACAAAGACTAGGACGTGATGAATGACGCGGACTACGACGAGGAAAATAATAAATATACATAATTCTTGAGAAAATGTGCTACTGATATTTTTTGGGGTGGGGGGGGGGGGGGTGTGGTGGACAGGGGGTGTGGTGGACAGGGAGTGTGTTGGACGGGGAGTGTGTTGGACTGGGAGTGTGTGGTGGACGGGGAGTGTGTGGGGGACGGGGAGTGTGTTGGGGACGGGGAGTGTGTTGGGGAGGGGGAGTGTGTGGGGGGCGGGGAGTGTGTGGGGGACGGGGAGTGTGTGGGGGACGGGGAGTGTGTGGGGGACGGGGAGTGTGTGGGGGACGGGGAGTGTGTGGGGGCGGGGAGTGTGTGGGGGCGGGGAGTGTGTGGGGGCGGGAGTGTGGGGAGGGGGAGTGTGGGGAGGGGGGAGTGTGGGGAGGGGGGAGTGTGTGTGGGGGGGAGTGTCGGGGCGACGGTGTTGTGAGTGTGGGGGCGACGGTGTTGTGTGTAGGGGTGGGGGTGTCGGGGGTGTTGTGTGTGGGGGGTGTTGTGTGTGGGGGGTGTTGTGTGTGGGGGGGTGCTGTGTGTGTGGGAGGGTGTTCTGTGTGTGGGGGGTGTTGGTGTGTGTGTGTGTGTGTGTGCGCGCGCACCTGAAACTCTCCATCAACTCTTTAATGTTTCCCCTTTCAGTCACTCTCACCCTCACCACCGAGAGACAGGAGACAGGACGAGATAATGATGGTGAGAGATGGCAAGAAAAGACCTCCATGAGAGACAGGAGAAACACCCCCCCCCCCCCCCCAAAAAAAAAAAAAAAAAAACACTTATAGATGGACAGCGAGATACAGAAGAGTAACAAAAAGAATTCCCAAGAGGCAGCAAAACAGAGAGGGACACCAGGAGACACCAAAGTCCTTCAGAGAGAGAGAGAGAGAGAGAGAGAGAGAGAGAGAGAGAGAGAGAGAGAGAGAGAGAGAGAGAGAGAGAGACCATAAAGGTCCTCCAAGAGTGACAGAAACAGCGAGACAAAGTGACACAGCAGATGAACACAAGGACCTCCAATGCGAGTCAAAGAGACAGGATGCCTCAAAGTCCTCCAAAGAGACAGGAGACCACAAAGGGACTTCAGAAGAGAGAGACAGAGAGAGGCAGGGAGAATACCACCTTCCTTCGAAATCTGTGGCAATGGTTACACAGATCACAGCTGCGGACCATCAAAGCATTTTCAAGCCAATCAACAATTCGCCAACTGCCCGTCCACCACCACTCCAAACCACAAGCAACCAAATGGCAGTCATCTCTCTCTCTCTCTCTCTCTCTCTCTCTCTCTCTCTCTCTAAGTATGTGCATCATATTTGTTAAAGTTCCTGCCTTGGTGTATCTCGGGTATATCTTACTCAAGTCTACCCTGAGTATACTGACCCCAAATATACCCCTCTGTATACCGTCTCTAGACCAACACAGAAAAAAAAAGAAGAATTCCCTCCAATCTTAGGTTACATGAAGTTAACTGTCCTTCCTCCTGGCCAAACTGTCTCCCAACCGTTGCATCTGACATCTCCTAAAACTGGCGCCCTCTGTTTACAACCGGAGTAAACTGCTCCTCAATCTGATCTACGGCAGTCTATGGGCGGTGTAAACTTGAGGTCTCCATCCTGATCCACGGCAGTGCAGTTTACAGCCGGTGTATTACTTCAGACATCACAAGTCCTCCCTCAGGTGTAAGAAGTTTCCCTACTCCAGATTACTAAATTAACCTTTGTCATCACTCGGGTGTAAACAGTGCCTTACAACCACATGTCTTGAAGAATATTAACGTATACATCAACCTAAATCAATAATTTTCACATAATAAAAAATAATTGCTATAGGAAAACGTTTAGTTAATGAGACCGCAGCTGTTCAAACTAACTTTCCTGTTAAAGAAAAAAACTCCTGTACAATATATTTCTGGGAGAAGAAAATGGTATCCCACTGAAATATGAAGAGGAAGACCTTCACTATATATTTTTTTTTGTAGAAGGAGAGAGAGAGAGAGAGAGAGAGAGAGAGAGAGAGAGAGACAGTGCAGCTAACTCTCGACTTCCGATCTCCCTCTCGGTCTAGGTCGGTGGTGGCGAAGTCCTCAGGCGGTCGCGGTCGCTCGCTCTCTCTCTCTCTCTCTCTCTCTCTCTCTCTCTAACAAGTTTTCTCACAAGAGTCAAGTTGGTCGGGAACACAAGAGGCTGGTGAGAGTCTCCTCCAACCTTTTTTTTTTATTTATTTTTTTTTTGCTTCTATAATTAAACGTCTCATACTTTCACCCGTTATCAGTCGAGTCGCTTCCTAGTTAACTGTTTTGCAAGTGCGTGCTGGTGCTTGAGTGAGTGTTAGTGCTTGAGCGCGTGCTGGTGCTTGAGTGAGTGTTAGTGCTTGAGTGCGTACTGTTGCTTGAGTGAATGTTAGTGCTTGAGTGCGTGCTGGGGTTTGAGTGAGTGTTAGTGCTTGAATGCGTACTGGTGCTTGAGTGAATGTTAGTGCTTGAGTGCGTGCTGGTGCTTGAGTGAGTGTTAGTGCTTGAGTGTTAGTGTTCGAGTGTTCGGTGATGCTTCAGTGAGTGTTAGTGCTTGCGTGAGTGTTAGTGCTTGCTGGTGCTTGAGTGAGAGTTAATGCTAGAGTGTAAGTTGATGTTTGTGTGCGTGTTAGAGTGCGTGGTGGTGGTGATGGTGTAAATCTCTGCATGTACAAGCGAATGTACCAGTGTATATATCTACACGTATGTATGAGAGAATATGTATGTAATTAATGTGTAAATACATAAGTCAAATACACGTTAGTATGCGAGTGCCATGCGAGCATATGTGCATGAAGTTCACACACACACACACACACACACACACACACCACATTAAGAGCTGGTTGAGTGCCCCCTGCTGCCTCCCAACACGTCTAACGCGTGATAACAGCCATCCATCCCCTCGCCTTCACAAAAAAACACACACACATAAAAAGACAATATATAACGTGTGGCGGGTGACGCTAACACGGCAAATTACCCGCCTACAACCTTGCCTCCACCATTACTAAAACTATTACAACTTTTAAATCACAACCATCTCTTATCACACCCACAAATTACAACTAACTCACCTCACAATATCATCAGTATATAGTAATCTTACCTCACAAAGAAACGTCACGTCAACTTCTTACGGGTTCAACTTCCTCCATTGCAACACCTAACTTACTCAACTTATCACAGTATCACGTTAACACAACCCTAACCTAACCTGTATCCCATGAGGTCTTAACACAACTTAAATTTATATATCTAAACTGGAACTAACGAGAGGGAGACGAAAGAGACTTAAAAGATAATAATAATAATAATAGTAAAACAAAACTTGACCATCGACTTACCTGCTCGACTCTCACTGTCGGCCGGTTTAACTTGAATCGGGCGGTTCATCTGAAAGGTAGCGAGAGAGCAACGTGAGTATATAGAATAGTGTTGACCCAAGTGGACTGGTTCATTAGTAAGTCTGCTTGTAAGGCATCCCCCCCCCCCCCCCACCTACAGTAAACTATTCTATTCCGGAACACGGGGAGGGTGGAGGGTGTGGGGGGGAGCGGGAACTTTGTCTCTGACGCCCCCTGCCACGAATTTAAAAATGCATAATGTGAAGAGCAAAGTGTTGTAACAGGAATGGGGGTAATCACGTTTTTTCCTCAGTGTATATAAGGTTAAGAGGCTTTTTACCCAGCCTGCATGAAGGCACATAATGGATAATGAGCTCAAGGGAAAATATTACACAGCAAGGAGCCAGTTGCCTCCTCGTGTAGGTATACGTCCCAACAAAGTCCAGCAACACGGTGAAGGAGAGTTAATATTTGGACAGGTACAGTTAAGTAACACGGTAAGAGAAGGTAATATTTGGTCTGGGTACTTTTAAGGCATACAGACAGAGGAAGAGTAATACTTAGACAGGTACATTTAAATAACACGGTGAGTGGGGATAATATTTAGAAGGCACAGTAAGTCAAGGAACACGGCGGGGCTGAGCGGGCTAATATTTGGGGAGCACAGCTTAAATTAATGGCCAAGTTTAGCGCCCGGGGAAAGAAAAACAAAACTACACACTCTTCTGACTCGGGGAACGTTAATGCAGGCCAAACAAGTTTTTAATATAAACAAATTGACACGCCGAGTTAAAAAAAAATCCGGCAAACTGAACTAAAAACATTTTAGCGTCGGCAAATTTTTTTAATGCAAGAAGGTGGTGCTATTTTTTCTGACCTTTAGAGTAAAGTTATGAAATTATTATAAAAAAAAGTCACACATATCAGCGTGAACGATGAAGTAATCAAATCAAATAGTAGGCTGCATTTTGTTATGTGGCTCCGATATATTTAATTTATTTAATTTGGATTCGTGTGCCGTTGGGGCTGGGTTTTTACCGGCCATATTGACGTCAGGCCGTGCTGTCAGCCAGAGCTCTCATCAAAAGTATTTATTAGCTTTTTCATTAGAGAAACATTTAATAATACAAATTGCAACATATTTTACCAATAAAACTCTGCACTCAACCTAACATAATGGATGAGGTAATCATGATAATTTATGTGTTTGTTCGTATGTTTTACTCTTCAAACAAAAATATTTGCAGTCTGGGCAAATATCTGAGTACAGGCGGTTATTTGGGTGACCTTGATAATTAATTTTGTGTGTGTGTGTGTGTGTGTGTGTGTGTGTGTGTGTGTGTGTGTGTGTGTAAAGCAGGAAAAAAACAAACCTTCCTTCCTCCTTCACACTCCTCCCGTCGTGTGAGTGTGAGCTAAGAGGGAGAGAAGCAGCACCAGGAACGGGAGGAGGTACTCTGGCGTGTTTGAGAGTGCAGGCTGAGGCACACCGCCACTCACACCCAGCCATCACCAACTCCATCCTCCAACTCTACAGCACTATAGTCAACTTTAAACTTACCCGCCTCCCGCTGCACAACTTTAAAGTTACAATGTGTCCCGCGTCCAACCAACTCCGTCCTTTCAGAAGTTACTTGGAGCATGACTAGCAATGATATTTAATCACGGCGATAACTCGAGGCGGGCGGGAGGTATCACCGACGTTCCGCGCGGATATATCTTCCGTCCGCCTTGCTTCGCCCGTGTACGACTCGGTCCATCGTGCCGTCGCTACCCCGATGAGCACCACAGAACAACGCCCTACGTCCTAGATGTCTTCCAATGAACGAGGTAGTTTGGCAGTGAACGATGCAACGCGATTAAAAGCGGGCAGGTTTCAGTGTGAGGCCAGCCGGGTGAAATGACCAGGCGCCGGATCGCTTAGTATCGCCGGGCCCTCGCCAAGCCAGATACACTATCGGCTATACGAGTCGGGCCCCCGGAGTGCACTACATCTTCGGGTTCACGGTTTGGTATTCAATTTCTCCGATGCCAAGTTTACTATTCATGGCTTTACGATTCCGTGCTCGATATTCCGGGGGCGCCAGCAGTCGGATAACCCCCCCCCCCCCCCCCCATTAAATGTGTTTTAATTGTCGTGCGCTAACTTGTTACTGTAACGCACACAAGAACATTCAAATGACATGGCAAAACTGGATGAGGGGGGGAAGGGGAGGGAGAGGGGGAAGGGGAAGGGAGAAAGACATGAGAGAAAGGGAAAATGACAGGGGAAAGAGGGAAAAAGACACGAGGAAACTGTTGCAGAGGACAAGAGAGAGAGAGAGAGAGAGAGAGAGAGAGATCACAGCCATCACCCGTGTACACATACCCTGATAGGTTCCCTGTAGTCACGCACACTCCTATAAATAGAGAGTCAAGAGCAATGCCCACACGCACACCCATTCTTACGTTCATCCCTCACACACACACACACCAGAACTTACAAGCCAATATAACACAATGACAAACTACAATACTACCACACCTAAAAAAACCCACAAATATTAAATAAATATCGAACACAACAACATAGATTGACTTAAGACACAAACAACAACATCAGTATTCAAATTACCTTTACTAGATAAATTCACGTACAGCAAGACCAAAATTAACGTGAAGAATAAAAAAAAAAACTCTTATGTTAATTCTTGTCCATCCCCACCCAACGAAACCTCACCCCACCCGACCTCACCCCACCCCACCCCGCCTACCTGGTATATAGTTAGCTTTATCTAGTTTAAGGCAACAAAGTCTCAGTGTAATTTTTTTATTGTGTTTGTGGACTGGTATATTTTTGTGCTTCAAGTCCACCGGTTAGGTTCACTTCTCTTTGTTTAGACTCACTATTTAGTTAGGCTCACTTCTCTTTGGTTAAGCTCATTACTCTTTGGTTAGGCTCATTACTCTTTGGTTAAGCTCATTACTCTTTGGTTAGGTTCATTACTCTTTGGTTAAGCTCATTACTCTTTGGTTAGGCTCATTACTCTTTGGTTAGGCTCATTACTCTTTGGTTAGGCTCATTTCTCTTTGGTTAGGCTCATTAGTCTCTCGCTACGGAGGAATATTCATCACCGGAACCTTTGAGACTCTGAAGACCGGGGAGGGAGAAAAAAAAAGTATGGTTGGTTGAGGCAGTAAGCGAGGCTCTCTCCTGCATTTGCCAGCGTTTGATTTGCCTTGTGTGCCGGAGTCACTCTTTCCGATTGGTTTGCTTTTAATTTGCAATGAATAAAACAGTCTCTTTGAAGTGAATGGACGCCTATTCTTAATTACATACCTGAGGCCCAACCTACCTACACAATACTCGAGCCTCTGTTTATTTTCTACTTATTTTTTTTCTCTTCATTTCTCTCCTACAGTTTGTTCTACTAACTGTATACTTCACATTAAGGGTTAATTAATTATTACCTGTAAGGCTCTGACAGTCTGCTACACGCGAAGGTTAATGAAAAAAAAAATATAAAAACTAATGAATAATAAACCATGATGAGGTTATTTATTTATTACTCAAAACTCTATTAAAAAGTCACTTCATATATATCACCAACATAACCCGTACACGTTTAATACCACGGCTGAATATCAAAATTACACCAAGAAATAAACATGGAAAGACATTCGTACGACATCTAAGCTTCAGTTCAAAAACACCAAATTAAAAAAATTATATAAAAAACCAAGATACTACAGATGACTAAAGATAATCATTTTGTTACGTTACTTAACATTCCTATTACCATCTACCTGTGAGTCAGACTGGGCATGTGAGCGTGTGTCAGTTCTTTACACACCGTCAAAGAAAAAAGCCGCGTTTCACTTACCGTACCTTATATTCTGAAACCCATGATGAAGAATTTGGGTAAACTTTCTCGTTTAGACTCCCACCTTGAACTTTCGTTGTCACTTTATCCAAATTGTTCGCCAGGAGTCCCGGAACATAACGCTAGTGGGTGTAACACGATTTATTTTCTTGTCTGTACATTCTAATGGTTGAGACCAAAGTACTGTATCAGGTACATTGTGTGTGTATGTTCCAGTATAGTATGTGTAATCACTTTGTATTTGCAATTTCATATAGGAATACTGTGTATGTGAATAGGCAGTTACACATACAAACATACATATTCATACACATACCATATACTGCACATGAGCATATGTACATTTGCATACAGATGAATACAAAAAAGGAGTAATATTACGCCCCTCAACACACACAACCCTCAACACAAAACTCCACCGTGATAAGACTGCCTACAATATCCCAGGAGTTAACAGTGGAGACGACAACACAACACCTCAACTTACTCTGCCCTGCCCTGCCCTGCCCTGCCCTGCCCTGCCCTCTCCTACCCAACAAGGGGTCAACATTGGAGGCAGGAAGGAGTTCAGCTCACCACCACTACTGCCGGGGGTATTGGCCAATGGAGTCATGGCGGTGAAAATAGCCGGTGATATCTGGGTGTTTATTTTCACGGCAGAGAGGGGAAGGTTCGCCTCACGCCTGCCCTCCTCCCCTTACCTTCATGC
Source organism: Homarus gammarus (assembly GCA_958450375.1). NCBI lineage: Eukaryota > Metazoa > Arthropoda > Malacostraca > Decapoda > Nephropidae > Homarus > Homarus gammarus. The sequence goes on from CAUDMG010001221.1 coordinate 2,755,933, forward strand.
TCCCTTGAGTCTGCCTGTCTGTATGTAACTATGCATGCATGTACAGTATGTGTGTGTGTGTGTGTTTGTTTGTTTGTTTCTGTGCTTATATAACTGCATAAATCTTCGTAACTATGTATGTATGTATGTATGTATATATGTATTGACTCCTTCACCTCCAAGAACCTCTTAAATCCTACTCAATATTTACTCCTCTTTCTCTCTACTTCTCATACACTCCTCCCCTTCTCTCTTACCGTCATCCAAGCCCATCTACTCTCCTCTCCTCCCTCACAACCAACCCTCATCCACAACCAACCCACATCCACAACCAACCCACATCCACAATCAACCCACATCCACATCCCACCTATTTACTCTCTATCATTTCCATCCACTCCTTCACCTACCCACATTAATTTTCTCTCTCCACTTTCCTCCCTCTATCCTATCCACACCACCGCCTATCCACCTCCCATTCCATTTCTCCTGTCCATTCCATCCATCGCTGTACCCCGCCAACCTTCCCCCTTCCATCACGTGCTAACCTACAGTACCGACCCCTTCCCTTCCCTTCCCTGTCCTCCTGCCGCTGCTGTTTCTTCCCTATCACGACTGTTAAACAAGACAGCTACATATTGAGGTACTACACTCCAACAGGGGCCAGCCAGGACTACCACAACACCATTTCAAGTGAAGGAGACAGAAAAGAAAAAAAACCACTAAATGGAGAAAATAAAGGGAAGTAGGAAGAGAGAACGAGAGATGAGGAATGAAACAAAAAGAAAGGGAGAGAGAGTGGTTTGTGGGGGGGGGGGATGGTGCATAATATGAAGGGGGGGGAGAGGGAGGGGGTACCTGAGATGAAGGGGGGAGGAAGGGAGGTGTCGAGTACTGAGGCATTATGTGTATCAGGGGCAGAATGGTAAGCTGTAAGTTGTTTTGGAGAATGGTTCTGATATAATTCTAAGTATCACACCCACACACACATGCCCATCCATCCACCCACACCCACCCACCTACGCCCACCCACGCAAGAAAAATAACCCACTGACTACACTCAACACGCCCGCAATAATTCAGCCGTGGAGGAAGGTAATTAATGTGGTCACGTCAAGAGGCCCACCGTGCAATAATGGGGACGACTGTTGCATATTTTCACCACCCGACCTCGACCTGTTGTTGCAAGGATGTGGCTGTTGCATCGTTCCAGCCGTGACCTTGACCTATGATGAGACGGGGATGTGGTTCGTAACAGGTTAGTGTAGTAGTGATGGTGGACTTAAATATCATGGATCACTTGATGAAAGAAGGACGGATGGACGGACGTCGAATACCGATTCCATAATAATAATAATAATAATAATAATAATAACGATAACAACACGAGAAAAAAAAAAGATTAACACAATAACAAAAATAAAAGCAACAACAGCATTAACACAAGAATAACTCAAAAAGATCAATAACCGAAATAACAACAAAAACAACAATAACGTTAACAATAATATAAGCCCTAACTTAATAAATATAAAGAGAGAGATAAGATATAAAACGTAAAGAGAAGAAGAAGAAGAACGGGAAGGAGGGTCAGTCATTGAGGAGAAGATAAACGGGGCCATGGGATAACGACCCTCATGAACGGATGGCCACAAGGTCGTCTTTACTTAATGCCTTTATGGGAGCTGCTTCACGCTAACTTGGTCATCAATGGAGAGTGGATAATATTTATCAATCACAGGGAAGATAACGCCGGGTGAGTCACGGCCCCATGATACTGTGTGTGTGAGAGAGAGAGAGAGAGAGAGAGAGAGAGAGAGAGAGAGAGAGAGAGAGAGAGACTCGGGCCTGCCAGCTTCATACGTGTTCCTCGGCAAAGAGCTTAATGTACATACAGTAGAGTAGCAGGGAGGGAGGGAGGGAAGGATTGAGGGAGGGAAGGGAGGGAGGGAAGGGCGGGAGGGAGGGAAGGGCGGGAGGGAAGGAAGGATTGAGGGAGGGAGGGAGGGAAGGAAGGATTGAGGGAGGGAGGGAGGGAGGGAGGGATAGAGATGGGGGAGAGATGAGGGTTGAGACGGAGGGGAGAGGACGGGAGGTAAGACGGGAGGAGCATCATTGACGGGGGAAAGGGGGGATAGGAGAGAGATGTCAACAGGGGAAGGAGGAGGAGGAGGAGGAGCGTTGACAGGGTGAGAGGTAAGAAGGGAGAAGAGTTGACAGGGAGGGAGGGAGGGAGGGAGAATCATCCATGTAGAAAATGTATTCATAGAGGTATACTGTACAGCGTGTGGGGTTGGCAGGGGAGGTGATGGGCCACGCAGGGTTGACAGGGAAGGAGGTACTAGTAAGTCACCCCAGAAATTTATGTTACCAGTACCCCCCCCCCCCCACCCCTTGATCTTACCCTGTCACACACCCTGCCAACACTAATGCCCCTTTACGTCGACCATTACCTTCTACAGTGGGATTTCAATGTTATGATTTATGTGGTATAATAATCGTTCTTGGTCTACTAACATTCTCCATTCATCCAGTAAATACTTGGCCTTTCATCATCAATAACATTTATGATAATACTAACAGGTCAACTACTATACTGCCTCTCTATCCTCCTCCCTCTACTACCCTCCCCTCCCGCCCCCCCCCCTTCCTCCACTCCTCTCCCCTCCCCTCCCCCCACTACCCTCCCCTCCCTCCACTACCTCTACTACTCTCCCCTCCCTCCACTACTCTCCCCTCCCTCCACTACTCTCCCCTCCCTCAACTACCCTCCCCTTCCGCCACTACCCTCCCCTCCCTCTACTACCCTCCCCTCCCTCCACTACCTCTTCTACCCTCCCCTCCTACTACTCTCCCCTCCCTCAACTACCCTCCCTCCCTCCTTCCCTCCCCTCGACGCAAATCTCCGAGAAGGATTTTAATTCCAAAACTAAATTGTTGGGAGTTACTCTAGGCCGAGCACACAGCGTTTAACTTCCAGAGAGTATTGTTAGAAACTTTGGAGAAAAAATTAAATTCAGATATTTTTTCCATCCACCAGTTGAGTCAGTCGCTGGTGGTGGTGGTGATATTAGCGGTGATCGTCTCCATCCATTGATAACCTTTATAAACCTTAGTCACATAAGCTTCGTTAAGTAGTAATGTAATTATTCTTTTTTTAGTTAGCAGTTGTTGTTTGGTGTGTGTGTGTGTGTGCGTGTGTGTGTACAACCCTACATCGCCTGTATGAACGTTTGTTGTGATTACCATACCCTAAGGTTCATACCTGTCTCGGTACACACGGGGACTAACAGAGAACCAGAACTAGGGAGCGAATTCCCGAAAACCCTATTCATTAAGTTTGTCCTATAACTGACGCTACGTGAAAGGTATCCAGTTGAAACAAGACACTCGAGCGTGAATCTATGACGTTCAGTGCGTTGTTTTAGTAACTTAACGTAAAGCTAGCCAGGTAAATGCATTCTAACGTCTTCAGTAGCGAGGAAAATTTACCGTACGAAGTTTTAAGAATCAAGATCATAGATTCTGGATAAGGCTTCATCACGCCCTGTTATTAACGATCACGTACAGTACACTCGCTGCCTGGTGTGGTCCGGTGAATGTCAGAATGAGCACTGCGACTCCTGTTGTCTCGGTAGGGTTGTCAACATCCTTCGTCCGTTGTGTCATATTGTCTAGCAAAAAAACTTTGTAGCCAGTGTACGTCTAGTTACAGTAAACTGGCAATTCAGTAAGATAAGACAGTTACCCCACACAGTCACTGGAGACAGTCAAGCACTACAGGTTGAGATTCACTAGGCAGTGGGTACAGGGGATGGGACGACCTTTTAACCTGATCCCGATTATCCCAGCGCCCACGGGATTTGTCTCGCCGCTGGGACTCCTGCTGGGATCAACTCCAACGACATAATCTCAGTTCCGCCCTCTACTGATACTCTTGGTGTGCTTGTGTTATCAAAAGGGTAAAATATTACAAGAACCAAGAGGCCGATGTTTTTCTGGCCGGCCATCACACGTCCCAACACACACTACTGCAACATTTGTACTGGACGGATATCTGTCCTCCTATACTGACCTAAATCAACCTAAAACAGTTCTTATGTAGGTAGCACGGAAGGTCGAGTCTTGAGGACACATTAAAGCACCTACAAGAAACAAGACATTTCTGGGTACCTGATATATTAAGTGGCTGATAAAGAAGGAAACATTGATGTTAATGGAAGAGAGATAGAGACTGTTGACTCTCTACTGTGGTCGCCTCCCCAATGAACTGGTCATGGGCTTCGATTCCTGACCGGCGTGCATGACAGAGATCCCTCACTGTCGACCCATTGTGTGCTGGTAGAGGGCAGTGGGCGAGTATCCTGCCAGGGAGGAGTAACCCACGAGTTGTTGAATGATAAGAATCAGTGGATCAACAACTGTCTGGCTGCACTGTGTCATACCGGAAAATGTACATAAAATAAATAACTTCTAACATTATTAAAAATAATTCTCGGTTAATATAAAATGATAAATAATGTAACGGTGAATAATGACGTCCACTAGCTTCCAACCAACGCCCAACAAGACCTCCTCCCCCCCCCCCTACCTCCCCGTCCGCCCATCCCCGCCCACCGACACGGAACGGGAATCAATTTAATTCGCCGCGCCTTCCAGTTGAGAATAGTTCAATAGTTAGTAATTTGGACCAATTAGAGAGACGAAGGTGGTCGGTGACTGTGTGACGTCCCGGCCATTACCACACTGGATGTCGCCAATATTACACCAGCGCCAATATTACACCAGCGCCAATATTACACCTTGTCAGTATTATAATCACTCTAATAAAACCATGAACGCTAACACTACATTATATATTATTACACCTCGATAACATTACAGCCGTGTCATTATACCACACAGGCATATAACACTCAAGCGGTATATGACAACTCCATATAAACCCTCGCCAACATTACATCCACGCTAACGTAAATCTTCGCCAAATTCTGAAGGTCTGCGTATACATTTATTGGATTCACAACTACGACCAAATCAAGTGAAGGTTCAATAAAACTCAACGTCTGTGTTAGAGTCACATTAAGAGCAACACATCACGACTCATAACAGCTGACTCAACCCGCCCCTCCCTCCCCCCCCCCCTCTCTCACCCCACTCAGAATACCTGCTCAAGGACACACCAGGGGGGGGCGGTCACCTGGTGTTCATTGTGTCTTCTTTGTTCAGGACACCTACTGTTTACGTCATAATTCCGTCACTAACACGACGTCATCACCAGCAGGTCATGACGTCATCACCTCGTCACTGGTATATACATGACGTCATCACCTCGTCACCGGTATATACATGACGTCATCACCTCGCCACCAACATCATGACGTCATCACCTCGTCACCAGTATATCATGACGTCATCAACTCGTCACCAGCGTACATCAGGGCCATGCATCTCTACCCCACCCCACTAAAGCTAAAAAAAAATGCTAAAAAAAACTCACAGCTGAATAGGTGGTGTGGCGTTACATCACCACCCCAAAAATATACGTCACTTGATACTTGCCCAGTGAAGTTGTACCGGATACCATTTTATCTACAGAAATTTAAATAACAGTAGCGTGGTATTATACTAAGTGGTCATGTTCACCGTAAAAGAGAGAGAGAGAGAGAGAGAGAGAGAGAGAGAGAGAGAGAGAGAGAGAGAGAGAGAGAGAGAGAGAGATGGGAAGAATAATGAAAACGTAAGAAAGAGACGTACGGTATATAAGGGAGGAGCTAAAAGAAGGGGAGGAAAGACGGGGGAGAGAAAGGTAGAGAGGGGGGGAGAAAAACTTAGGGTACGAGGTTCACAGGGGAGGGGAGGGGAGAGGAGGGGAGGAGAGGAGAGGGGAGTAAAGGGGAGGAGAGGGGAGGAAAGGGGAGAGGAGGGGAGGGAAGTTTGTCATTGACCCAGGGTGTGTACGGACAATGAAGGGTAGAGAGAGAGGGGGGTTGGGGTGGAGAGGGAGGAGAAGATAACGCATATAATGGGGATAGGGGAGGGGAAGGATGGGGGAGGAGGGGTGGGAGAAGGGACAGGAAGGGGAATGGATTCGTGCGAATTCTAGGGTAGCTCCCCAGGGGGTAGGGGTGAGTGAAGGTTCGTAAGCCAAGGGGAGGGAGGGGAGAGGATGGGAAGAGGGGAGAGGATGGGAAGAGGGGGGAAGAGGGGAGGGGAGGGAAGGTTATATCAAGCAGAACACACACACACACACACACAACCCCGGTACATGAAGGGAGAGGGGAGCTGGCCATGAGAGGAAGGGGAGGTTAGGCAAAACACGGCAGATGGGAAGGGTTCACACACACACACACACACACACACACACACGAGATAAACCTACAACAGTACTGAACCTTTGTGGGCATTTGGGATAGGTACAGTGAGGAAGACAGAATGAGCACAGAGGAAGATACGGTAGGAAGTGAGGAAGATAAAGAATGATATAGTAACAAGCATGAAGAAAAGAGGAAGAGAGAGAGAGAGGAAGAGAGAGAGAGAGAGAGAGAGAGAGAGAGAGAGAGAGAGAGAGAGAGAGAGAGAGAGAGAGAGAGAGAGAGAGAGGTGGCGGTTAAAGGGGGAGAAAGGGTAAATAAATGGGTAGTTTCGAGTCCCCACCACCACCCCTTGATACACCACCCACGCCACCATCCCTTAATATACTACCCACGCCACCACCCCTTTTTACACCACCCACGCCACCACCCCTTAATACACCACCCACACCACCACCCTTTAATACACCACCCACACCACCACCCATTAATACACCACCCACGCCACCACCCATTAATACACCACCCACACCACCACCCTTCAATACACCACCCACACCACCACCCTTCAATACACCACCCACACCACCACCCTTCAATACACCACCCACACCACCACCCCTTAATACACCACCCACGCCACCACCCCTTAATACACCACCCACGCCACCACCCCTTAATACACCACCCACGCCACCCTTTAATAAACCGAACCTGCCACCCCTTAATACACCACCCACGCCACCACCCCTTAATACACCACCCACGCCACCACCCCTTAATACACCACCCACGCCACCCCTTAATAAACCGAACCTGCCACCCCTTAATACACCACCCACGCCACCCCTTAATAAACCGGACCTGCCACCCAGACATACCAATTACACCTCCTCGACACCCAACTCAACACACCACCCACCCCCTTGCCACCCCCCTCCGCCCAGTCAACTTCATGTGCCACCCCAAACCACTCATTACAACCTCATTCCTCAGTTTCCCAGACATTATGACAAATTACCTAGTTTGCTCATAATTACGCGAGTAGTAGTAGTTTGGACTCCGCTAATGGATACTTTAGGATAATTAGGAACCATTGCTTAATCCAAAACAATAACAACCACCCCCCCCCCCACCCCTGACCCTTCCTTCCCTCATCCCCGTGTCTGAAGAATTAACTATTAAATTCACCTCCATATTGACATGACACTGTTGTAATTATTTTGTTTATTTTATGAAGGAAATTCTCTTTTTATCAATTCTCTACCGTTGGGAATTGTTTTGACCTTCCCTCAACAGCTGAGTCTACTCTTACTGTACACAGAGTTATGGTGGAATTTGGACACGAGATGCCTGAAGAATTTTTGCGTTGTTTACATTTTAAAAGAATAAGTTGTCATGTCCTTTCCTGTCCGTGAGCTGTGACAATAGAGCAATGACGACACGCACGCACGCACGCACGCACACGCACGCACGTCACTTGATTATGGGCCGAGGGAGGCGAGTGTAGCAGTGTGAATATGATTTATTACTTGACTAGTAATTATGGTGGTGGACAGTGGGGGGGAGAAGGGGGGAGGGGAGGGGAGGGGAGGGGGAGGAGGGGAGTGGAAGGGAGGGGAGGGGGAATGGAGGGGTGAAAAGGTAATAAGGGAGGGGAAGGGGAAAAGGGAGAGGGGAAAAAAGAAAGGGAGGAGATAATGTAGAAGGTAATAGAGACGTTAAATAAGAAGATGAGAAGGGAAAGGTTATGTGGAAGAGAAGGGAAAAGAGGGAAGAAGAGTAAGAAGAGAAGATGAGGGAAAAGGCGAGGAAGGAAATAGGGGAAGTGGAACAGGAAGTAGGGATAAGAGAAGAAGAGAGGAGAGGCTTTGAAAGAGTGGGGGAGGAATAGAAGGGAAAGGAGAAGAGGTAAGTTGGGAGAGTAGAGAAAGAAGTGGTGAGAGGAGAGGAGGACGAGAAGGGAGAGGAGGGAGAGGAAGGTGGAATAGGAGCAGGTAGGACGGACAATATAACTAGAGGTGGTGTACAGGGGAGAGAGTGGAGGGTAACATTAGGCCTGAGGAGTAGATTAGAGGGAGGGGGGAGGGAGGGGAAGGGGGCGGGGGGTGAAAAAGGGGAGGGAGAAGGAAATAATATATGTAGAGAGGAGAGAGAGAGAAGGTGTACCAAAGGCTCTGTGAAGGAGAGGGTGTAACAGTGGTGCAGGCATGGACACTCCCACCACCTCCCCAGGACTCTCTGTACATGTAACATTCATAAAAAAACATTACACTTTCTTCATGTTCAACCTCTAGTACATGTACTGTACACCGGGAGTAAGCATTATATATATATATATATGCTGATAACCACCAGGAAAGAAGAAAACACGAAGTTCCCAAGCGCTTTCGTGTAATTCACATCTTCAGGGGTGAGTACTCACCCCTGAAGATGTGAATTACACGAAAGCGCTTGGGAACTTCGTGTTTTCTTCTTTCCTGGTGGTTATCAGCATATACCTAGATCACGCGCACCTACAGTGATTTACTTGCATATATATATATATATATAGTAAACACACAACGAGCCTCCAGCCAACTCACATGAAAACAAAAATAACATTTGACCCTCGAAATGTAAACAAACTCCCACAATTTTTCTACACTGGGGGAAACTAATGCAAAATCAGAATTAAAAGGCCCATCATTTCCAGATAGCTGGCAACAAATTGGTCAGCGGCAAACGACCTGAGGGCACGAGAGGGGAGAGGCTGCCTGGCCACCCGCTACACTCCATAATGGATCTAATGGACAGTGTAAATAAGACATATTTTATTAACACATCATCTGAGGCGCGGGGAGCTGACTGCATGCAGGGGAATACCAACTTTTCAGAATAAATCTCCAGAGTCTAGCCGGGTGCGTGGTGATGAGTGCTAGAGGGGTTTAAAGGGAGAAAGTGTCCATTATAACCAGCGCACAACACACACGGCTTACCTTCCATTATATGTGTGGGCATAATAATGAAAACCTTTGGGCTTGCCGTATAAATGTTCCACAAAGGTATATTTCCTGCAATCTCAATAATGGTCAGCCAATAAATTCTCGTGAAATAAACCAAGTGAGTAAGTCTGTGGATAATATATTCACGTAGATTCCACCAGCAAATTGATATCCTGTGAAGTCTTATATATATTATAACACTCAAGCGATGCAACATTCACAAATACCCAAATTTACACACACACACACACACACACACACACACACATAATCCACTCATTGTCGTAACTCATGTGGTCCAGCTGTGGGTAAAAATGCTTCACTAACTTCTCTTTAATTACAGGAGTAGCGTTAAATATCGTGACAACAGTGAGGACATAATCCATCAGTCAAGTCAGCAAGGACTGGAAATACACATCAGACGTTGTAAACATTAAAAATAAAAATCAGTAATCAGTCCCCAACACAATAATGAGTCCGGCTAAACCCACATTGATTTATTTTGCTTATTTGTTTATTTTTGTTACAACAATGTACAGTAAACACACAAACTATAACGACAAGCTTAAATAAACACACATACACATGTCCCAGCAACTGTCCGCTATCCACACCAACTCTCCCCCACAAACAAACACAAACCATCTCTACCCCCATAAACAAACAACACAAACCATCTCTACCCCCATAAACAAACAACACAAACCATCTCTACCCCCACAAACAAACAACACAAACCATCTCTACCCCCACAAACAAACAACACAAACCATCTCTACCCCCACAAACAAACAACACAAACCATCTCTACCCCCACAAACAAACAACACAAACCATCTCTACCCCCATAAACAAACAACACAAACCATCTCTACCCCCACAAACAAACAACACAAACCATCTCTACCCCCACAAACAAACAACACAAACCATCTCTACCCCCATAAACAAACAACACAAACCATCTCTACCCCCACAAACAAACAACACAGCACAACTCTACCCCCACAAACAAACAACACAAACCATCTCTACCCCCACAAACAAACAACACAGCACAACTCTACCCCCACAAACAAACAACACAAACCATCTCTACCCCCACAAACAAACAAACACAGCACAACTCTACCCCTACAACACAAACAACGAGAGAGTCAACACCACCACCACAAGCGCCGCCGCCGCACATGTAAAATTTCAGAGGTCAGGAGTCGCTAGAAACAGCACAAAGAGCATAATAATCCAGCCTGGATCTTGAGGTTGCCGAGATAACGTCGTGTGCCGTAAGTTGGCCCAGTAAAAATGTAAACAGACCCCGGGCCTCAGTGTCTGCAAGTCTCTCCCCTCCCACCCCGACTCTCTTGCCCTCCTGGATGTCTCCCCTCCCCCCCCACGCCTTCCCGGAGTGTCTGAGGGTCGAGACCTTTTCCTGTTTTCTTTTATTTTTTTTTATTTTAAATTCTAGGTGTTCAAAGATGTCTGTCTATTCTCTTGCTTCCTGGATGTCTGATACTGCCTTCTCTTGGTCTCTCTGTCTGCCCCCCCCCCCCCTCTCTCTCTCTCTCTCTCTCTGGCTGTGTCTGTATGTCTCTCACATTCTTATTCTCCATTTAGCACTAATTTTTACGCCCCTCTCATTCCATAAGTGCCATTAACCCCCCCCCCCCCACTCGTTGCCATTCGTGGAAGGCCCAATAAGTCAACTCTCTATGGGCAAAAAAAAAAAACCCACGATGATATATATAAGAGAAGCAACTCCAGCGACAGAAACACACGGTTATGACCTCAAATGACCTGTTATGACCTCAAATGACCTGTTATGACCTCAAATAAGTCATCAACATGTGACACAAACCGCATCAAAGTTCTCATTAACAAGATTTGTTGACCGCAGAGCCCAGACGCCCACATAAAACACTGCCGCCCACACGCCCGAGGAGGCAACTAGAACTGACACAATGGGGCAGCTCAAGAGGCCATAACTGGATCCAAGACAACGCGACAGTATGGGCAACTTGGCTCACACTACAAGACATTAACAGCATCTTAGGGAGGTATAATAGGGAGCTACAGCAACGAGAATAGCAGCAAACAAGCCATTAACAGCAACGAGGACAGCAGCAAACAAGCCACTAACAGCAATGTGGACAGCAGCAAACAATCTACTACAGCAACGTATAAACAGCAGCAAACAACCAATACCAAAGTAGGCAACAGTAACAAACTAACACAGCATGGATACTAACAGGATACGGAGCGGTTGAATAGACTCAACATAATCAACAAAGATGAAGGATCAGAAATATCATAACAGCAACATAACAACAACAACAAATAAACACAAACAAATTAACAAGTGACAATCAGAACTAAAGGTTTTAAGAGGAGGAACAAATAACAGCACCAGTAACAGCACCAGTAACAGCATCAGTAGCAGCACCAGTAGCAGCACAAAGTAGCAGCACCAGAAGCAAAAATACTGACGTAGTAACAGCAACATCCCATAAAACACTCACGTACCATCATCACCAGGAGTACCAACCTTACCAACAGCAAACACAGACACGTTGCACAAGTTAACAGACTCACATAGTAATACCACCACTACCACCACCACCACTAACACTAACAGCATCACGGAAGGGCAAGACGTGGCTGTAGGTGCCTCAGGTAAGTCTTGCCTCCCTCCTCCTCCGGCCGCCACAAAGAACCCCCGTCGCTACCTCCCACAACACCACAAAAGGCTTCCTGCCGCAGGTTTTCGTCACCTGTCAAACACAGAACCAGAACACACCGTAACATACTCGCTGGGACGGGCAGGAGGAAGGTGGGAAGGGAAGGGGTGGGAAGGAAAGGGGTGGGAAGGAAAGGGGTGGGAAGGAAAGGGGTGGGAAGGAAAGGGGTGGGAAGGAAAGGGGTGGGAAGGAAAGGGGTGGGAGGGGGTAGGAAAGGAGGGAAAGGGGTGGAGTGGAAAGGGGTGGGGTCGGATGGGAAGGAATGGGGTGAGAAAGGAAGGGATGGGATGGGGTAGGAAGGAAAGAGAGGGGTTGGGAAGGGAAAGGGTGGAATGGGGAGGGGTGGGAAGGGAAGGGGGAATAGAGAGATGCGACAGAAAGGAAGAAGGCAACATGGAAAAGAAAATGAGAATGAAAGAGATGGAAGAAAAGCGAAATGAGAGGCAAAAATTGTAGAAAGGAGAGGAATTTAAAGGGAAGGGAAGGAAAGGGAGAAAGTGTGTGAAACGGAAGGCTCTAAAGGGGAAGGGAGAAAATGTTGGAGAAGGGAGAGGAAGGAGACATTGAGGAAAGAGGGGAAGAGAACAGAAAGGTCGGAGAGGAGGGGATGAAGGGAGAAACTTAAGGAAAAGGGGGGAGGTAAAGGGGAGATGAGAGAGTAGGGGAAGAGGTAGGAGAAACAAGGGGGGGGAGGAGGAGAGGGGGGAGGAGTAGGGTACACAAGAGTGACAGGTTCGTGAAGGGAGGGAGGGCGGGAGGAGGGGAGAGGAAGGGGGAGGGAAGAAGGGGGGGGGTGGGGTATAGCAGGTAGGAGGCAGTAATATCAATGGGGGGAGTGACAGACGGCAGCATGGGGGAGGGGAGGGGGGGTCGGAGGACAAGGTGGAGGGACAACACACGCCCATGATAAGGAGACGAAAAAGATGTGTGATAGAGATATAGGAGGAAAATGGAGGAAAGGCTGCCAGGAATGTGTCGACTGAGAGAGGAACTTGGAATGGAAGAGAAGATGGGAAGAGACGATAATATGCTGCGGTGGAGAGGAGGAGAGGGAAAGATGGGAGGGAAAGATGGGAGGGAAGGATGGGGAGGTTAGGGAGGAGGAGAGGGAAGGTTAGGGAGGAGGAGAGGGAAGGTTGGGGAGGAGGAAGGGAAGGTTGGGGAGGAGGAGAGGGAAGGTTGGGGAGGAGGAGAGGGAAGGTTGGGGAGGAGGAGAGGGAAGGTTGGGGAGGAGGAGAGGGAAGGTTGGGGAGGAGGAGAGGGAAGGTTGGGGAGGAGGAGAGGGAAGGTTGGGGAGGAGGAGAGGGAAGGTTGGGGAGGAGGAGAGGGAAGGTTGGGGAGGAGGAGAGGGAAGGTTGGGGAGGAGGAGAGGGAAGGTTGGGGAGGAGGAGAGGGAAGGTTGGGGAGGAGGAAGGGAAGGTTGGGGAGGAGGAGAGGGTAGGTTGGGGAGGAGGAGAGGGAAGGTTGGGGAGGAGGAGAGGGAAGGTTAGGGAGGAGGAGAGGGAAGGTTGGGGAGGAGGAGAGGGAAGGTTGGGGAGGAGGAGAGGGAAGGTTAGGGAGGAGAGGGAAGGTTGGGGAGGAGGAGAGGGAAGGTTAGGGAGGAGAGGGAAGATTGGGGAGGAGGAGAGGGAAGATTGGGGAGGAGGAGAGGGAAGGTTGGGGAGGAGGAGAGGGAAGGTTAGGGAGGAGGAGAGGGAAGGTTAGGGAGGAGGAGAGGGAAGGTTGGGGAGGAGGAGAGGGAAGGTTGGGGAGGAGGAGAGGGAAGATTGGGGAGGAGGAGAGGGAAGATTGGGGAGGAGGAGAGGGAAGATTGGGGAGGAGAGGGAAGATTGGGGAGGAGGAGAGGGAAGGTTAGGGAGGAGGAGAGGGAAGGTTGGGGAGGAGGAGAGGGAAGGTTGGGGAGGAGGAGAGGGAAGATTGGGGAGGAGGAGAGGGAAGATTGGGGAGGAGGAGAGGGAAGGTTGGGGAGGAGGAGAGGGAAGGTTGGGGAGGAGGAGAGGGAAGGTTGGGGAGGAGGAGAGGAAGGTGGGGAGGAGGAGAGGGAAGGTTGGGGAGGAGGAGAGGGAAGGTTGGGGAGGAGAGGGAGTTGGGAGGAGAGGAAGGTTGGGGAGGAGGGAGGGAAGGTTGGGAGGAGGAGAGGGAAGGTTGGGGAGGAGGAGAGGGAAGGTTGGGGAGGAGGAGAGGGAAGGTTGGGGAGGAGGAGAGGGAAGGTTGGGGAGGAGGAGAGGGAAGGTTAGGGAGGAGGAGAGGGAAGGTTGGGAGGAGGAGAGGGAAGGTTGGGAGGAGGAGAGAAGGTTGGGAGGAGGAGGAGTGGGGAGAGGGAAGGTTGGGGAGGAGGAGAGGGAAGGTTGGGGAGGAGGAGAGGGAAGGTTGGGGAGGAGGAGAGGGAAGGTTGGGGAGGAGGAGAGGGAAGGTTGGGAGGAGGAGAGGATAGGTTGGGGAGGAGGAGAGGGAAGGTTGGGGAGGAGGAGAGGGAAGGTTGGGGAGGAGGAGAGGGAAGGTTAGGGAGGAGGAGAGGGAAGGTTGGGGAGGAGGAGAGGGAAGGTTGGGGAGGAGGAGAGGGAAGGTTGGGGAGGAGGAGAGGGAAGATTGGGGAGGAGGAGAGGGAAGATTGGGGAGGAGGAGAGGGAAGATTGGGGAGGAGGAGAGGGAAGATTGGGGAGGAGGAGAGGGAAGATTGGGGAGGAGGAGAGGGAAGGTTGGGAGGACGAGAGGGAAGATTGGGCAAGAGGAGAGGGAAGATTGGGCAAGAGGAGAGGGAAGGTTGGGGAAGAGAGGGAGGGTTGGGGAGGAAGAAGAGGGAATACTGGGAAAAGTAAAGAGGGAGGAAGTATTGTTGGGGAGGTGAGGGAGTGTGGGGGGAGGTAATGGGGTAATGGTGGGAGATAATGGGGTAGTGGTGGGAGGTAATGGGGTAGTGGTTGGAGGTATTGGGGTAGTGGTGGGAGGTAATGGGGTAGTGGTGGGAGGTAATGGGGTAATGGTGGGAGGGAAAGTGAAATGTTGAGGAGAGTTGACAGGAATAAATTGATTTTTTTTTACTTGAAGATTCTGAGTTGTAATTAAACCCCCACATACATATATAAACCTACACGTACATATATAAACCTACACATATATAAACCTACACATACAAAAACCTACACATACATATAAAAACCTACACACAATGACTAGTTTACTGCACTACTCACAAAACCAACTTCAAAAACCACAAACAATGAGGAAGAAAATAAAAGCAAAATTCAGTAACATACACAAACAAGATACACAAACAGATACACAAACAGATACACACAAACGTTCAAAGAAAAAATATTACCTTTAAAATCCATCCCGTCCATTTATTTTATTTTTATGAGTCGGAAAAAATGAGAATTTAATGTTTTTTTCTTGTTTTTTGTTTGTTTTTGTTTTCTTTGTCTCGAGTTACTGTTTATTTGTTTTTCACGGTGGTTCAAACAATTCCTTCATTAAGGTGAATATAACAGGTGGATATTATTTAGTCTGGATGTACTGAGTGGATTCATTCCCAGTTTCCTCCAACATCCACTTGTACTCCACATCCCCCAACATCCATCAATACTCCACCTCCCCCAACATCCACCAGTACTCCACCTCCCCCAACATCCACCAGTACTCCACCTCCCCCAACATCCACCAGTACTCCACCTCCCCCAACATCTCCGTCACCCACTAAGGTATTCGTTATACACATCAGGTTACTTTATGTCGAAATTCGCTATTAACGAATCGTACATAATCTAGACCCTCCCGCCATTATGGATCATGCATAGTGCAGTTCGTCAGGGTATTGGCCCGTGTCGATAGCGAAATAAATATGTGGAGAGAGAGAGAGAGAGAGAGTCCCTCCCACCTAGCCCTTTCCCTCACCCCCTCTCATCTCCCTCTCCCAAGCGCAAGAGTTGAGAGTGGCTTCTTATTTCATATTTATTTAATAATTCCAAGTCAATTATGAGGGTGAGTGCGGTCGATAGAAATTAATTTGTTTTGCGTGTGTGGCAGAAGCGGGGAGGGGAGGGGAGAGGAGGGGAGAGGAGGGGAGAGGAGGCAGAAGACGGAGATTGGGAGATGAGAGAGGAAGAGAAGAGGAAAAGAGAGGAAAGGAGAGGGGAAAGGGAACAGTGATAGAGGGCAGAGAGAGGAGGGGGAAAAGAAGACAGAAGGCGGAGAAGGGAGAGAAATGGAGGGACAGGATTAGGGAGAACCTTAATCACGGAAAATTAATCAAGCAGTGCTTTAAGAAAATGAGTAATGACACGCACCAATTAGTGGCAATAACGTGAACGACAATTACTTATTAAATCTAGAGTGGTGATGGATCGTTCATGAGCACTGGGCCACGTCATGAGCACTGGGCCACGTCATGAACACTGGACCACGTCATGAACACTGGGCCACGTCATGAGCACTGGGCCAAGTCAGGAACACTGGGTCACGTCATGAGCACTAGGCCACGTCATGAGCACTGGGCCACGTCATGAGCACTGGGCCACGTCATGAACACTGGGCCACGTCATGAACACTGGGCCACGTCATGAGCACTGGGCCACATCATGAACACTGGGCCACGTCATGAACACTGGGCCACGTCATGAACACTGGGTCACGTCATGAACACTGGGCCAAGTCATGAGCACTGGGCCACGTCATGAACACGGGGCCAAGTCATGAGCACTGGGCCACGTCATGAACACTGGGCCAAGTCATGAGCACTGGGCCACATCATGAGCACTGGGCCACATCATGAGCACTGGGGTACGGCACGTCATCAACACCATGCTCGCCCCTCATGGCACTGATCTCTCCACCTGTCACCATGATCTACCTCCTTGACAACGGCATTTAACCCTCTGGTAAGGTGTCACACTCCCCCTACACCCATCGACAGCTGTTGTGTTATAACCTTAGGAAGCGTGACCTCTCTTCCTTTGCCTTACTCTTATAGATATACTGTACATATACAAGTTACGTCACGTTGGGGATTATAAGGGCATGATCATTAAGACTCGGACCATTTGAGACGGGTCTATTAGGACTGGTCTATTGGGACTCGAGTTATTAGACCCATTACCCTTTACAACAAGAACCTTGATTTCCGGACGCCATTCATAATAGCCACCAACTACGTGTATGAGTCTTCTTCTCTCCAACTACGAGACAACGCCATTAAACGACGTAGGAAACCTTTCAGAATCCAAATCCTAAAGGTCAAACCTGTCAACCCTTATACCATGTCCCTCCAGCCACTCACTCACTCAACCTGCTGTCCCCCAGCCAATCAAAACACTCCTATTACTCACTCTCATAATACTATTGGTCACTGAAAATACAGAGGCGTGCATAGGTGAGCTTTAAGGACCAGCACTCACCTCACATTAACCTGAGCCCTCGTATAAGTGCCACTCAGGTGTGGGGCTAAGAATACGCCTCCCTAATCTCTTCAAGGGGTAAACAAAATTGATGGGGGGAAGGGGTTGGGAGGGGGTGAACCAACTATCCAAATAAGCCGCATACATAAAAGAAAATCCAATTATTTTGTTTATTCAGGACCACCAACTCCCCGGTCTGGGCCAACAAATACGGTGTGTTTGCTTTTCAGAAATTCTAAAGTGCCTTTTTACTCCCCCCCCCCCCCCACCCCCCCAGACGATGGTGCCACGTTTCCGCAAAATTAAAAAAAAAAAAAAAAAACCAATGTCGACGGTCACAAGTAGTAACTCTCTCTATCTCGTCTACGATACACGACGTTGGTTGTTATTATCCTAATCATAACAATCGCCTGTGTGTCATTCTAGTACATGAAAGAAATTTTTTTTTTGCTTAATTAGGAATCATATTATGTGTAGACGCATCGATGAACAACTAGATGGAAGAGAGTGAATAAGTGGACGGTACCACATATACGCCACCCTCCCACAGAGTCCGTCATAACGCCGATACTCACATCCTCTTAATGACGAGGCTTTGATCAGCAGTCATAAACAAAACAAGAAAGCAACTCTTCAAAACACGCTCTGATCCTCTTCCTAAAACAAGATAAAGACCTACTCCCGTGGCCGGTGTCTTTTGATCCTCCCTCCGAAACAAAAACAAAGGCACATCCCCAACCCCAGACAGCAACATGGGATCCCCTACCTTACCCCCAAACACACACAGGACCCGGTCCACTGTACTCTTTGATCCTCCCCAACATTCCCCTCCACACTAATGCCTCATATCCTTTTACTTACTGGGCTTAATATGCGTCAAACTCTCTCTCTCAAATTTTGCAATTGTATTTTTTTTTTTGGAAAGAGAAATTAAAATAAAAAAGTATGATATTTTGTCTTCGTACGGGACTGATGGTGGGATCTTTAATTACCTAGTTACGCGAGGGAGGTAATTACTGTGATCAAACTTTTAATGTCGCCATGAATATACAAATATTTAAATTTAAAAAAGTCGATAGTTTTACTTGAAAAAAAATGGAGTTCTTGTGGATTATAATCTTTAATGTGTCTTTTGTATTCAGAAACACCAAATCTATTTAGTCTTTCGTAATAATAACACATGAAAGATAACAAAAACAGAATATTAAGTCACCTCTGTACCCTCAGTATAAATTACAATGTGCTCTCAAGAGGCATTACTAACACACCCAAAACATTTTTCAAACTGCAGATAAAATAAGCAAGTTACGTAGTGGAGACATATTCCAGTGAACAAAATCTCAGGTCTTCAGAATTGCACTCTTATATCCTCTCACGACCCTTTGCTTGCCTTCCCACTCTCTCCATTCAAGCATGAAAATATCCGACAACATTACGTTCATCTAAATTCCGCTGAAATATTCATAAATATACCAAGACTAATGAAGAAAGTCAACACTATTTGCATCGCGTATGGATAGCGCTCTTACGAGAAAATTACTGTTGACTCTGCATCATTTTTACATTGGGACATCAAATCTTCCTGGTAGGGGTAGGGGGTGGGGAGGGGGGAGAGGAGAGGAAAGGGGGAGAGGAGAAGAAAGGGAGGATGAAGCAGAGGAGGGTTGGGGTGAAGAGGAAGGAAGGGGTGCAGAGGAGGAGGGTGGGACGAAGGGGAAGTGCGGAGGGGAGGTGAACCGAATAAGAAGAGGAGGAGAAGAGAGGGGGGGGGGAAGGATGAAAGTGAGGAGTAGGACTTGACAGGTGGGGGAAGAAGGTACAGAAGTGGGGAGGGAGGCGGGAGGAGACCGAAGGAAAAGGAGGACGAAACTTGAAAGAGACAGAGAGAGATGAGAGAAACGACAAGGAGAGAGGAGATGAGAGGACAGGAGAGGAGAGGACCAACAAACAGAATGGGAGACAACTGACGCGAAGAACGACAGAGAGGTATATGAAGAGAGAAGTAAATGAGATGGGGGGGTAAGTAAGAGTGAAACAGGGAGACACGTCAACAACGGAACACTGGCGAGGAAAGCAGAGAGAGAGAGAGAGAGAGAGAGAGAGAGAGAGAGAGAGAGAGAGAGAGAGAGAGAGAGAGAGAGAGAGTCATCAACTTGGGTAGTGGGGAAGTCTTGTCTGCAGTAAATGATGACCTTCCCCACGCCCCCAGCCTGCCATCTGCCAATAGCTCTAATCCTCTTCATATTTACATACCGCTTGATGTTTAAACTCAACCCCATCCCCGTGAGTGTGAGGTCCTGTTCAGGGATAAATCTTACTGCGTGTAATAAGATAGAAAGTTAATATAGTGGAAAGTTAATATGATGCGGTTATCAAACTCCTGGGGTGAAATTTCCAGCGGTGAAAAAATGAGGTGACGGTCGAGATGTTCTACAGTTTAATTCACGAACCGAAGATTAAATATGAATTTTCCTTTAATAAATTCCAATGACTGATGTTCATTTGGTATAAAAATAATATAAATTTCACTAGTAGTTAATTATATATTCCCAGATAAATTATTGCAACAGATCAATGTGAAAGTGGTTCCCATAAGCATAACTGCTCGTTAGGGTCAGTGTGGACACAGCGCATTGTACACTATCCCTTCAGTACACAAGGAAGCAGCATGGCCTATACTGCATCCGACCGCCTTCACTTCCCTATAATATATCGCGTTAACACACGCTTTGATCTGTTTATGCACTTACATAAATTATACAAATTGTCTAGGAGACTTCTGACAACAAAATTGATCTCCACCTTTTGATACATGTAAAGTGAACAGTCTGAATAAAAATACTTGTATTTCAATTACCGCTCGGCTCAGAAGCTCTTCTGCCAAGCGCACTACCTCCCCGCAACTTACGTCAGGTCACCCCGTACGCAGAACAGTTATTTGAGTACATTACATCATCTTGCTCCTCTCTTACAATTCCTCCCGCCACAATAACATTTTTATAGTCCGTAAAATATTACTTAAGTTGTAAATGTGACGATGTGATATGAATTCTAATGAATATGAACGCCGATGACCACACAACAAAACACCCGACGTGAGGCTCAGCACTAGATTATCACCTTTAATACGTACTACCTGTGTTAGGAAGTTCTGGCCATGGAAGTTGAGTCACACCTCACTCACGCTGGAGCTTCTGTTGACTATTTATCTTCATAGCGACACCTTTAGTATACCTTGAGGAGCGACTGCACACGAGACACGACTTGACACAAACTCACATCAACGGCGACTACGGCAAGCGGTGGTTAGCTGGTTACACCATGACGCGAGGGTATACATCTTGTCTAAAAAATACTTGTACACACTGTCTTAAGATTTTCGTGGCTATCGCTTGAATGCTTGTAGTACAGCAGCAACACTTGTGGGAGACCTCTAAAATGAAGTAAACACTGTGTTGCGATCTACACAAACATTTCTAAGACAGTATGCAGACTTTTTTTCTGAAACATCCTGTGTATACCGACTATATCGAAAAAAGTCGAATCTTGAGGAACTTGAGCGATATCATTTATTTTGACGTTACATCTTTCTTTGATCACACCAGGATTTAATTAGTGGTTTACAACACGAGTCTAATCACTTACAAATGTTTAGATGTGCCAATGTTAAGTTTATTTAACGAGAACTACATTAAAAATTGCTGTTAATTAGTTTCAGCAATCATTGTAATAAAATAAATAAAGATTCGTATACCTTAGGTCTGAATCACCGTGCACAGGTAAAGGTACTGGTAACTGTACATTGCTTTTCCTCCTCTACTCGGCACCACAAACCTCCAAAACGAACCGTCAGCAAATAAAAAGCTTTGGTGTCTCAGTGTTTCGGGATTGTTTCTGAACCCCAAACTCTTCCTTCCAGTGTATTGTGAATGGTTTAAAACTTTGCCAACTATCACTCACGCGAACTACGTTAACAGCCTCGGCTCCTGACTACATCGACAGTCTCCAAACTTTTGAGTGAATACAAAATAAAAATAACCCCACTTTTTTTTTTAGTTTATAACAATGTGTTCATATACCCGGAACGTAGTCGTGACTTGTAAATAAATAGATAAATGGTTAAGTCCAGCAAAGATTAAACATTAAGTAAATCAACATTTGTACCATTACATATATAGCTTCAATGCAGGCTTATCAACAATGGCCGTTATCAGCAGTACAGGCATACCAACTGATACACGGCTAGTGATAAAAAAACATAAAAGGTTATTAACGTTTTAAAGTATGACACAAACAGTGCCATAAACACAAAGAACTAAGACAGAACACCAGCCGTGTTCCCTCCCTCAGGACACTACTTAAACAACTGTTAGGAACAAAGTGACGAGTTTATACAAAATACATCACAATAAACACGCCACACCAAACATCAAGGGGAAAAAGTTCAGGTTCCTGCGGCCCCAGAAGTTTTCCATATAATTCTGGTGAGTCCTTTGATCACCTACATCCCTTCCTATTGGTCAAACTGCTGACTCGTGGCGTCCAATCACGTCTTAAGAACATGATTATTATGGCGGGGACTTGGCAGATGGCCCAAAACCTCCTGACGAACGCTGGAACCTACATCTCTCCTGGTTGACAACCAATCACAAACTTCCTGATGACGTCATGTGGTCCTAAACCAATTACGATGTCACTAGCAAGACCCTATGGAAGGAACCGATCGCATTTTTCCTAGTAACGTCATCTAGTTGAAACCCAATCAAAAAAATCCTTTGTGGTAAGCGTGACATCGACAGTTTTCCAAATTTCCTCAGAAGACAGAGATGAACAACAATCTACGGCAGCTAAATGGATGAAACGTAATCACAATGTTTTCCACAAGATGGCATGAGCAAATCACAACCCTTCGTGTGACGTGACGCGGCGGGAGAACCAATCATCAAGTTTCACACGACATCTCACGGCTCACACACGACCCTAAGACTCTCGACCAATAAGAATCCAGTTTAAATGTAAACAGATATTTCAAAATAAACAAGAGGAAGTCATTACAATACACGCCGTCAAGAATAACATACACGAATAAAATAAGAACTGCAGGTTAGATATGAAGAAATGACCTGATATGACAACATATCGAGCCGACACCTGACACCCTGCCAGCCTACTGACCACGACACCCTGGCAGCCTACACACCAAGACACCCTGCCAGCCTACTGACCACGACACCCTGCCAGCCTACTGATCACGACACCCTGCCAGCCTACTGACCACGACACCCTGTCAGCCTACACACCAAGACACCCTGCCAGCCTACTGACCACGACACCCTGCCAGCCTAGACCACGACACCGCAACAGGCAAGATGACTACTACAGCTACTACTATTATTACTACTACAACTACTACTATTATTACCACCACTATAACTACTACTACTACTACTCCCAAGAAGCGAAGACTATCAAACTATTTCAATGCAATTATACAACACAATGACTCTTTCATCGGAGAGCCTTGTCACGACGTAGAAACCATCAGAGGGTAATTAGGCAGTTAGGCGAGGGATCCTGGAGGCCTAGATAGTAGAAGGTAGAGGGAGAGGAGCAAGAGGAGGAGGGGAGGAGGCGGAGGAGGAAGGACTATCTTGGGTAACAAGAGGAAAAGTTTTACGTCTGAAAATATAAACTCATCTTGACGAATTGTATTAGATTATGCTAGGTGTTCAAAGGTGGGGGAGGGGGTAAACGTCTACAAAGTATCTTGTCTTGGCAACTCTAACACTCAAGAAATCGTCATCTTTTAGTACCCAAAAAGTCGCCTTTAGACTGTGGGAAGTCTGGCGATGAGCACCATAAACCCGTACACGAGTGTCGAGGATGAGTAGTCTACTATTACCTAAGATCGTCCTCGAACGTCGAATAAGCGGTAATTTTTTTCTCCATCCGAGTAATCAGTGTCAAAAGTCGTACCCAAGTATATATATATAAAAAAAAAATCATTTATGAACGTCGAGGAATTGTCAGTATATACTAGAGTATCGTTCCTCCGCGTCGCGCCACTGAAAACCAGGAAGTTCCTCCTCCTCGCTGGCCACCACCCCACCAGCCGCTGCAACTTGTGATCAGTTGATCGGTGGGCGGCGAAGGTCTTGCTCATTATTGGGATGGAGGAGCTTAAGGTCAATTGTGTTGCAAAGTTGGAGTTAGTTAAAGTCAGTTTGGGAAGGGTAAGTGAAATTTGATGTGGGGTGGCGGCTCAGGCTCTCTAATGCGCGTCGGGGAAATTCTTGGGTCTTGTGTGAACGTCAGCCGCAGGAAGCCATCAAATTCCCGACATTCAAATTACAGGATATCCATCAATGTACGTATAATTTTTGTTTAATATTTGTGATACCTAAAATATCCCCCACCCAGCTAACATGTAGAGAAGGGTGTCTGTGTGTGTGTGTGTGTGTGTTGGACTGTACTAACATCCACACCAAGTACGAGACAGGGAGGAGGTCAAGGAGGAGGTTGAGATGGAGAGGTCGAGGAAGAGGGGGTGAAGAAGATAAATCTGGGGGTGCTGTCCAAAACTTCTCTGATCCCCG
This sequence comes from Homarus gammarus, assembly GCA_958450375.1. Lineage (NCBI taxonomy): Eukaryota > Metazoa > Arthropoda > Malacostraca > Decapoda > Nephropidae > Homarus > Homarus gammarus. The sequence continues at coordinate 2,779,937 of CAUDMG010001221.1, forward strand.
CCGTAACTGACGATGTAAGCGGGCGTGGACCTGCTTCCTCGTCCTCCTCCCCTCTCTCTCCCTCCCATTCACCGCTAACTCGTCCACATGGTGAGGAAGGGAGGGCGGGGAAGGAAGGGAGAAAATAGGAGTCCTTCAGCTTCTGGTCCTCCCCCTAACTCCTCCCCAGAGCGTGAGGAGTGAGAGAAAACAATACGTGATGCTCTTTCATTGCTTGTCCTCCCGACCTCCACCTCCCCAGAGCTTGTGGGGGAGGATGTGCTGGTGGGATAGGGTGAGGAGATGTGATGCGACTGTGTGTTCCCTAGAGTGGAGGGGACGAGAGAAAGATGTGTACCCTCGCCCCACACCATGACTCTCTCATTGGTGCAGACAAACTGGAAAAAAAACAATGAAGGACACACACACACACACACACACACACACACACACACACACACACACACTCTCTCTCTCTCTCTCTCTCTCTCTCTCTCTCTCTCTCTCTCTCTCTCTCTCTTTCCCAAATGATGTTATTAATTACGTCTTGTATTTGCCGTCACATCAGATCGTTTATATAAGTCTTAAAGTATCGGAGATGGCCTGGCCTCCGTCGCCCTCGGTCAAGTATATAAGGTGCCAGTTACGACGTGGCCATCCTGCAGGAGAGACTAATGGGACCTAGTGTAGTAGTGGGCGCTAGATGAACCTTCTTGAGTCCTTTGGAACACAGACTTCGGTCCTTCAGTGAGAGAGAGAGAGAGAGAGGACTGGGCGGGTGTAAGTACTGTAGTTCTTAAAGTAGGAACGAAATGGGCCTCCATAGTCCTTAAGGAGGGGCGGAGTAGGAGCGGAATGGTAGTCCTCAAGGTGGTTAAGATTAGGCTTAGGTAGTCCTTAAAGAGGTGCTGTGTGGTCTTGGTTCGCGAGAGAGGGAGAGAGAGATTGGGTCATGGACTTCGTAAATGAGCGGCTTAGGTCGTATAAGTTTTTTTAGATGAAAAAATAACTGCGTCTTGACCCACGACCAAGGGAGGATGACTACTCCTTGACCCCCAGGTGAGAGAATGGTTGCTCCTTGATCTCGGAAGAGAGATAATATGTGTTCCTTGACCCCCAGTGATAATGAGTGCTCCTTGACCCCCAGAGAGGATGGTCACAACTTGACCCCAGTACAAGAGAGGACAATAGTGGGTCCTGGGTCCTGTCAGTGAGGATGGAGGGGAGGGGAGAGGAGGCTCTGGTCCTGGTGGCAGCGGAAGCCCCCCCCTCCCCCCCCCCCCCCAAAACACATTTGCTGGTCCTAAAGTCCAGTGAGAGAGACGGGGGAAGGCGAGACCAGAGGCGCCTCAACCCAATATTCCCCAGATTGAAAACGTGGAGGAAAGAGGCAAGGCTGAGATAAATACGACGCCGGGAGGACCACTTGTTGGATGAAGAGATAGAAGGAGAGGAAAACAATTCCATGGAAGGCAAAGCTGGAGATGAAATTCTTAAGAATGAATTCCGCTCAAGAAAAAAAAAGTGGATACACTTCTTTTATATTCTGGCAACAATATTCACTTGAGGAGAGAAGAAAAAAAAATGGTGTTTTTTTTTATAAGTTTGTTTAAAAAAAATCCTCGTGGCGTAGCACCCGCAGCAGTACCACCTTTTACAACATAAGTTTAATGCTAATGAAAACGTTGTTCATTTTTTTTTAATGAGTCGAGACCTAACTTGTCAAGATTTTCCATGGTTAAATGGTACTCCAGGGACAAGGTGGGGGGAGGCAAAGTGGGGGTGGGGGAAGGCAAAGTGGGGGTGGGGGAAAGCAAAGTGGGGGTGGGGGGAGGCAAAGTGGGGGTGGGGGGAGGCAAAGTGGGGGTGGGGGGAGCAAAGGGGGGTGGGGGGAGGCAAAGTGAGGGTGGGGGAGGCAAAGTGGGGGTGGGGGGAGGCAAAGTGGGGGTGGGGGGAGCCAAGGTATCTTCCATTATCAGGTATATGTTGGTGTCATCACTCCCACCTTCGCCACTATCACACCACCCATCACTACCACTACTAGAAACAACACTAACACCACCACCACTAAAATCACCGCCACTAACACCACAAAGACCACCACCACTAACCCCATCACCACTAGCGCCACTAACACACCACTACACGCACCACAAACACTACCACCACCGCTACTAGCACCACACACACACACACACAGGGAGCCTACCGAACACCCACTAAGAACGTAACAAGGGAGGCGGAGTGGGCCACAACCATGGCCACAAGGAGGGGTAAAGCGGGCCACTAACACTAAATAATACAGTAAAGGCCACGTAAGGAGGAGATACAAGATGGGGGGAGAGGAGAAGGGGGAGATGGGAGGGGAGGGAGGAGAGTACTGTAAGATTGTTGGAGAGGTGGGAGGAAGGGGGAGTTTGGTGGAGGGGTTAGGAGGGAAGGGGGGAGTTTGGTGGAGGGGTTAGGAGGGAAGGGGGGAGTTTGGTGGAGGGGTAGGAGGGGAGGAAGGGAGAGGATGGAGAGTGTTTGTTGACGAAGGAGAGAAAGAGATTGAGGGAGCGGGAATGAAGCTGGGAGAGAGGGAGAGGAAGGGGGAGAGGGTGAGAGGGTGGGAACAGCGAAGGGGGAACTAAAGGGGGGAGAGGGAAGTACAGGAAACCCCAACTCAGAGTAATTAACAGTTGGGCTTGAGAGGCTGGGAGGAGGAGGAGGAGGAGGAGGAGGGGGGGAGGAAGAAGTGAGGTAGGAGGGAGAAGTGATAGAGGAGGAAGGGAGGAGTGAGGTAGGAGGGAGAAGTGATAGAGGAGGAAGGGAGGAGTGAGGGAAGAGGGAGAAGTGATAGAGGAGGAAGGGAGGAGTGAGGGAAGAGGGAGAAGTGATAGAGGAGGAAGGGAGGAGTGAGGTAGGAGGGAGAAGTGATAGAGGAGGAAGGGAGGAGTGAGGTAGGAGGGAGAAGTGATAGAGGAGGAAGGGAGGAGTGAGGGAAGAGGGAGAAGTGAGGTAGGAGGGAGAAGTGATAGAGGAGGAAGGAAGGAGTGAGGGAAGAGGGAAAAATGAGGGAGGAGGAAGAAGTGAGGTAGGAGGGAGAAGTGATAGAGGAGGAAGGGAGGAGTGAGGTAGGAGGGAGAAGTGATAGAGGAGGAAGGGAGGAGTGAGGGAAGAGGGAGAAGTGAGGTAGGAGGGAGAAGTGATAGAGGAGGAAGGAAGGAGTGAGGGAAGAGGGAAAAATGAGGGAGGAGGAAGAAGTGAGGTAGGAGGGAGAAGTGATAGAGGAGGAAGGGAGGAGTGAGGTAGGGGGGTATATTCTCCCCACCCCCCTTAAGTCAAACTAGTTTTCCCTTATGAAACGGATTTATTCCCCTGATTTATGTGTATCTCGTGATTACTTCCCCTCCCCCTTCTTCCTCCTCCCCTTACTCTTCCTCTCCCCTCACTTTTTTTTTACCCCTTGGATTTACGCTTTCCCTCTTCTCTCACTCGGCTATTTCCACTCCCCCTCTCGTCACTCATCCCCTCACTCCCCCCCCCCCCCCCAACGCCACCCCTTCCCACACTATTCCCCACAATACCCCTTCCCCGAGGTCTGGAGATTACGACAATTATACCTCGAGACTCATACTAATGATGGCAACATATGGCAATAAATTTGTTACGTGTGTGTGTGTGTGTGTGTGTGTGATTAAATACATGCAGGTGAGGAGGACGTCACGAGGGAAGAATGTCAGGTATCTTCAGGTAACGTGTTTGTGGGCGTCATACCTTGGCGTGGTCTAGCAAGAGCACCTACTACCCTCTGTGAGAATGTGTGTCTGAGACGACCATTGTGAGGCACATAATGTGTCACGTCACGCACCACACCCACCCCACCAATAACCCCCCACCAACCCCCCACCCGCTCCCTGTCTCCACCACACAGTTCCCCCGCAACCAAAAATTACTTGCTCTGATTCCTCAACTAGGCAAAGGTTGTGTTCTAATCACACACACACACACACACACACACACACGAGAGAAAAGTATATTCATATAGGTGAACAAAGAGGAAGTGTTGATTTTATGGAGCGACCAAAAATAAAATTCGTGGGAATGTATTTTTCATGGGGAGACTATGTTAACATAAGGGAGGGGGGAGATGGTAGTTTACACTGAGGAAAGTGATTCTGTTTTATACAAATAGCACCAAGGAGGAGGTGGCGAAATGCAGGTGCGAGGTAAAAAGTTGGTTGCTTGCACGCACGCTCTCTCTCTCTCTCTCTCTCTCTCTCACAAACACAGAGGAGCCTACCCTTGCCGACACCAATTTATTTACCCGAATTAACATTAGTTTTTGAGTAGAGAACCACACTGCAGGGAGTGGCCACACTGCAGGGAGTGGCCACACTGCAGGGAGTGGCTACATTGCTGTAAAGTTACTCACTGGAGTAATTGAATACGCCGCCTCTTAATTTAAGGCAATGGATGGCAAATAAACTTGCCTATATACCGTGAATGTATTTCTATTTAATAGTATGTATGTATGTATGTACACACACAAACACACTAAAACAAAGTTACTCGCTAACAGTAAACTCTGATCCCCCCCAGCGAGCCACCAATGACCCCAGCGAGCCACCAATGACCTCACTAAATCATGAAACAATGTACGCCGAACCCCCAGCAAGCCACGTGCACCCCCCCCCCCCCTGCCCCTCCAGAGCCGCGCGTCTCACACATGCACCAACAACTAGGCAATACATCACCAAACTATCCTAATACGGCAGAGAGTTACGTTCACTGGAGAGTAATAGTAAGCCGTAGTATTTTACCGTGAGGCAGGTCCAAGATCCACCATAAGCATAAATAGGGATTTGACGGTAATATCTCATCATTTTTCCCGGGAAAATTGGACATGAAAGGCAATATCACGCTTCAAGACGTTCTCGTAATTAAGATTTCGGCCGCTAGGGGGACGAGGAGGGAGGTGGAGAGAGAGGGTAGAGGAGTGAAGGAGGAGGAAGAGAGGGGGATGGTTTTGGTTGGGGGAAGGGAGACCCACTTACGTGTGTCCTTGATTTAAAAAACAAGAAAAGTGGAAAATGATCCTCCTTACACGATCCCCCGCGAGAACTAGTAAGCCACTTTCTTTTATCACACTTTTATCTCTCCGTCATAGCAAGAAGATTAAAGGGTGAAAGAAACTTCTCAAAAGATACTCGTCGACGGCGAACGAAAACTTGAAGATTAGAGAGAGAGAGAGAGAGAGAGAGAGAGAGAGAGAGAGAGAGAGAGAGAGAGAGAGAGAGAGCTTTAATATTAAATGCACCGAGAGAAATAAACGAGAAGTCAAGATGCATAAAACAGACAGCAAATTAAACTTCGTGAGTCTCAGAGGAAGGACAAAATAACCTTAAGATTTACGTCTACATCCTAAGAGAAAAACATACAAAACCTAACCTAACCTAACCTTACCTAACCTTACCTTACCTTACCTAACCTAACCTTACCTAACCTAACCTACCTTACCTACCTAACCTATACCTTACCTAACCTTACCTTACCTTACCTAACCTAACCTTACCTAACCTTACCTAACCTAACCTACCTGCCTAACCTAACCTTACCTTACCTTACCTAACCTAACCTGTTTTATCCTGAGGTTTTCACTGTATAAATATATAAATGATGGTAATGTCGGCATGTCTCCATCTATTGAGTGTGTGAGGGGGGAAGGGGTGTGTGAGGGGGGAAGGGAGGTGTTAGGGGGAATGAGTGTTGGCAGGAGGGGGTGGGAAGGTGAAGGGGTGTGTGATGGGTAAAGGGGTGTGTGACGGGGGAAGGGGTGTGTGACGGGGGAAGGGGTGTGTGACGACGGGGGAAGGGTGTGAGGGGGGGAAGGGTGTGAGGGGGGGGAAGGGTGTGAGGGGGGAAGGGTGTGAGGGGGGAAGGGTTTGAGGGGGGAAGGGTGTAAGGGGGGAAGGGTGTGAGGGGGGAAGGGTGTGAGGGGGGAAGGGTTGTGAGGGGGAAGGGTTGTGAGGGGGAAGGGTAGTAAGGGGGAAGGGTAGTGAGGGGGAAGGGTGTGTGAGGGGTGACGAGTCTTCACACAGCACGATCGTACGGTGGAGAGGATGAATGGGTTGCCACAAGTCTTTGTATTTTTGGGTCAAATATTGTGATCAGTTCTGTGAATTCTGAGCCAATGGTCGACGGTCTGATGAATTTGTCAGGGCTATGTGAACCAGTTCCCAGGGTTTTGAACCAGTTCCTAGGATTCTGAACCAGATACTAGGATGCTGAACTAGTTCCCAGGGTACTGAAGAGTATACAAATTTCTTAACATACCACTCCAAAGATCTAAACCAGTAAGTAGCTAGTGTATGAACAAAAAGTCGAAGCTCCTAACACACGAAGCTCTGAACCACCAAGAGAAAAGCTCCTCCACCTTACGGTAAACACCCAGTAAATTCCCAAAAGCCAAGTTTTCATTCTCTACCCCCCTTAAAATTCCCTCCACAGCAATACTGACATAACTTCCCCTTAACTCCTACTGGCACCTGACGGAGAGGCACCTGACGCTAATAGTCCTCCAAATTTTGAGTCCTGTTATAACCCAAAAAAATAACACTCCTGTCATATGTTGCTGAGGGTGGGTGAGGGAGGGCGCGTCACCACCCGTCAGGAGAGATTAGCTAACGACCTTAGACGCCTCTAGCCCACATATTCACTTATATCACAAAGTACATAGGTGTGAGAGGGGGGGAGGGAGGGTGGGGGGGACTAGTTACCACTTAGATGTAAATTATTTAATGGTGAGTTGATTCACCTTTCCTTTTTAATAACAAATATTATTAAAAAAAACAAAAATCTTTAATTTTTCTGAATAATGCTGTCATCTCCTCTTGATTTTTGACTGCTTCAGACAGCTCAATGCCTGCTGTTCCTGACTGACTAACTGAAGTTTTTTTTTGAGATTGAGGGAAGTTTTTACGATCAGCTTTAGGCACTGATACAGCTTTGTTCTACTGTAGTTTACCCTTGAGGTCCAGTCTCAGTATCACGTCTCTGCTCCTAGTCTCACCCTCACCTCTCAGTTCTAAGTCTCACCCTCCCCTCACCTCCCAGCTCCAGGTCTCAGCGCCAAACACCGTCTTCCATCAGTATTCAATGACCAGGCCATAAATTAAGCTGCCTTTATAAACTATCTTTAGGGATCGTTAAGGGCTCATTATACCGGCAATTAGGGAGCCCACGCCCTTGTTATAATTACCTCCTTGGAATTAGTGTCAGTGTGGAGGTGCTCACACTAACAGCCGAGCGCAGCCCATTGTTCACTTGAGTCCCCCCCGTTATGAGTCGTCCTCCCCCCTCCTCCTCCGTACCTCGCCCAGGGCTGCTACTGCTGGTCCTCCTCCTCCTCCCCCTCTTTGTCCTCCTCTACTGCTTCGCCTTGCCTCGTCCTGTTCGTTTTCCACCACGCCTTGCCCTCCTCCACCACGCCTCGCCCTCCTCCTGCTGCTCCTCTCCTCCACCACGCCTCGCCCTCCTCCTGCTGCTGCTCCCTCCACCACGCCTTGCCCTCCTCCACCACGCCTCGCCCTCCTCCTGCTGCTCCTCTCCTCCACCACGCCTCGCCCTCCTCCTGCTGCTCCCTCCACCACGCCTTGCCCTCCTCCACCACGCCTCGCCCTCCTCCTGCTGCTCCTCTCCTCCACCACGTCTCGCCCTCTTCCTGCTCCTCCACCACGCCTCCTGCTCCTCTCCTCTACCACGTCTCGCCCTTTTCCTGCTCCTCCACCACGCTTCCTGCTCCTCTCCTCCACCACGCCCTCCTCCTCTCCTCCACCACGCCTCGCCCTCTTCCTGCTCCTCCACCACGCCTCCTGCTCCTCTCCTCCACCTCGCCTCGCATTCCTCCTGCTCCTCGTCGCCTCCTGACTTCCACCACACCTCTTACCTCCACCACGCCACTCCCTTATCTCCTCTCCACCACACCTCGCCATCCACACACTCCTCAAAATACCAGAGAGAGAGAGAGAGAGAGAGAGAGAGAGAGAGAGAGAGAGAGAGAGAGAGAGCACTACCACATTTATCATTAGACAATAAAACTACGTGAAATGTTTTAAACAAAAAACAACATACGATAATTTAAAATATATAATTAAATAAACAAATTAACCCATAAAACCCATAAAATTAAATATATTAACCTAGTGAAACATAGGAAAAATATCGTGAAAAATATTAAATCAAATGAGCTCCCAAATGCATCGTTGAAATATATAAAATTAAATATAATATAGCCATCGCAAACTCTGTGAAATATATTAATAAAAAAATTTGAGAAACTATGCTTAAAAAGTCAGTAATATATATCAAATAAGAACAAAAAAAATCCCCGTGCAAAAGTCAGTGAAAAATATCAAAGAAAAATCTAAAATATCGCCCCACTTTAATATTTTTTGCAGTAAATAACAAAAGAAATAAAATCCCACTCATTAATTTCACGTATCTTTATCCCAGACAATGAAGAGAGAGAGAGAGAGAGAGAGAGAGAGAGAGAGAGAGAGAGAGAGAGAGAGAGAGAGAGAGAGAGCTATATCTCATCTCCGTAGATTAACACACACTGACACAATTAAGGCAATTAAATATAAATTAAGAATACTGTAGATATAAGACGGCAGAGGAAAGGAGGGAGGGGAAGGGAGAGGCGGGAAGAAGGAAGGGAGGGACCAAGGGAGGGAGGGCTGGAGGGAAAAAAGAGGGAGGGAGGGAAGAGGAAGGAAAGAGAGGGGGGAAAGGAGGGAAAGGGGGGAAGGTGGGAGGGGGATGGAAGGGTGAAGGAGGGAGGGATGGGAGATTAAACGCCAACCGGCACATCGGATGCAAAGTGCCAATACCTTAAAACAATTAATGTGGCACTAAGAAAGACCTAACCCACTGGTCACCATCGTCAGGCCAATAGCGGACTTGGGGCAATCTTGCATAAGAACCATTGACCTACGGGACACACGGAAGCAGCCCCAGCACTAACCTTGTTACGATTCCTGGGGGGTGGTGGAGGGAGGAGGGGCAAGGGGGTCGACGCTAGCCGGAGGGACAGTCGCTTAGTTAGTACGGGAAGAACGTGGTCTAATTACACGAGCCTAATTGTTGCCCTAGGACCCCCCCCCCAGCCGTGCGTGGCATACCCTTCCCCCTTCTAACCCCCTTGTCTTCCCTTTCCCCTTTGTGTTCCCTCTTACTCTCTCTCTAAACACCCCCGTCTTCCCTCCTAAACCTCCTCCTCTCTGTCTACTGTCTTCATCTCTTCTGTCTACTATCTCCTGTCTATTCTCTCTCCTCCTCTGTCTACTCTCTTACGCACAAAACGTTCTCCACTTAGTATAATAAACGACCACCATCTGTTATTTACTGCGATACCGCCTTTAGAATTATTCAATCTGGACTCACATACTAACTCAAAACGTAACTTTTTCTACCTTCTGCAGTTGTTTTAATTTACGTCAGACACTAATTCAGAAGTTTTCTTGTGTAGTTTTGTAGTTTTAGAAGCTAATTTAGAATATTCTAATTTAGTTTATATGATAAATTAGAAGATTTTAATGAATTTTAGAATATATATATATATATATATATATATATATATATATATATATATATATATATATATATATATATATATACTTATTTACAATGCTGAAATATACAAGATGGTAAATCCTAGCTAATTTAAATATACCCAAAGTTTATCCCGACACTTGTGTAGGAAGAGATGTGTGTGTGTGTGTGTGATGGGTACACAAGCAGATATATGTAAACACATACACGTCAGTGTGTAGTCTCTCTCTCTCTCTCTCTCTCTCTCTCTCTCTCTCTCTCTCGTTCTTAAACACGCACTGACTGACGCGCTTAGGAACCGATACAAACACACACCTATCCACACACACACACACACACACACCTCACCCACACAGAAGCACTGTTTCCACACGCTTTTGCCCCACGATTATACACAAGTGTTTTCCAATGGTTACACGCCAATACCCAATGTAGTTAATGAAACAAATGGTCCCAAATGCCAATAGAAACAACACATTGATGTAAATTCTCACTACTTCTCTGCTTGGTATTCCAGTTCTGAATTACACTTACCTTAGAAGCACGAGGTATATGCTAAGGTGAGGGAGGGGGTATGGTGAGGGAAGGGGTATGGTGGGGGAGGGGTATTGGGGTAGGTCTATGGGGATGGGGGTATGAGGGAGGGCAATGGTGAGGGGTATAGGGATGGTCTACGGGGAAGGGGGTATGAGGGAGGGCAATGGTGAGGGGATGGTGAGGGGTTGGTGAGGGGGGGTCAAATGAGAGAGGGGATTGAGTGGGAAGGGGTTAACTGTGGGGGAGAATTGAGTGGAAGGGGATTTCAGTGGGAATGAAATTGAATGGGGAGTAGGTTGAGTGGGAAGGGATGGGTTAAGTGGGAGGGGATCAAGTGGAAGGGGGATTGAGCGGAAGGAAACTTGGATGGAGTGGGGGGGGGGTAGAGTGCAAGGGGGGGTATGAGTGGGAGAAAGTTAAATGGGAGGGGAGCTTGAGTAGGAGGCAGGGACTCAGTGGGAGTGGGAATGAGTGGAAGGGGAGTCATGTGGCAAAAAGTCTATAAACTGCAGCTTCATCGAGTAATGTTTCCATACCGCCCAACTAACACGCATGACGCCGGAATAATCAAGTGACGTCATTAAAAAACAACAACAACTTGGTAACATTAAAGAGATATAGTCAATTGATTCTCCCTGAAAGACTAAATAATCAACAGGGAGGCATTTAAAGGTGATGTTACCGGTCGAGAGAGAGGATGATGGGTAAACTGCGGTAGGATGATGGGTAAACTGCGGTAGGATGATGGGTAAACTGCGGTAGGATGATGGGTAAACTGCGATAGGATGATGGCTATCAAGAATTATTAAAATGGAAAGAAAATGTATTATTTACTGTCTGTTCAATATCAAGCAAACCTGTGCATTATTAATACATCTTAACTTAAAACACATTTTCAGATGGTCAAATATTAATTCTGAAATCTCTCACTGAACACTTCACGTAGTTGTCAATTATATTAATAAAAAAAGTCTTGGGGTCGCCACATCCAAATTTCACTTCCAACATTCTGGCCGCCTTGATCCTCGGTTAGATTTATTTATTCATTTACATGTACAGTAATATATATATTTTTTATAGCTAGCCAGACTCTAACCTATGAAATATGAACTTTGGTATCGTGACCTTTTGAAATTAACCTCTCACATTAATTCTTGACCTTTGACCTTTGAGCATTATATCCCCAAGGCTATAAAACCTGTGTTGAAAAATGGAAAACCCGACTCCTACTCGTCTTCCCTTAGAAAATGATGACACCTTCTACTATAATAATTAAGAGTCGTGGTAATGAACTACTAGGTGGGGTTGTTATAGCTAATTATCTTAACACTACAGTATATATTTCTTCCTTTGGCTTCTCACCTACAGGACTCACAGGTAAGCTCTCCTGGGTCACTGCTACACTGAGGGAGCTATACTCCTGGTCACACACGTACCTCTCACACCACCTGGACTCCAAACTTCCTTAACCTCTCACTCGACACCCTACACACTTGTCCATCTGACCTTTGGCCTTAACTCTTTGATATATTACATGACATAACAATCAACCCCTTGACCTTACATTCGTTGATATTCAGAATAACCACGTGCCACTATAATCACTGACCTGTGCCACTATAATCACTGACCTGTGGCACTATAATATTCTAATCCCGAGACATAATTTGACCTCAAGATGATCCCCGACACGACGCACCCTTCTGACCTATTAGTCTTGTGAAGGTGACCCAACGACCACCTCTACAGCCACGACCAACACACGAGCCTGGTGTATGAGGCAGGACATAAAGCCACTTTGAAATATAGCCATAAAAAGTAACTTGAAGAGGTGTATGGTTTTGGGGGGGCACTAAAAACAGAAACATCAGAGGTCGTAGTATTAAATATCCCCGGCATCACCCTCACAAGAAACACATACACACACCACAACACACATACACACGACAACACAACACATCAGGGGCGTAATACACTTGTTTATGTTGACAGAGAGAACACCTAAGCAGTCTATCACAACACAAACACAACAGCACCCGCATACAAGAGTTCAACACGTCTAATTCACCATGTAAACAAAAGAATTACTGCACTAAAAATTCAAACGACAGGACCACATGGAAAACCAGAGCCCGTCGTAGCAACAAGTAAACACAACACTAAAAAACAAACAAATGAGACTGGGGAATAACAAGCGAGGGAGACGAAGCGGCAGCGACACGCCAAGCAGCCGCCACCCTTAACATGCTTACCTTCTTCTCCCCTCCTGGTGTGTGTGTGTGTGTGTGTGTGTTTCTCTCTAGCCGTGTTTACCTGTTTGTCAGTGACTGCCTTATTGTCTGTCTCTCTTTTATCTGCCTCTCCCCACCCCACCCCACTCTGCCAGCAGCCCATAACCACATCAGGACACCACTAAATACGCCATTAAGTGCGTATTCTAGGTTAGCGCTATACATGTTACCTAGAGCTAAAACTGAATAGATGTTGATATTGAAGTTTATTATTGTCACCTCAACACAAAGGTCTTTATACATATCTCTCCATAAAAAAATGTCGGCATAATAAAATGTGTAGGCTGGGCGATTGCTCCTCCCATTACACTTTTGGTCCAGTGATGCCAAGTCAGATCACGCCACTCCCCACCTCCCTCGCTGCCGGCCTCCCCTCCCGAGAGCCACCTATTTCTCACACACATATATATATATATAAATATATATATATATATATATATATATATATATATATATATATATATATATATATATATATATATATATATATATATATATATATATATATTAACCTACCCAAATACTGTGCTCGAGGTCTAGTGCTACGGTTCCCAGTCTCGGGAATTGGTAGCAATGATGAGTCTAGGATTAGGCCGGATTTGGCACCACTGCAAGGGCGACTCAGAGGCCTTTCCCTTATCTGGCTAAACTCAATTTTCAAATGCATCTGCCAAGGGGCCCCGCGATGGTCCATTGTGACGTTCTTCGCAACATTAATGGCACTGGAATCCGACTCATAAGTATGGGCAGGGTACTCTAACTTCATTTATGAGAACTGCTTTGGAATTCCGATGAGACAAACCAGTGTGTGTGTGTGTGTGTGTGTGTGTGTGAGTGTGTGTGTGTGAGTTGGATGAAAAATGGATGTTTCATGATTTCTAGATTCTTGTGCAGTTTGCTGAGCACCAGTACACGACGAGGGGAGAAAATATAGTGAATAAATATTCAAATCATCTATAATTCCTCTTATTTCCATCTAAATATTTGTATAATTTATATATTGATCTTCATGAAAATTCTCACATTATTTACTTTGATAGATTTTACATTCATACACCTCCCCCCAGCTGGTCTGCGCGCCCAGTCAGCACCTCAAGAGGATAGCTCCCCTCCGCCCTCACCTCTCACACCCAACCACTACCGCCCACCTTTGCCCCCTCCCACCCCAACATCATCTCCAACTCCCCCACCACCCACCTCATACCATCACCATCCCACCGCCCACCCCCTACCACCAGCTGCAGCAGACAATGTGGGCTGGGTGAGGTACAGTAAGTGACCGGGAGGACACATTGACTGGCTGGGTGATCTCCATTATGTCCTCTCCCTCATCCTTCATCTTCCTCTTATCGTCCTCTTTTTCCCTCCCTCTCTTTCCTCGTCCCCTTCGTTTACGTCATCCCTCTTTGTCTCTGTATCTTTCCTTATCACCCTCTTCCTTCGTCCTACACCCTTCATCCTCTTCCTCACCCTTAAAACATCACTATTCCTTCACCCTACAAACCTTCATCCTCTCCCTCACCCTCTCCACCATCGTGTTAGGAGTCTGTCAACACACAAACATTTGTACATACAACCTCTCTCTCTCTCTCTCTCTCTCTCTCTCTCTCTGTGTGTGTGTGTGTGAGCACGTCATCTGTTTCCGCTCTCTTAGTGGCGACAGTATTACATTGGGGTCACCAGTGCCTCTCGGGACTACCTCAACCACTCCACATTCTACTTTACAGTTATCATTCCATTTTACTCCACACCACCCTTTACCACTCCACACTACCTTTATCACTCCATACTTCACCATAGTCCATACTCACTAGTTCATACTCCATCCTCACCACTCCATACTCCATCCTCACCACTCCATACCCCATCCTTATTACTTAGGTATCTCGACTTTGCTTCATTTGTCCCCCCACGTCTCTCTGTCCCCCCCCCCTCCCTTCTCTCCTCTCCTTCCTTCCTTCGTTTCATCATTCTCCCCTACGTCAACTTTCATCTCCATATTTTAGTCCTACCTACCTCCTTCCCTCTCTCCATACCTTCTTCCTCCTCCCCGTACCTTCTTATTCTTCCCCTCTCCCTACCTCCTCGTCCTGTCCCTACCTCCTCCTCCTCCTCGCCCTACCTCCTCCTCCTCGCCCTACCTCCCTCCCTCCCTTTCTCCCTACCCTACCCCGGTCAGCCGATATAGTGGTGGTCGAGATAATTAATGACCTCTTGTCTGTGGTATCGAACCGTGTTACAAGTGGTTTCTCTAAGGCTGGGGATCCTATTAGCAACATCGGTAAATTGATCCTTATCGATATAGTGAATAGGGAGGGGAATGGGGTCAGCATGGCAAAATTAATGACTAGAGAGAGGGGAGGGAAGTCTCTCTACATCCCGGTGAGAGAAAGAAGGAAGGAAGGAAGGAGGGAAGGAAGGAGGGAGGGAGGGAAGGAGGGTAACTAAAGAAACTGTTTATGTGAGGAAAGATGCAATGAGGAAGACTAAGAAGAAAACATTAAAAATTTATATTGAAATGAAAGATGGCGGAAGTTTTATCCACAGTGTGACACTAAAAATGGGTTTATCATAATATCACCCCCACGTAATCTACAACCCACAATCACAACCCACAATCACACCCATGTAACACACAGTTAAACAAGAGCCATAAATCACCACCACGAGCAGTCAATAACACACGTGTGCCCTGACAGGTGTACACGAAGAGGGGAAGGAGGGGAGGGAGGGAAAAAATCACACCTGGTACACTACACATATGAAGGATTAGTCTACAGCCACATATAGGAGCGGTGGTCGAGGCGTAGTGTGTGTGTAGACGTATAGCGGTGGTCGAGACGTATAGCGGTGTATGTAGACGTATAGCGGTGTATGTAGACGTATAGCGGTGTATGTAGACGTATAGCGGTGTATGTAGACGTATAGCGGTGTATGTAGACGTATAGCGGTGTATATACTAATATTCAATACAGGTAAATACTGGATATACAGAGGCCAGGTAGAGGCGAGGCAGTGATGGATGGACGTAAGTACATGAGTATTCAGACACAGCGAGAACATGACCATTACAGTAAATAATAAGTACATAAACCAGTACATATGTGAGTTACAAAGAAGGTAATTTGTTGGATCAATAGTTTGTATGTATGTAGAAGGTATACATAGGACACTGTAAATTACACATACAGATTCAGGTAAATTTGTCATGTTTACAGTACTTCCAGAGTGTAGTACAGGGGTTGGTCATCTACTTACAGGTGAATAAAAAAAAATTACAACACCTAAACAGACAGATTAATTATTGATGCCATACAAGTAATGAATAAATCAGTATCAGTTATAGAGGGAGCCACTATATAACTAGTAATTAAGGCTTAGAATCACCAAGGGAGGTTTGTGACTAGTTAAACACTGAAACGAGACGGAGGCCAGTTGGTTGAATTATACCTTAATGAACACCGGGACTCTTTGTTTTATTCAATTCATTCACTAAGGCATTGTTTTGTGTTTGTTTTTTTACCTGTATAAAAGAACAATTTATATCCAGTATTTTTTTTACTATCACAGCTGATAAGTTTCTCTTTATTGCAGTTAGCTAGATTATAAAAAAAAATGGTACTTTCCTTCCCCAACCTAGCAGCTTAATCTGTACTTTCCCTCCCCAACCTAGCAGCTTAATCTGTACTTTCCCTCCCCAACTTAGCAGCTTAACCTGTACTTTCCCTCGCCAACCTACCAGCATTATCTGTATTTTTCTTCCTTAACCTAGTATTATAACCTGTACTTTCCTTCCTTAACCTGGTAGCATGACCTATACTCCTCCTCTATAACTCGGCATCATGACCTAGAATCCTCCTTAACTCGGCAACATGACCTATACTCCTCCTCCATAACTCGGTAAAATGACCTAGAATCCTCCTTAACTCGGCAGCATGACATAGAATCCTCCTTAACTCGGCAACATGACATAGAATCCTCCTTAACTCGGCAACATGACCTATACTCCTCATCCATAACTCGGCAAAATGACCTAGAATCCTCCTTAACTCGGCAGCATGACATAGAATCCTCCTTAATTCGGCATCATGACCTATACTCATCCTCCTCCTCCTCAACTCGGCATCATGACCTATACTCATCCTCCTCCTCAACTCGGCAGCATGACCTAAACTACTCCTTCTCAACTCGGCACCATGACCTATATTTCTCCTTCCTCCTCAACTCGGCAGCATGACCTATACTACTCCTCCTCAACTCGGCATCATGACCTATACTCATCCTCCTCCTCAACTCGGCAGCATGACCTATACTACTCCTTCTCAACTCGGCACCATGACCTATATTTCTCCTTCCTGACGGGGTAAACAGATCTTTATATAACACAGCTCAGTTAGTATACAAGAGTCATACCCACCTGTACCTCCCCTGTCTTCACCCGGTTGAGGGACGCACCACCTCTTGCTATATTCTGACGCACTCTAATCCTTACCTATAAAAACATAATGCCACAATAAACCGCTCGCAGTTATCGTAATATCTACTGTAACTACTCTGACGCCAGTTTGGTCAAGAACACGTCAGCAAATATGAAACTTGCCGGCGAATGACACGAGTGGAGGTGAGAGTGGAGGTGAGAGTGGAGGGAAGAGAGTGGAGGGAAGAGTAGGCAAGAGAGTGGAGGGAAGAGTAGGCAAGAGAGTGGAGGGAAGAAGGAGAGGAGAGGAGATTAGGGAGGAATGGAGTTGAGGGAGGAGTGGAGGGAAAGAGATGAGGAGTGGAAGGGAGACTGCAGGGAAGAAGGGAGGGGAGAGTTAAGAGGAAAGTGAAGGGAGGAAGGAGTGGAGGTGAGAATAGAGGTAAGAGATGAGAAACAGTGGAGAGTGAAGGAAAGGAAGAAGAGAAGATAGGAGTGAAGGGGAGAAGAGATAATTCACGACTAAAAAAAAAAGAAGGGGAGGGAAAGAGGAGTGTGTGTGTGTGTGTGTGTTGTGTGTGTGTGCTGTCTTACCTCACCACAGCGGTCCCTTCTTTCCCTCCTTCCCTCCCTTCCTTCCCTCCAGTGTTTAAGTAGAGAGGAAACAAACGAGGAGGAATAATCGGCCAGGCTGGTCTCATCATTTCCCGCCCCGTCCGAGTAAGGTTCATGGTATGGTATGTCCCCCTGTCTCTCTTCTTCCTCCTCCTGCTGCTCTTCCTCTTCTACTTCTTCCTCTGCTTCCTCCTACCTTTAATCCTCTCCTTCTCTACACCTACTTCTACTCTTATCTCCTCAAACCACAGTCCTTCATTTCTCCTCTTCCTTGATCTCCTCCTGTTCTATCTTCACCATTTCTAAACTTGGTGCTAAATGAACGTATCTAGTTCAACAATAGAGTCTCAGTGTAAATCTCGCGCCATCTTGGACGTCAAAAACCTTGCGCTTGAGCTTAAGTTAAACAGTTATATGTGTTTTTATATCTCAAGTGGCGAGGTGGATTCATCTTACGAAGCTTTCCTTTTTTTTTGAGAATACAACTGCTGGTTCAATGTAAATGGTCTTTTCATATGTACACACGTCTATCTGTCTGTGTGTGTGTGTGTGTGTGTGCGTGCGTGTGTGTGTGTGTGTGTCTCTCTCTCCACCATCCCTTTCATTACTCCTCCTCCTCCTCCTCCTCCTCCTCCTCGTCTTCCCCTACAAACCTGAGGATCTTCCCCTTCCCTCACGCGTGCTGCCTTAACAAAAACCGATAACTAGTTTACCTACAGTAACTTGCCGGGGTTTGTGGAGGTGATTTGTGGTGTTTGTGGTTCTGGCCCCTTGAAGGACGTGATCTTACTGGTGTAGTCTTCATCCCGGTTTATTTTACTGGGTTTACCGGGTTTTTTCTTCGTGGATACTCGTAGTTTAAACATTTCTTCCGTAGGTATGTCCGTGGTTTATGATATTAATGTGTATGTCCGTAGTTTACATCGTGTTTCGTGTGTGCATCTGGTTTATTGTGTGTACATTTGATTTATTGTGTGTACATTTGATTTATTATGTATTTTATGTACACGTGTGGTTTATCATCAATTGACTGGTTTTATTAGTTCTCCCATGGTGACACACACACACACACACACACACACACACACACCTTTATCACCGCCACACGTCGTGACCTCAAGTCCTCCTGAGATTTTTACGTGATGTGATTGGCCATTGGTGTTTGTTTACGGCCAATGAGAATCTCCCAAGGCCCAAACACTCGTAAGATAAGTTTTTCCCCTCAGATGGTAATGTTAAAATAGATCTAATTGCTTTTTTCCCCTTAAATGGTAATGTTAGTAAGTATCGAATTGATTTCCTTGTGTTACGGGACAAAAAGGAAACTCTAGAATTATATTTGAGATTATAAACAGACACTAACGTAATTATTTGCGTTTTATCGTCTTTCCTATCCGCAGTTACACGTTCTCTTATCCGCAGTTACACGTTCTTTTATCCGCAGTTACACGTTCTCTTAGCCACAGTCTCTTATCCACAGTTACACATTCTTTTATCTGCAGTTACACGTTCTCTTATCCACAGTTACACGTTCTTTTATCCGCAGTTACACGTTCTCTTATCTGCAGTTACACATTCTCTTATCCGCAGTTACACGTTCTCTTATCCGCAGTTACACGTTCTCTTATCCACAGTTTCTTATCCACAGTTACACGTTCTCTTATCCGCAGTTACACGTTCTCTTATCCGCAGTTACACGTTCTCTTATCCGCAGTTACACGTTCTCTTATCCACAGTTACACGTTCTCTTATCCACAGTTACACAGTCTCTTATCCACAGTTACACAGTCTCTTATCCACAGTTACACAGTCTCTTATCCGCAGTTACACAGTCTCTTATCCGCAGTTACACAGTCTCTTATCCGCAGTTACACGTTCTCTTATCCACAGTTACACAGTCTCTTATCCGCAGTTACACAGTCTCTTATCCGCAGTTACATGTTCTCTTATCCGCAGTTACATCTCGTATGCGCAGTTACACTTAAAAAAATATACCAAGTGGAAATAGCGTTCCAACTACTCTGAGTATCGTAATCTACCGTAACTATGATTTCTATAGCAACCAGTTAAGAGACAAAATGATCTTATGATACTTTAAGAATATTGGTTAATATTTCTATGATAATACGAGAAGAGAAAAAAAAATAGCTGATCAACCTTGGTAAATGTTTCCGTTGTTATATAATATAAAGATGAGTTGGGGGGGAGAGGAGTGAGGAGGAAGGGAAGTGGGGAGGATAGGGAAGTGGGGAGGATAGGGAAGTGGGGAGGATAGGGGAGTGGGGAGGATGGGGGAGTGGGGAGGATAGGGGAGTGGGGAGGATAGGGGAGTGGGGATAAGTTGTAAAAATGGGGAAAATGAAGAGAGAGAGAGAGAGAGAGAGAGAGAGAGAGAGAGAGAGAGAGAGAGAGAGAGAGAGTCACCCCCTTAATATCATCATCGGATAAACCTCTTTTTTCCCTCTCAAGCCGTCGACCAACATAACAGTTTCCTCTCCGTTCCAACTAAAGTCTGAAAAGTACTATTGGCTTCCGCCTCTCTATAAATAAAACACTAATAAAGGCACATTTACCCTGGCAGACCTAAGGGAGAAGCGCCATTAAGTGCTGTAGGAGAAATATACTGACGGCGAGGTTCAGGAGGACGGTGGAGGGGGGGGGGGGTGATACACTGTGCTGTATTCCTCGCCATTCCCCCTCCCCTCGCCATTCCCTCTGCCCTCAACCTCACCTCTCTACCCCATTACCCTTTCTTCCCACCCACCTTCTCCCTTTTTCCGTCCTTATCATTCTTTCCCTCCACCTTACACCTTCCCCCACCTGTTCTAGTCCTATCACCCCTACCTCTCCCTTCCACCCCCTCACTTCTCTACCCCCCCCCCCCCCCCCCCCGGGCCAGTGCGCTAATGGTAGGCACGCGATATTAATGACCGCGAAAACAGGTTCTCTAGTTCAAACAAGACGTCAAGGGGAGGCAGCAAAGAGGGATGTGGGGGGGGAGGGGAAGAGGGGGAGAGAGGGGGAGAGAGGGGGAGAGAGGGGAAGAGGAGAGATGTTGAAGGGTGATGATGAGCACAGGTAGGGTAGGAAGGGTAAGGTTAAGTGATTAGTAGTGGCAGGTGGAAGGTGAGGGAGTGAGGTTAGGAGGGGGAGGGGAGTGAGAGAAGGGAAGGGGAGGGATGGTGATGTATTAAGGTCAAAAGGAAGTTGGGAGATAAAAGAATGCATGGAAAAAAAAGGAGGAATGAGAGAGGGAAGGAGGGAGGGAGATAAGGATTGAGAGGGTAACAAAAGAAGGGAGAAGGGAGGCAAGCATCAACAGACAGACAGACAGACGGGAGGTGGAGGGAGGGAAAAGAAAAAAGAAAAATTGATTGGGGGAAAGTGGTCAGTAATCCCCTAACCCAGACAACACCAAGAACCATTAAAGCTTCAGTAAAAATAATAATAAAACTCCATTACACAAGAGAGGGTCACAGGAGGGTAGCGAGGGAACGAACGTCAGATTCAAACCTAATTATGGCAATTCCTTTAACAGCAGCGACTGATTTAATATTTATCAAAACATCATTCAACTCAACTTTTAGGTCCACTATTCCCCCACCCCCCCCTCCTCCTCCTCCCTCCACTACCTCCATTTCTCTCTCCCTCCACCACCATCATTTCTCTCCTCTCACCACTTCTCCTCTCCCCCCCCCCCACCACCACTTCTCCCCCACCACCACTTCCACTTCTCCTCCACCACCAACACCACCTCCATTTCTTCCCCCACTACCACCACCACTTCTCCGCCACCACCACCTCTCCGCCACCACCACCTCTCCCCCACCACCACCACCTCTTCTCTCCCACCACCACTACCACTTCTCCTCCACCACCAACACCACCTCCATTTCTTCCCCCACTACCACCTCCACTTCTCCGCCACCACCACCTCTCCCCCACCACCACCACCACCACTTCTCCCCCACCACCTCCATCTCATTAACAGAACTCAAGGTAATACTCATCAGCCACTTCAGGATATATATTGACTCCCCTCCCCTCCCCTCCCCCCACCCCCTTTTTTTTTAGTGAGCGGGTCGTGGAGGAGAAGCTGGGAGTGACCTCGATTCGTAAACCCGAGGACCAGGGTTCGAGTCTGAGACGGAGAGGTTATAACTGATCACATAAATCATGATACGAGAAATTGAGGTCGACAGATGATAAGAGGAATAAGAAAAAATGAATTAACCTAAAAGAGGCAAAGAGAAGGAAGAAAAAGATGAAAGACTATAAAAAGGGAGACAAAAATAAAAACTGTGAAGAAAGAAGAGGAAAAGGAAGAGAAGGAGGAGGAGGAACAAGAAAAACAAAAAGATGAAACATAAGAAAAAATAAATAAAAGAAGAAGGAAAAGAAGGAAGAGGAAAGAGAAAAAAGAGGAGGAAGAGAAAGAAGAGGAGGAAGAGAAGAGAAGGAAGAGAGAAGAAATTGAAGAGGAAAGAAGAGGAGAGAGAAGAGGAGTGAGGACACAGCCTTAAGGAATACTTGGTGTGTATGTTTATTCCCGGGCAGCAGAACTCTTACTTGTTAATTAGGTTCACTATTTGTGTAGCAAGGCAGGTGCATGAGGCCATCCCAGGGGAGGTGGTGCATACCGAGTACCTCTCTCTCTCTCTCTCTCTCTCTCTCTCTCTCTCTCTCTCAAGCAAATATACAGACACAAGGAAACATATCCACACATAGATACACACCTACACATACCTGCAAACAACATAACACGTCACACAAAAATTCACATATTGTGCACACATACACACACACACACACACGAATAAAACCAAGACCACAATTTAAATTAATCAAAATAATTAATGAAAAAAAAGTAAAAAAAAAAAAAACCCATGAGTAAAACCAAGGCCAGAGCAGCCCGTCCAATACACCGACCCAGAGACGAATTCATCACGTTTGATAAGACCAGAAAAGTTATAACGGTGAAAATATAGAGACATTATCAGGCTCTGTCATCTGAGTAAATCATTCCTCTTCTTCCTCCTCCTCCTTTCTCTACCTCCCTATTTCCCTCCCTCCCTTCGTTCCTCGCGTATCTTCCTCCCTCCTCCTTCTTTGCCTCTCTCGCTCCTTACTCGTGTATCTCCTCCCTCTTAACCCCTTTATCTTCCTCCCTCCTGCAATATCTCCCTTCGTACCTCCTGTATTTCTCTCCTTCCTTCTCTATCCCCCTTCCTCCTCCTCCTCCTATCCGCTGATACCGCGTCTTTGGGTCTCAGTTGCTTTCTTGGAGAGGTCGAGTTGGTTTCAGAGAACTGGAGTATAAATTTTGGGGAGAGGGGAGACATGCCTTCGAATAGGGAACAGTGGAGAGCTTGGGGGGATTGAATTCATGGGGAGTTTGGAGGAGGGGGTGATGGGGAGTTGGGGGACGGAGTGATGGGGAGTTGGGGGAGGGAGTGATGTTGAGTTGGAGGGAGCGATGGGGAGTTGGGGAGGGAGCGATGGGGAGTTGGGGGAGGGGGGAGTGGGGAGTTGGGGGAGGGGGTGATGGGGAGTTGGGGGAGGGAGTGATGGGGAGTTGGGGGAGGGAGTGATGGGGAGTTGGGGGAGGGAGTGGTGGGGAGGTTGGGGAGCGAGATGGGAGTTGGGGGGGGTGATGGGGAGTTGGGGGAGGGAGTGATGGGGAGTTGGGGGAGGGAGAGATGGGGAGTTGGGGGAGGGAGAGATGGGGAGTTGGGGGAGGGAGAGATGGGGAGTTGGGGGAGGGAGAGATGGGGAGTTGGGGGAGGGAGAGATGGGGAGTTGGGGGAGGGAGAGATGGGGAGTTGGGGGAAGGGGTGATGGGGGAGTTGGGGGAAGGGGTGATGGGGGAGTTGGGGGAGGGGGTGATGGGGAAGTTAGTCACCCAACAGAATTTATCTCCTGAAGACATTATATTAAAGGAAGAAGATAAAAAAAAAAAGTAAGAGCCTGAGATTAACAACACAACTTCAATTCGCTGTAAAAATAAAAAAGTATGAGACCCAAAGTATATAATAAAACTTTCAAAATACGTTTCAAAGTTTTTTTTGTTAATTAATTACACCTTTTTCCTCCAATTAGTAGAGACTATTAACAGGTATACTGCAGGTCGCGTAACGAGTTGACATTGTTCTAGTTCAACACGGTGACCTTAACGAGAACAGGACGTGTATATACGTGTTTATAGCTTAACGAAGTGTTGCCTACATCTTCACATACGACTCTCTCTCTCTCTCTCTCTCTCTCTCTCTCTCTCTCTCTAAGGTAGCAAGCATTTTTTTACAGTTGCCACATCAGTAGTAGTATCCAGTTACCATCGTAGTTAGAATCCTTTCCTAAGTAATTGTGTGTGTGTGTGTGTGTGTAATTGTGTGTGTGTGTGTGTGTGTGTGTGTGTGTGTTAGAGTTTTCATCATTCGGGGAAGTTTGGTTAAGTTTAAAGGGGACAGGACAGGTCAGCAAGACGGCTTATAAAATTGAATTGTAGGGAAACACGAGTTGAATTCTAGGGATATATTTATTTTCTAATGTAGGAAAAGAGAAGGTTGAATTCTACGTTGATGATATTGAAATTCAGGATAGGGTGTTGAATTCTAGGAAGCCAAGAGTGAATTCAGAGAGGACAAAAAGTTGAATTTACAGGGTTGGTGTGGGGGGTGGGTTGGTTTGAGGGAAAATGGGTTGGTTAGGGGAAAAATGGGTTGATTTAGGGGGGGATGGTAGACTTGAATTTACGGAGAACTGGGTTGTACTGTATATCGGGGAAAATAAAATCGAATTCGGATAAAAAGACGAAATCCGGGAAAACAAAACAGAGAAAACAGAACCACATATATGACAACGAATTATCTACATATTATACTTTTTCCTTCTTCTTCTTCTTCTTATTATTATTCTTCTTACGTTCTTTTACTGGTCTTCTTTTATTGTTCCTCTTCTACTTCTTCTTCATCTTCTTCTCTTTTTCGGTCTTTCTCCTTCTTCTGCTCTACTCTTTTTCCGTTCTCCTCCTTTTTCTTCATACTATTATTATTATTATTATTATATAGACCCAAAACAACATAACAATGGCTAAAACACACTAATCCGGATTTACTGTTTAGCTCAAGGATTAAATAAACAAATTCAGACAAGCTGTGATGAACTCAAAACATTTTGTGTCAAGTTTGGGGGAAAAATTATGTCAGAGTTTGGAGGGAAAAACAATGTCGAACTCGGGGAAAATTAGTGTTGAATCCGGAAAATGTGGAGGTCGTATCTGTGAAAACCGGACTTAGGGGAAAAAACAACAACAATTACAATTTAGTGTGTGTGTGTGGAGTTGTTGACTTAACATGTGGTATGTAATAATAATAATAATAATAATAATAATAATAATAATTAACGGTGTATTGAAAGAGCATAGCAGCCAGAAGGCTGAAAATATACAGTTACATAATTGGGGAATGGGTTTCGATTTACAAATAATATACAAGTAACATAAGTGATACAAATAAGATATATAATAACTAGGTGGGGAAAAGCTCAAACTACAGGGCATTTCAACATAGTGACAGTGCAAGGAGTAGTGTTTACTGGGAGTGAATACACTGGTTTATTCCAAGTTATTGATAATTTTTACAATGGTTCGGACTGGGCTGTTCCTATAGAGATCAGTTCGTGCTCGGATAGGCTGGATGCGGTTGTGGTGTCGAACAGAAATTCTCGGGCGAGGGATCTCAGGTGGTAGTAGGAGCCGGTGTCGAGGATGGTGCAGAAGCTTCTCACCAAATTTTCAGATGAAGTCGTGGTAATGGTCAGTGAAAGCCGAGAGGGTCAGTGTGTTGAGCGCTTCTTGATATGTGGAGTAGGAAGGGGAGAGAATAATCTTGCATGCCTCTTTTGCACTTTTTCTAGGTGTTTACGTTGTGTGGCATTTAGGGAGGAAGACCAGGTAGGGGAGGCATAGGTGAGCTTGGGAAGTATGAATGTTGAGTAAACACTGAGGAGCTCGAGGGCAGGAACTCCGAGGGACTTGAGTCGGCGGAGGAGGCGGAGACGGAAACTGTAGGATTTGACAACTTCACTGAAGTGGGGTTTCCAATTTAGTTTGTTGTCTATGGTGACGCCGAGGAGCTTAGTGGAATCTACAACCTGGAGTGTGTTGCGACCTAAAGTAATGGAAGGGGGTGGGACAACGTCGGAGGAGAGGTTGATGTGTATACCCATCGTCTTGGTATGGTTGATGGTGACGTGGTTGTTGGTGGCCCAGTTTTGGAGACTGTTCAATAAATCCTGAAGGGCGATATAGTCGGGAGAAGAATTGTTGACGCTGATCCCAATGGTGGAGTCGTCGACATATTTTCAGCGAGCAGGGGTTTCTCTTAGGGCATCATTGATAAGCATAAGGAAGCATAGTGGTCCCATCTTGGTGCCTTTGGGGACGCCACAGGTGAGTGACGGAAGCGTACAGCTTGACGTCGGTCACTGGGAAAGTCTGTAAGCCATGGTATAAGACTTCTTCGAAACCCGAAGTCAATTGCTTTGTTGATTAAATCGTGGTCGACTAGGTCGAATGCTTTAGTAAAGTCAATGAAGGCAACAGCTACAGACGTTTTCCGTTTCTCGAGATGGCGGTATATGTAGTCGAGAAAGCTGACAAGACAGTGAGTGGTGGAGGAAGTTATTATATTACCAAATTGCTGGGGGTCTATGTATGTATGTATGTATGTATGTAAATAGTACAGTATCTATAACTAACCTAACCCAAGAGTAGAGAACAGAGTGGGAAAACAAGGGAGACAAAGCGGGTATGTGTGTTATCAATGACAACACAGTTGGGGGAACACCTCGTCACAACACCTCACCCAACAACCACCACACCTCACCCAACAACCATCACTCACCTAACCATCACCACCACTCACCCAACAACCATCACCACCACTCACCCAACAACCATCACTACCACTCACCCAACAACCATCACTAACACTCACCCAACAACCACCACACCTCACCCAACAACCATGACCACTCACCCAACAACCACCACACCTCACCCAACAACAACCATCACTACCACTCACCCAACAACAACCACCACACCTCACCCAACAACCATCACTACCACTCACCCAACAACAACCATCACTCACCCAACAACCATCACTCACCCAACAACCACACCTCACCCAACAACCATCACCACTCACCCAACAACAACCACCACACCTCACCCAACAACCATCACCACTCACCCAACAACAACCATCACCACTCACCCAACAACCACTTACATTACCTTAACTCTCACCAGTGTAAACCTTATCATGTACTGTACTAGATGTTTTTGTTGTCAACCTTAAACAACGAGCTGTTAATAAAAGATCCTCATTACACACACACACTCACACTTGTCCTCATCACGTGTAATGGTTTCTTTTACCTGCATTTAATTTCCTAATGCACACATTTCTAAAGCTTAGAGAGAACCAGGGTACAATGTGGCGATCTCATCCTCTACCCACACAACCCTTAGTGTCCTCCTCATACACACTTATACACCCTCTTACCCTTACACCGCCTCATAGCTACTTATACGCGTAGGTGACTCAAAAAAAACCCAGAAGTTCCTTTACAGTTTACATCCATGTTCGAAACTGTATCGAACTGGAGTGAGATACTATAGCGCCATGTATGGGTAGATGAGCAGTTCGGAGTCTCGTTTCAGTAGCTTAAGTGTTTCCAATGTGTGTGCTCTCTCTCTCTCTCTCTCTCTCTCTCTCTCTCTCTCTCTCCTACAGTCACAAGCACACAGACGTCCACCTCATAAAAGTATCATGAAACAAACATACGACACAAAGGGATGAAAGAGACTCGAGGGGGCATAAGGGACGGAAGGAAAGGGAGAGAAGGGAAGAAAAGGGACGGAGGAAGTAAAGGAAAAGGAGTGAATGAACGCAAGGTATAGAAGGGAGAGGAGTTAATTGGGTAGATGAGGAAAGGTGAAGGAAAAAGGTGGAAGAGGAAGAAGAGGTGGTGGAGAAAGGAGGAGGAGGAGGACACCAATAACGAGTAACAGCAAGCAAAGTGAGGAAGATGAATGGAGAGGGGAAATGGGGGAGAGAGGGATGGAGAAGAAGGAAGAAAAATATGTGGGGAGAGAAAACAAATTAGGAGAGGGAGAACTGAAAAGTGATGGAGGGGGGGGAGAAGGAACAGGGAGTAAGGGAGGATGTGAAGTAGACGGAGGAGGGAGAGGAGGGAAAAGAGGGGTTGGGGAGAAGAGATGAAGCAAGAGTTACAACAGGTGTTTTGGGGAGGACAGGTGTGCAGGGGAGGACAGGTGTGTTGGGGAGGACAGGTGTACAGTGAGGACAGGTGTATAGTGAGGACAGGTATAAAGGGAGGACAAGTGTATAGGGAGGACAGGTGCATTGGGAGGACAGATGTGCAAGGGAGGACAGATGTGTAAGGGAGGACAGATGTGTAAGGGAGGACAGGTGTGAAGGGGAGAACAGGTGTGCAGGTGAGGTCGCGAGCAACTTAACCTGAAAATATACTAACAAATACTCTTGATTACGTTTACTTAGGGAGGCTATTGGGGGCTGAAGCCTTGGACATGTCTGGCGGTAAGTTGAATCAAGTACACAAGTCGATATGAAGTAGTGTTGCATTAATTAAAACTTGTGTTAAATAATTACAAATATCTAAATTGATCTTAGCTAACTCACTCTCTAAATGTAAGGTGTTTTGTATTACTTATAAGTGAGTCAGATCATTGTAAGTACATAAGTATGTTGAGTGAAAGGTGATGGTTCCTGGCGGAGTTCACGGTGTACTTATGTAACTTAAAGCTGTAGAACTTCAAAACAAAACAAACAAACAAACTAAGAGATGTGTTTCGTTACTTAAAGAGGTGTTGGATAACTTGACATGATGCTGTGAGTACTTAAAGACGTGCTTCCTTACTTAAAAGTAGCTTTGACTGACTTCAGAATGTTATAAGTAATTTTTTTTTATCTCCCGTTGAGTTAATGTCGAATTCGTGTCACTTTAGTTTTACTTTAATGACGTAAACGACACAGTGAATAACTCTCAAGTGGTGTCGCGTCACTTTAAGTGGTAGTGGTGGTGGTTGACTTCAAGATGTACCAAGCAACTTAAAGTGGTGGTGAGGGACTTAAAGATGCACTGGGTACGGCATATATTGGGCCACTTTAAAGTGTGTGTGTGTGTGTGATTTTTTAAAGTGGTGTTGGTTAGAGAGAGAGAGAGAGAGAGAGAGAGAGAGAGAGAGAGAGAGAGAGAGAGAGGAAAGGTAAAGGGGGAAGGGGTAAAGAAAATTAAGGGGGTAAGGGGGCAATGAGGGACATTTAGGCATAGTAGCAGGGTGTTACGGGGAGATATGATACAGGCATAGATCACAAACTCAGGACATAATGGGGGGGAGAGAGATTTAAGGGGGGTTAATGGGTGAAACGTGCTTAGTGGCCAACTTAAGGGGGATAATGTTGAAGCTAGGGGAATTTAATTGCAAGTTACTGGGTATGATGCAAAAGTTAAGGAAATTTATGGAAAACAAAGTAAAGAGGTTAATTGAGCAGTTAAGGGTGTCAAAGGGGATATATAAGAGAGTTAAAGGAGACATATGGGGCATAATGGTGAGAGTTAATGTACAGTTTTCCACCCATAACAACACGCACACATCACGCCCGAGAGCATTGCGTCCTCATTGTCATAATCAAACACAAATAAGATTCATATTTTCTAATTGCCTTTTAATTTATTTTTTTGATGTACAATTTTGTTAATGCTACATCAAAGGTGTCACATATCAAAAACATGCTAATATACATTTTTTTTTATGCTATACAGAGTTCAGAGTATTTCATTAGTCTTTTTTTATTAACCGTATAGCATTGTACGTGTCACTGATAATGGGGTATTTATTGTTATAATTGGTAGTATTGTGCATTATTATTATCATTATTATTATTATTATTTCTTATATTATTTCTGACTATTTTTTAAAAACCATTATTCGAAATATTTGTATTTCTCTTTTACAAACACATACATATACACACACACACACACACACACACACACACTGGGTATATATGTAAAGGCGAGGTGAAGGGAGGAGGGCGGGCGAGACGTGAGCACCACAACAAGGTGACATTTACATTAGTGTGTGTGTGTGTGTGTGTGTCCTCTCTCCCTCTCTCTCTCTCTCTCTCTCTCTCATCTTTAAAAACCTTACCGTCACACGCCCGTAATATTTACCAACACCCACATAAGCACTGGCTAAAGAACACGAGCAGCGGGCGGCGGCGTTGTAATCACATGAACACCAGCCAGCCTCTCTGACTTCACCCTGATTGTTTAAACACATCCAACAACAACACAAATGGAGCTTTACAATTTAATTCGGATATTATGTATATGAGTAAACTGCGCTTGCAATATTGCCCCAACGAACGCAAACATTTACATTTTCAATATCATAAATTCATGTTTGTAATAATAACAGCTTGGTAGCCGGCCAGTTATTACAGTCCACGGATCTACTTACGCTGCTTAAATAATGGCGTATGTTGGTATTAATGGCGCCTGACTAATGCACCAATATGTCTCCCGTTCTTGTTTCTTATCAGATTCGGTAAAGGATAAAAGCTTGTTCAGAAAAGTCAGTACAGGTGAAATATTTTGGTGCAATTTACCAAGTAGGCCTAAGGTAATTGTTAAATAGGTAGAAGTTACAGGTATAGTTATTGTTATACTATGAGGCAGGTGTCATACAGGTAAAGCCTTAATTAACCTGGGAGTGAAGAAAAGTGCCTTAAGCATTCCCAGGTATTCATTGTGTAGGGTAACTGAGAAACGAAATCAACAGTAGATGATCACCAAATAGGGTTGTTTGCTTTAATCAACTTCAGATAAACATCTAAGTACCCCCAGAAAAACAAAACAAGGGTATGAAACAAGGACAAGAAACAAGGGCATGAAATAAGGGTATGTACAAGGGCATGAAACAAGGGCATGAAACAAGGGCACGAAACAAGGACACGAAACAAGGACACGAAACAAGAATATGAAACAAGGGCACGAAACAAGGGCACGAAACAAGGGCACGAAACAAGGGCACGAAACAAGGGCACGAAACAAGGGCACGAAAAAAGTAATGAACTCTCATTCTGCTGGTGCACGTCTGCCTTGATTATGCACACAGAAAATTTATGCATCCACTGCTTGCTTGCTTTAAACACACAGACATACAAATAGACGGGGGCATAAAAATACACACTCACTCACTCACTCACTCACTCTCTCTCTCTCTTTCTCATCTGTCTCTCTTTTTTTCACACACACACACACACACACACACACACACACAAAAACACAGACAAATAGACGGGGGCAAAAACACACAACAAACACACAGACGGAGACGATAACAAACACAGACAAATCAACAACAGGAGGGATTTGGTTGGTCTAAAAATACGAACCAAAATACGCTCGCCTGGCAGTGGATCTCTTACAGAAAGTTTGAAAGTAATCAGTGAGAGAGAGAGAGAGAGGTGTGTGTGTGTGTGTGTCGGTAAGGGAGGCATTTGAGGCTACAGTGGCCGGGTTTTCTTAGATCTGGTATCTGAAAGGCAGCAATAAGGTCCATGTTTTATGATGCAACCACACGACTCTCTGTTTCCTGAACCCAAGAGGCAGGATACCGGGGGGGCTTTAAGTATCGCTCTTACTGGTATCATTAACCAAACCGATACCATATCTTACTTGTAACGTGAACAAAAACCGGGAACTATTTCTTACTAGCACCACTAACCGAACCGGGAACCGCATCTCTTACTAGCGCCACTAACCGAACCGGGAACCACATCTTACAAGTAATGTGAACCGAACCGGGAACTATCGTTTACTGGCACCATTAACTGAACCGGGACTACAAAACTTAACTTGTTAGGCCTTCTACCCCAGTACATGAAGTAATACTAATTAAAACTCAATCACACTCGTTATAAAATAGACACATTACATCAAATATTTCATAAATATCACAAAGAAATTAGACAGACAGACAGACAGACAGACAGACAGGTGAACTGAAACCAGACACATATGCATATATACGTAGACAGACAGACAGACACAGACATATCTCCATCCTACGTGGTGGGTGAGAGGGGTGGTGGATGAGTGGGTGGTGGGTGAGGTGAGAGGAGTGGTGGGTGAGAGGGTTGGTGGGTGAGAGGAGTGGTGGGTTAGAGGAGTGGTGGGTGAGAGGAGTGGCGGGTGAGGTGAGAGGAGTGGTGGGTGAGGTGAGAGGAGTGGTGGGTGAGAGGAGTGGTGGGTGAGGGGAGTGGCGGGTGAGGTGAGAGGAGTGGTGGGTGAGAGGAGTGTGAGAGGAGTGGCGGGTGAGGTGAGAGGAGTGGCGGGTGCGGTGAGAAGAGTGGCGGGTGGGTGAGAGGAGTGGTGGGTGAGAGGAGTGGCGGGTGAATGGATGATGGGAGGGTACAAGTGAGTGCAAAAAGAAACGGGATTAATATTACTATTGATGTTGGTTTATTGTTATTATTACTATGATTATTATTATTGTTGTTATTATTATTATTGAAGGGAATAATGGTGGTGCTAAATAAACCAAACCTCAAAACCTATCTGTCTTATGGTGTTCCTCCTCAAGACCCAAGGAGTACCTCTTGGGTCTTCCTTCTCAAGACCCAAGGAGTACCTCTTGGGTCTTCCTTCTCAAGACCCAAGGAGTACCTCTTGGGTCTTCCTTCTCAAGACCCAAGGAGTACCTCTTGGGTCTTCCTCCTCAAGACCCAAGGAGTACCTCTTGGGTCTTCCTCCTCAAGACCCAAGGAGTACCTCTTGGGTCTTCCTCCTCAAGACCCAAGGAGTACCTCTTGGGTCTTCCTCCTCTTCCCTCCTCAAAAGTCCCCCTCACCCACTCCTCACCTCCCTTTCACTCCTCTTTCGTCGCTTCTTTTTCACTTTTCCTCTCTATCCCCCAATTCACGTCATAAACTCTTCCTCCTCTCCTCCTCTTCTCTCTCCTTCCTTAGTATTCACTGTCCCTTCCATCTCTCTTCATGTTCATTTCCTTATGCCATTCGCACGCTTTTCACTCCTTCCTTCACCTCCGCTCTCCCATTATTTATTCAATCCTCACTCCTTTACTTACCTTTCCCACTACCCTTTATTACCATTCCTCTCTCTCTCTCTCTCTCTCCCCCCATGGGAAGCGTAGCAGGTGGTTTGTGCCACACCCGGAGTGACACACAGACGGACACACACCCAGGGACGCATCACAGTGTCTCCCGGCATGCACCGTCACCACACTACTATCACACCAACACCATTACCACCACTACCACACCACACCAGTACCACCATACTATCACAACCACCACACCACTACTATCACGACTACTAACATCTCCCGGGAAGTGATGGAGGAGGTGGAGGAACGCGAGTGGATACAGATGGATTAATAGGAAAGTACGTGGAAGGAATGTGATGGAGAGGACAGGGAGGAGAAGGGAAAGGGGAAGAAGGGGAAGGAGAGGAGGAGCAGGTCTAAAGAAAACTATATATAAGTTTTCCAAATCAAAACAACTCTTACACAATAAGCCACAAAGAAATAACGAGTTCGCTAAAAAAAATAAAATTCATTCTTTACACCTCACAAGTCGTCAGTTGTGTGCTGGAGAAACACCTGTCGCACACCTCCCGCTCACCTGTCGCACACCTCCCGCTCACCCCCTCCCACAATGTTTACTGAGTCACTAGCGTTAAAAATAATGATTACATATTGAATTCCACTGACAGAAATACAATATACAAAAAAACGCAAACTTGACATTTTACGTCTCGACAAACAAACAAACAAACAAACACTTTGATGTCGACCTACACACACCCCCATACAGGCACCTGTACATATAATGACTAAGTTCTTTATAGTTCTCAGTACACTTGATTTACCTGAGTACACTCTATTGGGTAGCTGGATAATGCTGTGTGTGTGTGTGTGTGTGCAGCTCGTTGTAGTAATAATAATAATAATAATAATAATAATAATAATAATAATAATAATAAACACACAAATCGTACTGGCACTAAGAGAGAACCAATTGACCAAGACGAACGTAATGATATGACAGTCAGGCTAAGAAAATACAAATAAACGAGGAAGAATGAAATGCGAACGAGGGGAAAAGAGAAGAAAGCGAGAAAGGGAGTGAGAGGATGCGTGAATGACAGGGGAGTGAGACAGTAAGTGGAAGGAAAACGAGTGTGGGAGATTAAATGTGAATAACCGTGGGAACGTAACGTGTGTGTGGACAAGAACGGGAGAGTGAGAGAGAGAGAGAGAGAGAGAACCATCGTGTAAAGAACGTAGAGTACACAGGAACCAAGATGACAGACACACGTTCCACCAAAGCTACACGTTCCATCTTATAGATTATACACGTTCCATTCATACATGCTACAGACCATCCACGTTCCATTCATACATGCTACAGACCATCCACGTTCCATTCATACATGCTACAGACCATCCACGTTCCATTCATACATGCTACAGACCATCCACGTTCCATTCATACATGCTACAGACCATCCACGTTCCATTCATACATGCTACAGACCATCCACGTTCCATTCATACATGCTACAGACCATCCACGTTCCATTCATACATGCTACAGACCATCCACGTTCCACCATGTGTTAAACCAGTTAATCTACCTTACACATATTCTCAACACCAACAACAACAACAACATCAACAGCAACAACAACAACAGTAATCAAGACGACAAAGACCAAAACAACGACAATGACAAATATACAAAACAAATACACAGTAACACATAAAATAGCTACAAAAAAACGAAACAAAAAAACTACAGTGAAACAAATACAAAAATAAAACCTTTAAAACACGCCCCAGGTAAGTATGTCGAATAGGTTGGCCAGGTAAGTATGTCGAATAGGTTGGCCAGGTAAGTATGTCGAATAGGTTGGCCAGGTAAGGATGTCGAACAATTTCATTTGATAAATATTAGATCAAGTACGTATTACAGGTAGAGAGATTCCCTTCAGGTGAGGTAAAGTTCAGGAAGAGTGAAAGTACAAAGGTTTAAAGCTCTTACTCAATGGGCATCGTACTCTAAGGGGCTGGCATCGTACTCTAAGGGGCTGGAATCGTACTCTAAGGGGCTGGCATCGTACTCTAGGGGGCTGGCATCGTACTCTAGGGGGCTGGAATCGTACTCTAGGGGGCTACACAATGGTAATGGCTGTAACAACCCAACAGAACACTAGAAGCTGGTTGTAATAACTATCCCTTCCTCCCCCAACTCCGTACAATGCTAGTCACTTAGTAGACCATTAATAGAATCAGCTGCTAGTACCTCTTACTACTAGCACAACAATAGGAGTCCATTATTACTGCCTTTAATAGAAGCATCCGCCACCATCTTAGTGCTACAGTTACAAAGTGCCAAACACACTCTGGCACCTTTACCACCACAGTGCCACACAGATCCTGGCAACTTCACCAAAACAGTGCCATACGGACCCTGGCAGCTTCACCACCACAGTACCACATTGACCTTGGCACCTTCACCACCACAGTGCCACATAGACCTTGGCACCTTCACCACCACAGTGCCACATTAATAACAAGGTGCCACACAGTCCCTGGCGGCCTCCCCACCATCGCCGTGATGAGAAACCCCTGATGATGTTTCTATTATTTTTCCAAAGGCGGCTGCAGCTATCAAAAGGCCTCTCTTGCCAACATTGTGGGCCTGGACAATATGGCCCGGGCACCACCACCACCACCACCACCATCTCGCTCTCTTATATTATGGGAAGGGAAAGGAGGAGGAGGAGGAACAGGAGAAGGAGGAGCAGGAGAAGGGGCGAGGAGGAGGAGGAAGAGGGGGGCGAGGAGGAGGAGGAAGAGGGGGGCGAGGAGGAGGAGGAAGAGGGGGCGAGGAGGAGGAGGAAGAGGGGGCGAGGAGGAGGAGGAAGAAGGGGGCGAGGAGGAGGAGGAGGAGGAAGAAGAAGAGGGGCGAGGAGGAGGAGGAAGAAGAGGGGCGAGGAGGAGGAGGAAGAAGAGGGGCGAGGAGGAGGAGGAAGAAGAGGGGCGAGGAGGAGGAGGAAGAAGAGGGGCGAGGAGGAGGAGGAGGAAGAGGGGCGAGGAGGAGGAAGAAGAGGGGCGAGGAGGAGGAAGAGGGGCGAGGAGGAGGAAGAGGGGCGAGGAGGAGGAGAGAGAAGGAGCGAGGAGGAGGAGCGGGGAGGAGGAAGACGAGAGGGAAGGAGGAAGAGGGGCGAGAAGGAGGAAGGGGGGCGAGGAAGAGGGGCGAGGAGGAGGAAGAGGGGCGAGGAGGAGGAGGAGGGGTGTTGAAGATGAAGGAAGAAAGAGGAAGCAATGAGGAAGGAGATGATGGGGAGGAAACGCCGAAGAGGGAGAGGGAAGAGACGGAGAAGGAGGGGAAGGTAAGGAATAACAGGAAGTCAGAGAAGAGGGGAAAGGGAGGAAAAAGAATAGAAGTAGAAACAAATAACGATGCGAGGAGGAAGGAAGGGGATGAGGGGAAATGAATGGAAAGGAAGGAGGAAAGGAATACGGGGGAAGAAATGAATGAAGACAAAGAGAAGGAAAAAGAATTGAGTGAGAGAATGATGATGGAGAGACAGTAATAGGAGGAATATTATGATAATTGACAATAACAACAAATCCAATTAAAACAAAAACAATTCAAAGAACAAAACAAGAACAATGCACCGAGGACTCTACTGGCCAGCAGAGTACACTATTTTTCACCCTTGTATATGTGTTTTGTGTTGATTTTGTCTTAAGAAAATTATATAAAAATCACTTGCATATATTTCACGGCCTACTGTTTATACTGTTGGGTGCTGTCATATCAACCATGAGTGTGGTGTCAAATAGTTAAGCAAAGTAATGATACAATAACTAAACCTACAGTAAAACTTAATAACTAGAAAAGTTCACAATACAAACATTGTCATTTGTTATGTAATTGAGCACGAGTATTACAAGGTATTATAACTAAATAATGTCAACCAAAAAGCCCCATGATACACACAGGTAAAGAAACCACTTAAAATATATGAAATTAAAATGAGAGTAAAAGTTAAAGTAAAGGAACTTAAAGACAGTTGCCTTCTTAATGGCTCAGTTTCCATAACACAACAAACAAACAAACAAACACGTCTTATTAATATGAACAACAAACACAACAGCAAGAACTGCAACTACAGAAAACAAAAGAACAAAAACAACTTAGGGGACAAACAGAGAGAGCAAGGAAAACAGCAACAACAAGGACAAGCAACAACAACAAACACCGCACCATAAACAACACAGCACCATAAACAACACAGCACCATAAACAACACAGCACCATAAACAACACCGCACCATAAACAACACAGCACCATAAACAACACAGCACCATAAACAACACAGCACCATAAACAACACAGCACCATAAACAACACAGCACCATAAATAACAGCAACACTAAACACAGCACCATAAACAACACAGCACCATAAACAACACAGCACCATAAACAACACAGCACCATAAACAACACAGCACCATAAACAACACAGCACCATAAATAACAGCAACACTAAACACAGCACCATAAACAACACAGCACCATAAACAACACAGCACCATAAACAACACAGCACCATAAATAACAGCAACACTAAACACAGCACCATAAATAACAGCAACACTAAACAACACAGCACCATAAACAACACAGCACCATAAACAACACAGCACCATAAATAACAGCAACACTAAGCATAGCACCATAATCGGCAACAACAAGCACAGCACCAAAGACCAAAATAACATAGCAACAAAGCACAAACACAGCACCAGGAAGAAACATAAAACAAACACAGCACAAATACAGAAAATAAATTAAAACAAACCAAACGAGTAGCGTCGACTTTTGCACCAACTATTGCAGCAGTACAGGTGGTGTGAGCACTTACATGGAGGTGTAAAGACGACCTTCTGACGCAACCATAAAAATACTGATAAAGAATAACAGGCCACGGATTATCTCAACTGTAGAGAGAGAGAGAGAGAGAGAGAGAGAGAGAGAGAGAGAGAGATCACAATACTCCCCTCACTCTGTTCAGCGCGTCACATTATTAAACAAGGGAGTTTCTCTGGTGGTGCTGGTAATAGACTCATAATCTTATCCTCAAATAATACATTAAAAATAAGTCTCAAGATTCAGTAGTCCAAGGAAGGTAAAAATCCTATGCATTAAAGAACACAGGTATACCAATAACACAATGGGTGGGGGAACTAGGAATGACTAGATTAAGCAAATGCTCCAATATCCCAAGGCAGAATTGAATGGCTGGCCAAGGCAAGGTAGAGGCACCTGACTGACGCCCCTAAGGGTGATGTTCCTACTGCCTTGGTACATAATTCTCGACGTACTCGAACTTGACCAGTCGGGGCGGTCTTATCCCAAATGCCTTCAATTCTCCTTGCCCGTGGGGTAAGGATCGGAGCACGTAAGATCTTTCAAAAAGGGCGAGCGGCCGCCTAACTAGCACTTGACTCTCTCCCTTGTGGCCACCGAGGCTTAACACTGCCTTGTGCCGCCAAACTGAATTAACAAGATTCGGCCGAATGCGATTCAGGAGGAAGAGGATCGCACGGATTTTCCCCTCGATGTAGATCGGTCTTTGTCCGAACAACAATAACACAGTCCTTATTCCCAGCCGAAAATTAGGTGGACCCTGGCTGCCAGTCATGACTTTACTGCGCTGTTATTTAATGCTTTATGACAGCTCATGAAGCCGTCACACTCAGCTGTGCCAGAGAATGATGGATGATAAAACACACCTCTTTAGGTGCTCAAAATTTATTATTATTTTTTTTAATTTCAACATCATTTTTGAGGGTGATAATTATTAAGCTTTACACCAGCGTAAAAAATGATGATAACCTCTTCTGGAAATTAATTTAAACTTATAAGATAGTTTGTACAGAGATGTTAACATTTTAGAGTGGAAGATATTAACATAATTTCTGTTCCGCTTTGAGCTACGATTTTCAGCTCAACAGCTCAAATGCTCGCCTGATATCATTACGCCTGTGACTGACAACATTCCAACAATTCCCAACTGATGGAACAATGCATTAAGTATATCTCAGTGTGTTGTAATAAACAGGTATATTTACACAAACCTGAACACACTGAATACATATGAACGTATATCTACACATTTGATAACACATCAACACAAAGTCCCACTGTTTGGTATACTATCACATGAATATATACAATATACATACCTAGAATAAACACACATTCTCATAAAGAAACAAAGTGTATTTATGTATGTTAAACTTATACATCCATACCGGAACGAGCTTCGCCTTCACTAGAGAGACAAGACAATTTTCTGGTCGCGGAGTGTGTGTGTGTGTGTGTGTGTGTGTGTGTGTGTAAGACATCTGTTCTGTTTCAATTCTACTTTTCCTTTGTCCGTGAATACGTTTGCCAGGGTCCAGAGCCACGCCCGTGAAAATATACACTAAAATAGTTGAAGCAGAAATTACTAATACAGAAGTGTGTGTGTGTGTGTGTGTGTGTGTGTGTGTCATCACCTTCAATGGTTATCTCGTCTTGTTATCTTACATGTAAATATATTGATAAAAATATTTAAATGGCACAACGTCTGAACCATGGCTCTCTCTCTCTCTCTCTCTCTCTCTCTCTCTCTCTCTCTCTCTCTCTCTATCTCAGTATACTTATCTGCCTCTTTCATTTTAATTGAGATTTTTTCTAGTTCTTCCATCTTTTTTCTCTGCCTCTTTCATTGTTCATTGTCCTCTCTCTCTCTCTTTCATTGGCTTTCTTTCCCGTTTCCTTTCTCACCGTTTCTCCTACTCTCTTACTTTCTTTGTCTTTCATCTCTCTCAACCTCACTTCCACATTGTTCATCATCATCATTCACCTCATCATCATTGTGCTCCCCCTCCCCTTCATATCCATCCCCCCTATGCTGGCCTCCCTTTCTACTTCCATAATCCCTCTTTCTACCTCACTCCCCCCAGCTCATATCCCCATCTCTAACCTTCCCTCCATTCTCCCCCCCCCCTTTTCGTCCCCTTCCCTCCTTCTCTTCCCCCCCCCCCACCTCAACCCTCGCCTCATATTCGTCTCTTCTCTTTCCCTCCCTCCCTCCTTCCCTCCGCTCCCCCGACTCAAGTCCACGACCTCCCGATAACCGGAAAGAATTTCTTGAGAACATACCAGGACCAAGTCTAGCTGCCTCAGGCCCAAGTTTCCGCTCACAGCTTATTATCAAAGTCCACAAGTTGAGGCCTCTCTCTCTCTCTCTCTCTCATGTTGGCTTCCGTACTGGCCTCTCTCTCCCATGTTGGCCTCTTTCTCTCATGCTGGTCTTTCTCTCTCATGTTGGCCTCTCTCTCCCATGTTGGCCTCTTTCCCTCATGCTGGTCTTTCTCTCTCATGTTGGCCTCTTTCTCTCATGCTGGCCTCTCTCTCTCATGTTGACCTCTCTACCATTTTTTGGCCTCTATCTCCCATGCTCTGTCTGTTGTTACTCGACTCAAATAAAGCATCACACACACACACACACACACACTATGGAACAAATGGCGAATTTCTCGGTAAATGTGAAGTTTTATTGAGATTAATTTTATTAGACCAAGAGGCGATTATGTTAGGATACTGTGTGTGTGTGTGTACTTGGGAGTTTTAAGATATCACATTTAAGAGTGAGTTATGAGTCAGAGAAATCTGTATAAGTTTTAAGATAGTGTATTTCGGGTGTTTAAATTAACGTATATTTAAATTATCGTAAATATGGTTAACGATATATTCAGCTAAGAATATACATATCGCTTTCGTGGTAAAACAGAAAACAAAGTACAAGTATCGCACGCACGCACGCACGCACGCAGTCGGCCAACATAGCGACAGGCAGGTGACTTACAAGGCCATATTATCACCTACAGTCGCCTCAAAATATAAATCGATCCTATAACGATGAATTATTTTAACTTATGCCACGTGTGAGAGAGAGAGAGAGAGAGAGAGAGAGAGAGAGA
This sequence comes from Homarus gammarus, assembly GCA_958450375.1. Classification (NCBI taxonomy): domain Eukaryota; kingdom Metazoa; phylum Arthropoda; class Malacostraca; order Decapoda; family Nephropidae; genus Homarus; species Homarus gammarus. The sequence continues at coordinate 2,820,564 of CAUDMG010001221.1, forward strand.
GAGAGAGGAGGGTTCACCTGTAACGTCCTTCATCGTCATGGAGCTCATCACCCCCCCCCCCCCTCCCTCCAGGTAAACAAACTATAAACTACTAATAATGTTTTTGTTTTTTTCAGTCCTCTATGAACCTGAAACTGTAAGAGCCTCATTACTACTTCTTAAAAGGAGTGTTTTATGACGACAAACAAACAATTGACACATATCTTAGTTAATAAAACCTAGAGTCAATCAGTACTTCTCTTTTTGCTTTTATTACCATATTCCAGTATACTGTTCTACATTAAAACTTTTCATGTTCCATTTTTTTACTGTAAACACCAATGCTCAAACGTGGCCAGATGGTATAGCCGCCGAGTCGTAGACAGAGGCAATTCAGGGCAATAAACAAGTTCTTTTCGAAATAGTCTGTGACAATTATTAAATTCAATAGCGTCGCTTCCATTAACAGAATCTCTCTTTCACATATCTCCCGAAAAAGCTGGATATTCATAGATTAAACACAATAAAGGCGAGGCAGGCTCAGAGGGCCAGCACCGAGGCAACAAAGGAGAGTGTGTGAGTGTGTGTGGAGTATCGCTGTGTCTGCTGTCCTTTCAACCAGGGCGCACCATGGACATCCCCCCACCCCCACTACTGCCGCCGCCGCTGTTGCCAAGGCTGTCCGACCACCCGTCCACCCTCTCACTGCAGCCTCCCTCATTCCCAGCCTAAACACACTCACATCTCCACACCTCATCTCCACACCTCTAACTCCACCCCATCAACACATCATCTACTTATAACTAAACTTTACATCACAGATTTTACCTAACAAAAACTTACAAATGATAAAGAGCTAAAAAAGAAAGAAAAAAAGAGTAACAAGTGGACCCAACCAGAGAGAGAGAGAGAGAGAGAGAGAGAGAGAGAGAGAGAGAGAGAGAGAGAGAGAGAGAGAGCCAAACCTGGTAACCCCCTCTGCAATTCTACGCACCAGGTGTAGGATAAAAGGCTTTAAACTCATACAAAGGGCCGAAAAGTACTGCTAGATCCACTTTCCCTTTGTAAGGCTGCACGGGGTCTCATCATTACAAAGGCAATCCCACTCGCTCTTCCTGCTGATAATGGTGAATCTGCTCTTAATACACGAGGAGGAGATTTAAAAAAAATAAAACGTGTACAGTATATTCCCTTTTGTTTGAGCTTCATCGGGTTGCCTCTGTCCCAGTCGTCAACCTGTTAGTGGTAGATACGTGTCTCCAGTGTGTGTGTGTGTGTGTGTGTGGTGCGTGTGTGTGTGTGTGTGTGGTGCGTGTGTGTGTGTGGTGCGTGTGTGTGATGTGTGTGTGTGTGGTGTGTGTGTGTGTGGTGCGTGTGTGTGTGTGTGGTGTGTGTGTGTGTGTGTGTGTGGTGTGTGTGTGTGTGGTTTTCGATAACACAGTAATTCTGCCAGTGGTTTGAGACGAAAAACAACTGTACGTGGTTTGAAATGCTTCATATCACCCACAATTACTGTACATGGGCTAATACATAAGAGTGTATCAGTGACTTAGCTTAACCTCCGCCCACTACTGTACGTGGGAGATGACACCATACCACCAATACAGTACATGGAGAAGTGGGGGAGAGGGGCAGGAAAAAACTCTACCATTTAACATTATAAACAACGAAAACAATTAGCAATTCGTATCCTTCCTATACATTTATTTAAACGTACACTTACACAATAAATAAATAAATAAACAAGACTTATTTCCTGCTATTTCACCAGGGATTACGTCACACAGGCTCATAAACAATTCAATCGGCATTAATCGACACAATACTAAAACATATATTCGCCCATAACCAGTTGCCGGGTACTCACGCGTTTACGCCGCCACACACAAAACTCATCACGGGTTCCTTACCTGTAATGGGGAAAAAATATACATATTAGTAAAGAGTTCATATTTATATATAAAACTGTATGTATATATGTATTCTTAAATTTATGCATTTGCTAGAAGACACAATTATGTTCTTATAATTGGTTGCATATGTAAGTAGATTAGATAAAGGTAATCATACGCATGGATGATAAACGAGAGAGAGAGAGAGAGAGAGAGAGAGAGAGAGAGAGAGAGAGGAAATACATACAGAAAGATACACACAAAGATGAATAACCTAGATAAACAAACAGATAAAACACACACAAAAAATACAGATAAAACACTGAGTTGCATCACATACATACACCAGTGCCTGACTACACCTGACAAATACACGATACGAAAATAGTGTACTGAGTTTGGTGTGTGTGTGTGTGTGTGTGTGTGTGTGTGCTCATTACCAAACAATATAACAGGCCAAGTCATACATTAAACCTATAGCAAATAACATAAGAATCATAAAAAATAACATTAACCAAGAAATAAACAAGATGCAGTGAGATATAAGCAATAACAGCTGCACCAAACACCACAGCTGCATCAATCAGCAACAGCAGATAAATAACAACAGCTGCATCAGACAAACAACAATAGCTGTACCAAACAAAAAACAGCTACATCAAATAAACAACAGCTGCATCAGAAACAAGAATAGCTGTACCAGACAAACAATAACAGCTGCAACATGCAAATAAACAAGACCTGCACCAAACAAACAATAAGAGCTGCGTCAAACACAATAACAGCTGTACCAGACTAACAATAACAGCTGCATCAGACAAAATAACAGCTGTACCAGACAAACAATAACAACTGCACCAGACAAACAACAACAGCTGCATCAGACACAATAACAGCTGTATCAGACAAACAATAACAGCTGCACCAGCCAAACAGCAACAGCTGCACCAGACAAACAGCAACAGCTGCACTGACAAACAACAAAAGCTGCACCAGACAAAAAAAAAACAACAGCTGCACCAGACAAAAACCGTTGCAACAGAAACAGCTGTACCAAACAAACAGTTGAAACAGAGAGAATCAACAACTGCAACAGACAAACAACAACAGCTGCACCGGAGACAATCAACAATAACAACAGAAGCACGAAGAGAGAATAACAACAACCACAAGAGCTGTAACAACAAAAACAACAACTTCAGGATAAACAACATCAACAACTGTAGAAAATACAACAACAATAAAGGCAGCGAAGGGAACGGGGCGGGGCGGGGCGGGGCGGGGCGGGGAAGCAAGGGGTGAAGGGGATGAGAGAGGAGGGGGTGGAGGAGAGGGAAGGGGGAGAGGAGGAGGGGATAAGAGGAGGGTACAAGAGTCAGCGGTGAAGACTTTAAAGGTGTATGTCACAACTTGGTGAGGTGAAATATGGCCAATTACCTCCCCGCTCAGGTACTTTTTTTTTTTTTTTTTTTCCCCGCCACAGTATTTTTCCCGATATTTACAACCAATGGCCAAACATTTACTCACCGGCCGGGAAAACAACCATCACCACGCGAGAGAGAGAGAGAGAGAGAGAGAGAGAGAGAGAGAGGCACCTGAATCGCGGGGAGAAGGATGAATGAAACGATTGAAAGAAAAAAAAAAAGAAAAGAAAGAAGAGATTACTGACATGAAGGAAACAATAGGGTTTTGTAAGCTTTCTTCTAAACTGTCGACCAGGAGGGAAGTTTGGCTAAAGCTTAATCACTAGGGAAATATTTATATCCAGGGAACGTTTTTCACTTTATATTCTAGCATAATAAATCATCTACTTCCCATTCCTTTCGTTTATTGGCCTCTCTATACATATGTTTATTGATATTTTCTTTTTGTTTATATTTTCTCTATATATTTATCTATGGAATATCTGGATACAACCCTTGTGTATTAATCGCAGGAGGAGGAGGAAGGGGAGGAGGAGGAGAAAGGGGAAGAAAAAAAGGAGGAGGTGGAGGAGGAACACATCACGGGTTCCCAGATTTTTGTAATAGGAAAAGAGAGAGAGAGAGAGAGAGAGAGAGAGAGAGAGAGAGAGAGAGAGAGAGAGAGAGCAAAAATAGTGTTGGTAGGACTCCGACCTAAGCTGGTGTAGAGGAAGACAAACAATCAAGCAGAAACAGCGCGGGTCATGTCCCTCACCACTACTGCCTCTCCCTCTCTCTCTCCCTCTCTCCCTCACTCTACCATCACCCCTCACCACTCCCTTCTCTCCCCAAAACAAAATCATCAAAATTAAAACCCATCTCTGGATTATTTACAATTTTTTTTTTTTTTTTTTTTTTACTTTTTTTTTTATATATCTACAATTTTGGAGTGTGTGTCGTCGAACTTGTTACAGCTCTACTTGGTTGTCCATTTTTACAAGGAAGGGTTTCACCTCGTATTTGGCAACACTGACACTGGCCAAACTTACCCCATAAAGAGTTTTGTTTATCAACTTGCCTCATAAAAATGGAGAAATGATAGTGCCATCGCCCAAACTCATTAAGGGTGAGTTTGTAAGTGTCGGGGAATGAGTGACTAACCCTTAACAAGTTTGGGTAGTTGGGTCCCGGGGCTTGTCTCTCCCTCATAATAAACATGGGGGGGGGCCAAGTCCAGAACCACTAAGACACTTTTAAACCTCCTCCATCTGTCTCTCTTCTTCTTCTCCTCTCACTGTCTCTTCCTTCTCTGTCTATCCTAATTTCTCTTAACTACTCCATCCTCTCTTTATCAAACCATATTCTTCTCTAGTTCACTCATTTTATCCATCGTTTCCAAGTTATTTATTTTTCCTTTCTCCCTATACGTAATAACTACCCCCCCCCCCCCTCTTCTCTACACACACAAACATTTCTCTCTCTCTCTCTCTGCTTTCTTGCCCTTTCAATCTATCTCACCCTCTCTACCTCTCCTCTCTCCTCCTTTTTTTGTTTAATCTGTGTTTATATCTACCTCTCCTGTCCCTCTCTCCTCACATTACTTCCATCTCTTCCTTCCTATCTCCTCCTCCTGTTCTCCGACAAGAGAACGTGCCGGGGAATAATTAACGGGTATTTTTTCCCTGCCACGGAGTTTGTTTTGGATTAAGGTAATTTGAGATTTATTTCGTCCCTGTTAGCCTACCCTCCTCACCCCCTTTCACCCCTCCCACCCCCTCTTATCCCCCACCAGAAAAAGTATATTCAACTCATTCGTTCCGTCTGTTTATTTTTCAGGCAAGTTTATTCAGCAGTCACCGACACAGTAGTTTCTTCTTCACCTCTTCTGTGTTGGGGAAAATTTCTTCTTGTTTATCCTTTAAAAAGAAATAAGGTTATCAGCTGTGATTTCACCTTTCTTCTGTTCGTCTTAGAATTTGTTTATCGATCAAATCTCTTCTGTTTAGTGTTTGGGTCGATTAATTTTTCTAAAGGTCAAGAGAACTTCATCCACACTTTCTTATTCACTAGAAAAAATATCTGGCCAGTTTAATTTGATCAAGTTTGAGAAGAAATTATTTATTTTTAATTTTCTTCCATTTTTAATATTTACCAAAAAACAGCAACTTTATTCTAGGAAATTCCAACAATTGAATATAAGAGAATTTATTCCAAATCAATTATGAATTTCCTTCTAAACCTAACTTGGCCAACACACTAAGTCTTTCTATTCAGGCACAGATTTTTTTTTATTAATTTAGTCTTTTCTTAAAAACAAGTTTACCGACGAATTATTTTTCCGTTGAGTGTTCGGGGACTGGTTTCTTTTATTAATTTATTCTTTTCTTAAAAACCAAGTTTATCCTGAGGCGTTGTGGGTAAAGATTCCTCCCGTTCCTTGTTGGGCCAGACTTGGTAATTCACTTTTCAGCCAAGTTTATAGTTGACTCGCTGTTCAGAGGCTTTATATGAGAGTTCACTTGTAGGCTTCATTCGGGGAGTTCAATCGGAGGCTTTATTTGAGAGTTGACTTGGAGGCTTCATTAGGGGGGTTCAATCGGAGGCTTTATTTGAGCGTTGACTTAGAGACTTTGAGAGCTAAATCAGGGACTTCATTTAAGGGGGTTTACTCAGAAGCTACGTTTACAGGTTTCAACCCAGATTCTACGGTCTAACGGTCACGTCATGCGGTCGTCAATATTTTGCGTCTATTCCACCATGCGGCCCACCCGTTACGCATCCGTCCGTCCGTTAGTTCGCCCGCCCATCCATCACATTGCGTATCCATCCGTCCATCACACTGCGTATCCGTCCGTCCGTCCGTTCGTCCGCCCGCCCATCACATTGCGTATCCATCCGTCCATCACACTGCGTATCCGTGCGTTCGTTCATCACATTACCTATCCGTCCGTCCCACTGCACAACCTTCCGTCTATCCGTCACTCAAAATGTTATTAAGTAAACACAAAAATTGCTTCAATTACTTGGAATATTTCTCAAGTAAATATATTCTCCCTTGTTACCTTTACCTACGATTACGTCCAGGTGTTCCCAATAACTAAACTTGACCATTACACACCTCATACGTATCCTATCAAACACCTCCAATGGCGAATCCATTCTTAATTTACCTCCTCTTAACTCATCAGGAATTAGTGTGTGGAAATTATTAACCATCACTATACACACGAATCGATTATATATCAATTATCAATGGTATTACTTAGATCCAGTTTTCTTATTTATTATTCTTTATTTATTTTTTAATTTTAAGAATATATTTATCTTTCATTCTATCGCTGTTACGAAGAAATTATAAATATTTAAAAAAAAAATTATATTCATGGGGGTGATAAGTTGTATAGAAATAGCTGTTGCAAAAGTCATGAGCCGCAGTCAAGGCAAAGGCACGCCAAGTTTACTCTGTGAAGGAGGTAAGAAAAAAGATACGTTTGTTTAATAGTTAACAAGACTTAAGAAGAATAATCACAAGCCTGGAGATGTATGCTGATAACACAGGGAATATGAGAGAGGTGTGTGTGTGTGTGTACGTGCAGCTAATGAGAGAGAGAGAGAGAGAGAGAGAGAGAGAGAGAGAGAGAGAGAGAGAGAGAGAGAGAGAGAGAGCCGAGTCGTATGATCGAAAAAAGAAAAAAGAAAGTGCAAATGAGAAAGCGAGAGAGAAGAGGGAGTAATGAGATGAGCCACACCCCACCAGCTGTACTTGTGGGGGGGGGGGGGGGGGGGGGGGGTGAGGCCAACTTTGTGAGCCCCTGGACCTCTCCTCCTCAGCCCAGTATTAAACCTGACTTCATCGGTGGTACGAGTGTCCCATGAAAGCTTTTGGACCCCAGACTTAAGGATTCCTCGTCCTCCTCCTCTTACTCTTCCTCCTCACCAACCCACTCTCCCCCCTCCCTCCTTCCCCCCTTCCCACCCCTCTCCTCCCGCCCTCCCTCAGCTGCTGACGGTGTGGGTTGTGAAGCAGGAGGAGGCTGTGGGGATGAGGGTTCTCGACACCCTCTCAGCGTCAATGGGACTAGTATGCTATGCGACGGAAATTAGGAGATATTTTTGGGGGCGTCTCTCATCGGCCTATTCACCTGAAGGGTTCATTTCCCCCTGGTGAGCGGGTCCTTCACTATACATGGCGAGGGCCTTGTGCTCCAGGGGCAAGAGGAAGGGAGGGCCATGTGCTCCAGGGGTAAGATGGGCAAGAGGAGGGCCTTGTGCTCCAGGGGCAAGAGGAGGGCCTTGTGCTTCAGGGACAAGATGGGCAAGAGGATGATGGCCTTGTGTTCCAGGGCCAAGAGAAGGGGGGGGGGGGGGGGGCTTATGCTACAGGAGAAAGATGGGCAAGAGAAGGGCCTTGTGTTCCAGGGACAGGTGGTGGACCCCCCCCAAAAAAGAGTCTTTTACTCCGGGGCCAATAGGCAGAGCGAGTCAAAAAAAAGCGTTGTGTTCTAGTGGCAGGGGAGGAGGACTAGGAGCGGGAGGGAGGAGGTGCAGAAGAGGGTCTTTTACTGGAAGGAGTAGGAAGAGGGGCAGGAGAGAGCCTTGTACAGGAGGGTGGAGGAGTGGGGGGGGGGGGGGCGCCTTACTGGACCTGGTGTGGTCATTAGTCGCTCACCTCATCTCTGTTTACCAATATTACCTGGCCAGGCTGACGCGCCCCCTCGCCTCGTCTGTCACACACACACCTCTCTCTCTCTCTCTCTCTCTCTCTCTCTCTCTCTCTCTCTCTCTCTCTCCTACCATACTTTACATCTCCCTCTTCCTCACAATGTATAATAACATGGACGTAAATAAATGGCAAGTTTTTTCATCATCACGATCTGAAGTCTTCTATTATTATTATAATTATTTACTCTTATTTACTCTTCAGCCAATACATTACCCCTCAGCTCTTAACTCTGATTCTCACACTAACTCTCCAAGATTTCTTCATTAGTTACCTCACACACACACACACACACACACACAATACCTCTCCCTCACACTAAAACTCTCTCATACTCACACACTTACATTCCCTCACACTCACGTTATCCCTCCCTCCCTCCCATCTCGCACTACTTCTCTCCCTCCACCCCTCACAATCACACACTACCTCCCTCCCTCCCCCTCACACACTACCTCCCCTCTCTCCCCCTCACACACTACCTCCCCCCTCCCCCTCACACACTACCTCCCCATCTCCCCCTCACACACTACCTCCCCCCTCCCCCTCACACACTACCTCCCCTCTCCCCCTCACACACCACCTCCCCCCTCCCCCTTCACACACTACCTCCCCCCTCTCCCCCTCACACACTACCTCCCCCCTCTCCCCCTCACACACCACCTCCCCCCTCCCCCTTCACACACTACCTCCCCCCTCTCCCCCTCACACACTACCTCCCCTCTCTCCCCCTCACAAACTACCTCCCCTCTCCCCCTCACACACTACCTCCCCCCTCTCCCCCTCTCACACTAGTTACCGGCATCACCCCTTCAAGCCACATACGCCTTGCCTGAGTTGCATCCCGGACAAAGGTAGATGTTGAAAGTCTTGCCATTAGATTATTGGAAGTTAAGACATCAAAGTTCCTCCGGCCAGGAATGTAACCTTGATCAAACATTTTGGTTGGTCCGGAAGGATACGCTGAACCGACCCTTTGAGAGGGATGAAATGGTGTCCTATGCGCTGTGTCTGGATGCTGGAAAATGGTGTCCAAATTGTGTGTCTTGATGAAAATGGTATCCTATTGTGTGTCTGGATGAAGGAAAATGGTATCCTATTGGTATGGATGGGTTACGGGATAATGTCCTATTCTAAGGTTGAGTGGGATGGTGTCCTATGGTATATCTGGACGGAAAAGTGTCCTTTCCACATTCCCCCACGAGAGGTTGATGGACAATGTACGCCGAACTATATGGGGTTCGTACCAAGGCCTCCAAAAGAGATGCTGTCCCAATTATAACATTATGCCTTTGGGTGAGTGTGGTGGTTAAGTCGCTAGATAGGATCACTCCCACCTAACCCCAGAGATGAGATAAAGTCCTAATGAAAACCCTGGAATAAAGATAATGTCCTAACACAACTTCTAGTAAGGATTAATGTCCTTCCAGAACCTCGGAATAAGGATAATGTCCTCGCCAGAGTCTCTTAAGTTAGGATTACCTAAACACAGCCTCTGGAAGGGTTAATGTCCTAACACAGCTTCTGATAAGGGTTAATGTCCTAACCATTACCTCTGGCAGGGATATTGTCCTCCCCACAAACTCTGGACAGGAAAGTGGTTCACAACCAAGTCTTTGAAGTGAATATTGCGATTACCAAAGACATAAAGGCCTTTTAAATGCTATTAAGCTTACACGATAGCATGCAAACACTAACACAAGCTCACACACACAGCAACACTCACGTCTAGGCACACAAACAACATGCAAGCAAACACACGTAACAAATAAACACACAAACACACGTAACAAATAAACACACAAACACAGAGACACTTTGAACAATTTTCCTTTAAATACAGTAACAATACCGAGAGACACAAGTGCACAGTATATAATATGATATTATGTGGGTGACTGAAGTAAGTGGTGAGTGACTGTAGGTAAGGTGAGGATCAAAATATGGTATATGGCACACCACTATACAGGTGGAACACGACACAGGTGGAACACTAAACCACTATACAGGTGGAACACTAAACCACTATACAGGTGTAACACGACACAGGTGGAACACTAAACCACTATACAGGTGGAACACGACACAGGTGGAACACTAAACCACTATACAGGTGGAACACGACACAGGTGGAACACTAAACCACTATACAGGTGTAACACGACACAGGTGGAACACTAAACCACTATACAGGTGGAACACGACACAGGTGGAACACTAAACCACTATACAGGTGGAACACTAAACCACTATACAGGTGGAACACTAAACCACTATACAGGTGGAACACGACACAGGTGGAACACTAAACCACTATACAGGTGGAACACTAAACCACTATACAGGTGGAACACGACACAGGTGGAACACGACACAGGTGGAACACTAAATCACTATACAGGTGGAACACGACACATGAACACGCCATTATACAGGTGAGACGAGACAGGAGTGACACTACACCTGTGACACTACACAGGTGAAACACTACACAGGTGAAACACTACACAGGTGAAACACTACACGGGTGAGACACTACACGGGTGAGACACTACACGGGTGAGACACTACACCACTACAGGTGAGAGACATGTGGGTCACAGCTAGTGTGGGTCAATACTCAGTGGGATCAATATACAGGCGAGACATTTCTGAGACACATGTGGGTCACTACACAGGTCGGACACTTCTTGTAACACGTGAGACACTGTACAGATGAGACACATGTGGAACACGAATGCGACTCGGGTAGGACACATGTAACATTCAGGGGAACTACAGAAAACACATAGCTGATACATGCGAGGGAAGACAATCATTACAAGAAGTTCTACAGGTGTCGCAGCTGTAGCACGCAGGTGGGACGGTGGGATGAAGTCGGCATGCGGTTGTGACGTCAATGGGACAAAGGTATGACTCAAGATGATAAAAATAGATGTGAGAATAGAGGAACAGGTGTTATCGGGACGATAAATTACAGGTGTGAAGGTGGGGCAGGTCAGACACTGGTGGTTCAAACAGATGTAAGGTAGAAGGGACAGGTGTTACTAAAGCGATAACATACAGGTGAAACAGGTAGGACAGGTGTGTGGGTGCCAGCGTTGCACACCAGACACACAAGTTAAGGAATAAAAAAAAAAAAATAAAAAAAAACACGTTAAGACAACACAGAATCAACACCCGGCTCTGTACTTCACTAAACAGGCGACACACACACATACACCCACACCCATAGGTGAGTAGCAGGTGAAACACAACACACCTGCGACACATATTAAAAAACACATCTGAGGCGACACAGCTGTGGCACCGGGCGACACATATCACCACCACATAACTGCACAACAACACCTGTCAACACCTGACCTAATGTCCTCATGAACCACGAGCAGCCATGAGTCGCGGCAGCACCACCATACAAGTCCACCTTAGTCTCACATTAATGTTTGAGGAGCGCATAAATCCCCGCCATCCTGCTGCTGGCTTGTCACACCCGCGCCATACAGTCCTGTTGGCAGGGGGAAAAAGTGGTCAAGTTTCCCTCCCGTGAATGTAAATGCCGCCATATTGTCCATCGCCGACTCCAGCACCTTTAAAAAAAATCGGTCACCTGTGCACTGGTGTCGCCGGGGTGTAAATCCATCCATTCTGGCAGGTTAAGGGAATATTTACAGCGGCCTGACTCACCAGCAGTCGGTGGCAGCATCCGCAGCCTCCATCTTTGCTCTCGCTCGCTCAAAATACCATCCAGGGCCGCCGCTTCTGCCGTGCTTCCTTCAACGCCAACACTTGGTGACCTTTGTAGGCCAACAAACAAATATCTTCCACGAATATTCGAAAAAACTAATTGATTCGCGAGCTATACGATAAAAAGAAAGTGTCACCACAACCAATCAGCAGCTGCGTTAGGAGTCCGCAGGCTCACTGACTGATGCCAATTGGTCGAGCGGCGAGAGCGGAGAGAGCTACATGATGATTGGCTGAGCAAGTTCCACGTAAGCAACAGGTGAACTAAGATGGCGGCTGCTTCTTGGACCTGCCAGATGTCTGTGATGGACTTGCATATCGACGTTATTATCGACAAAACACTTTATCACGATATGTGTCTCATGCAATCTCCCTGTCAAAATAATTCATTGATCGGCCAAAACAAAACTGCGGCAGAATGGCGAAGAGGAGAGAGGGAAAGAGGAGGCACACACGTCCCACACCCTCAGATCTTGATCAATATACGATAAGATATGTGCCCAGCAGCCATCACCACCACCACCCTTTAATAAACAAGGCCCAGTGTTACACCTGGTGCGGGGGGGGGGGGGGGCCCTTACGCCCTTCAGGGTACGAAATAATAACGCCCACCCCCTAACACAACTTGTTTACGCCCGCTGAATAAAATATAAGCGACTGATAGACGTGTATTAACAATTAGCGCCATTTGGGCAGGGCCATATGGATCAAACAATTAGGATACGTAGACCTTGTCGATATATTGATTTCCTGATACCAGACAACACCCGCGGGCCTCCGGAGGGCGCGCCCACCTCCACCTCCTCCTCTTTCTCTCTCCTCCCTCAATAAAAACCAAATGACTCAACCCTTCTATTATCGCCTCTACTCGTTCTTTATTACTGCCATATTTAAAGAGAAATAACTATAACAACATCAGACAGGCGGACTTCCAGCTTTCAGCGCGATACTCCCACAATAAATATAATAATCTAACCTTCCACACACCGGCCAACACGCACAGGGAAGCACTGACAGCTTTTTCTGGAACTCATGTCAATAACTATGGACAAGAGACAGACAGCCGTGCTCCTGATAATACGAAACTGACGTTGCTGAAATTCACGTTCCGTTCTTTAATCCTCACCAATAAATAAAGTACACGTTAACGTTTTACCATCACCTATGGACATAAGAGAAGGCAGTAACAAGGTCGATGACATGTACTTGACACCTTTAGAGCCTTTTAGGTGACAGTGTTTTAAAGTGTTATTATGAATCCAGTCTGTATGTAAGACCTCGTTACACTCTAAGAATTATTGTTATTATTATTATTATTATTATTATTATTATTATTACTATTATTATTATTATTATTATTATTACTATCATTGATATTATTATTCCAAAATTTTCCGAGTTTTCCATTAACTTCTACAATAACTCTTGGTGGGAGTGAGTAAGAGCACTCTGTCACTCCCACCAGAACTCTTAATTAAGGCCACATTATAATTTATTACTTACACTTAATAACAAACTCCCCCTTCGTTTATTTGTTATCAAAGATCACTTACAGGTATCTGTGCAGTATCACTGTTAAAAATAACCTGTTATACAAGTGTTCTATTACATAACATAAACGTGCGTGTGTTGTTCACTACATTAACACTACCTTACTATTGACATATTTATTAGTATTTTGCATTATTTATTTATATTCTTTATGCATATACATTTATTCATTTATCTTTAAGTATGACTCTGTATTTCATCCACGTTTATACATTTATACTCCATTTACAAGTTATATATAATATACCCGGTACAGTGTGTATATTTTTGGGGGGTTAAATTATATGTAAATTATACACTGGATAAAATGTTTAAGCGTCTATAACAAAATTCATGAGATTCTATAACTTGCCAGTGCACGAAAAAACTGTACTCACCATGATGATGAGTACAACACAACACCATGATGATGAGTACAACACAACACCATGATGATGAGTACAACACAACACCATGATGATGAGTACAACACAACACCATGATGATGAGTACAACACAACACCATGACGATGAGTACACACAACACCATGATGATGAGTACAACACAACACCATGATGATGAGTACAACACAACACCATGACGATGAGTACACACAACACCATGATGATGAGTACAACACAACACCATGACGATGAGTACAACACAACACCATGATGATGAGTACAACACAACACCATGCTGATGAGTACAACACAACACCAAGACGATGAGTACACACAACACCATGATGATGAGTACAACACAACACCATGATGATGAGTACAACACAACACCATGATGATGAGTACACACAACACCATGATGATGAGTACAACACATCACTGTAAAAGGTTCAACACCAACAACAGTATAACCTGACCTTACATTATGTCTCTTAAGTGTATAATGGCAGACAATAACTAAAATGACCTGCCATAATTTCTCCCTAAAATATAACAGTATATATTATATCCCATGCATACCTGCCACGCCTCTGTACTTACCGCTGTTACTGTACTTTCTAAACTGCCAATTGGCCACAAGTACAGTCATACAGTCACACACACGGACACGATACAGTAAACTTATTCCTAGTGTAAGCTTTTACCTTTCACATCTGTACACTTATCACAAATTCCTATATATTAAAGCTACTTATTATCAAGACTTTAATAGTGGTATATAGAGTCGTAGACGTAAGTTATATAAACACAAAAATATATAACGATTTGTAATTTTTTTTTGTCGTAAGTGACTTTTTACCGATTTATAGAGAGAAATATTTACTCAGTGAGAAATCTAGCGTGTGAGGAAAACCACTGACCTTACCCTTATTATTATTATTATTATTATTATTATTATACGTCAGTTTTTTCGTGGGAGTAATCAATGAACGATGATAATTTTAATGTTATATTTTCATGTCACTGATTAAATATTCTCGGATTCAACACCTTTAGTCAATTGTCAAGCCTCTAATCTCACCTCCCCCTCCCCCCCCCCTCCCTTCCTCCTCGGGTTTCTTGCGCCCTTGTGGTATAAGAGGCTCCTCACACCTAAGATCCCAGAGCCTTCACGACCAAACAGGTGACCTTTTTTGACCTTTTAAAGTCGTGTGTTGATTGGCCCGAGGTCGAGAACTAATGTGGGTTTGTTTACGTCTGTGTGTCTCATGAGTCACCAGTAATTGTCTAATTTTATTCGTCTTTCTCCCATCCATCCCTAACCCCTATCCACATCCATCCTTCCCCATATCCACAGCCATATCCCCCACCCTACATCCATCCCTCTTCCACTCCTCACCCACATGCACCCGCCTCTTCCCTTCCCACACTCATTTACCCCAACCACACCCATCCCACCCCCTTCCGTCTCCCCACCCACATCCTCCCCATAACACTGTGCCCCCCCCCCCCCCCATTCCCCCGGACGTGTTATTATATGCGAAAATTTGCCTCAAATTCCCCTTCATCATTATAATTACAGTTTTATTTTGATTACCACACACCACTGCCAGCTGAGCATCGAGGCCGTCATTATCATTATTATTCTTATTATTATCACAGTAATGTTCTTCCTTGATAAATGACGGTGTGTATGTGTGTGTGTGCGTGTGTGTGTGTGTGTATAAGTAACGTACACTCAATAAAGTCAATCACAATTATTTAAGTCATTAGGATCATAATAAGTACTTTCTTCGATTACTTGAGTGCCGAGAGAGAGAGAGAGAGAGAGAGAGAGAGAGAGAGAGAGAGAGAGAGAGAGAGAGAGAGTCCCTTTGTGAGATCTCGTACATCCGCCATTCAACCGTGACGTCATATGACAACTACCTCTCCCCTCCCTCTCCATCCCTCCCCTCCCTCTCCATCCCTCCCCTCCCACTCCCCTCTACCATATTTTTTTCTGCTTCGATAATTTTGTGGGTATTTAACTGTCATTGAATTTTTATAAAACCAAAAGCCATTGTGGTTTTTTCTTTTGTTTTGCTGTTTGTGTTTTTTTAGTAATTCTGTCTGTCTGTTTATAATTTTTCTCGGTCTCGTTGTCTTTTATTTATGTATGACTCTCTCTCTCTCTCTCTCTCTCTCTCTCTCTCTCATCTTCCATAGTAGACTTGTTTATAATGGCACACCTTGACATCTGCTATTGATTGTGTAAGCAAGACGCAATCAAGCCGAGAGAAGGGGACACTTAGTTAAGAAACAATAGTCCCTTCTCCACCTCATCAACTATGGTCATCATCATCATCATTATCATCTATAGTTAACATTATCATCCTCATCTACAGTCATCGTCCTCATCATCCTCATCGTCATCTACAGTCATCGTCAAGGACCATCCATCGTGATAGGGGAAGGTGGGAGGGGGGAAGGGGGTGAAGAGGAGGGGTGAAGAGGGGGAGGAGGGATCGATGCACAAGGTAAGCTAGGTAGGTGTTAAGGGGGGAGGGAATGAGGGAGGGGGAAAGTACGAAGGGAGAATCACCAATTTGCATTAGAGGGGGAAGGAGGGAGGGGGTAAAGACAGTTTGCATGAGAGGGAGAGAAGGAGAGAGAGAGAAGGAGAGGGAGAGGAGAGAGAGGGAGAAGGAGAGAGAGAGAGAAGGAAAGAGAGAGAGGAGAGAGAGAAGAGGGAGGTAACATTAGGAAGGAAAAGGAAGAGAGACGTAAGGGGAGGAATGAAGAAGAGTGAAAAAGGCAGAAGGGCATAGGGAGCTTATAGTATAAGAATGGAGGGAGGGAGGGAGGGAGAGAAGGGAGGGAGGGAGGGACGGAGGGAGGGAGGGACGAGGAGGGAGGGAGAGAAGGGAGGGAGGGAGGGAAGGAGGGAGGGAGGGAGAGAAGGGAGGGAGGGAGAGGAGGGAGGGAGGGAGAGACGGAGGGAGGGAGAGAAGGGAGGGAGGGACGGAGGGAGGGAGGGAGGGAGAGAAGGGAGGGAGGGACGGAGGGATGGGGAGCGTAGGTAGCATTAGTAAGGATGGATGGATAGAGGGAGGGGAGAGAGAGGGGAAGGGAGGGAGGGAGAGAAGGGAGGGAGGAACGGAGGGAGGGAGGAACGGAGGGAGGGAGAGAAGGGAGGAAGGGAGAGAAGGGAGGGAGGGAGGGAGAGAAGGGAGGGAGGGACGGAGGGACGGAGGGAGGGACGGAGGGAGGGAGGGAAAAGTGTAGCATACTCATGGAGGGAGGGAGGGAGGGAGGGATGGGGAGCGTAGGTAGCATTAGTAAGGATGGATGGATAGAGAGAGGGGAGGGAGAGAGGGGAAGGGAGAGAGAGAGAGAGGGGAAGGGAGAGAGGGAGGGGAGGGGGGGGGGAGGGAGAGCGGGAGGGAGGAAGCGTAGGTAGCATTAGCATGAAGGGAGGGAGGGAGGACTCCCCAGCCTGCACTTCGCCTGCCCGCTATACAACACCAGAAAATCAATACTACAGCAGAGGCGAACAAATTGGTCGACTTGAGAGAGAGAGAGAGAGAGAGAGAGAGAGAGAGAGGGTGGGGGTGGTACTATAGTGAGTGAGAAGGAACTATAAGGCGAGAGGGAAATGTGGCATTATAGTGAGTGGGGGGGGGGGGGGTGGTAAGACTGTATGTGTGTGTGTGTGTGTGTGTGTTTGCGTGTTTGTGTGTGTGTGTGTAAGCGCCGTGCGGTATGTAAACAGGACCATATAAATCATGCATAAATGCCTTTACGCCTACTATCACCTGTCATTAAGTACACACACACAAGAAGCACGAGGGGGTGGGGGGGGGGAGAGTAGGAAGCACGTATAGCTGTCATTAGTCGTAAGCATTTGGAGAGAGAGTTCTAATTGGCTGCCGGAACCTGCTGAGGGATTTAGTATCGAGATTTCATTGGTTCATTGTACAGGCTTCCAGAACTACCACCATCCACTACGTACCTACGCCCGTCACGCCACACGGCTTAACACTATATAATATAATATTAATATAATCTACCCAGGTTATAATATGATGACAGGTGTGCAGCGCTGAATATGTCAGTGTAATATGAACATTTTCCAAAACGTACCAAAGTAAATCATATATATTGAACATGTTGATTCAATTAAAAGCGATTTGGATTTTTTTTATATATATACCGAATCACTGGTGCAATTATTTCACTGACTGGTAGTAAAGATTTTGATCATTTGTACACACATGAGTTTGTACTTATTTAAATCATTATAATCATTCGTCTATGTTATCCGAGTTGTTTTGTAAAGAGACAACCAATTAATACCTCGTGGGGTTATATATTTTTAAAAAACTTGGAATACATTTCAGAAATATCGAGATTCAGGTCAACATTACTCGTACATCCTCACAAGTCATAATATCAACTACGACCTAATAAGTATACCCTCACAACACAATTACGCCCTCACAACATCAACTACAAGCTCACATCACAACAACAACCTCAAAAGTACACCCACACAACACAATTACGCCCTCACAACATCAACTACACCCTCACATCACAACAACAACCTCAAACGTACACCCTCACAACACAATTACGCCCTCAACATCAACTACACCCTCACAATACAACTACACCCTCGCAACACCCCCAAGTAACACCACACGGAACCTGACACTGACACCTCCCTACTATACACCCTGTCACACACGACCTTACACCCCAGAAACACCTTCGTTACACCCCTACGAACTACACCTCTCCCCCTACCACACCCTCAGCCCACACAGCCTCGAGGGGCTGAAATACAACACAATCCATCATCACCTCCCCAGTGTCCTCCTTACCTCCTCCTACAGCGTCCCCCTTATTCCCCCAACAGCATCCCCCTTACTCCCCCTACAGCGTCCCCTTACATCCTCTTACAACGTCCCCCTTACTCCCCTCATTCCCCCTACAGCGTCCCCCTTACTCATCCTCCCTTCCCGGTACAAGTCTTAGAGACCTGAAATAACTGGTCTCTCTCTCTCTCTCGCTCTCTCTCTCTCTCATACCTAGCCCGGCCCTCCCTTCTCCGTCACATAGCGTACCTAGTTCTCTACCCTCACACACAGTCCTGTCCCGTCCCCACAACACACCCAGCCCCTATTCCCTCTCCCTAGCACACACCCCGGCCCCTCCCTTCTCCCTAGCACAAACCCAGGCCCCTCCCTTCTCCCTAGCACACACCCAGGCCCCTCCCCTCTCCCTAGCACACACCCAGGCCCCTCCCCTCTCCCTAGCACACACCCAGGCCCCTCCCCTCTCCCTAGCACACACCCAGGCCCCTCCCCTCTCCCTAGCACACACCCAGGCCCCTCCCTTCTCCCTAGCACACACCCAGGCCCCTCCCCTCTCCCTAGCACACACCCAGGCCCCTCCCCTCTCCCTAACACACACCCAGGCCCCTCCCCTCTCCCTAGCACACACCCAGGCCCCTCCCCTCTCCCTAGCACACACCCAGGCCCCTCCCCTCTCCCTAGCACACACCCAGGCCCCCTCTCCCTCCCTCCCTCCCCACAACACGCCCCTCCTTTCCCCTCATCTCGGTCAGCGAGGGGGAAAATATGAGGTCGTTTGATTAAACTCAGGTCAGAGCTGAAAGAGAGGGGAGGCGCGCACCATCATCATCATCATCATCATCATTTTTCTTCTCCCTTATGCTTCTCTCCTGTTTATCATTTATGTTATTTGTCTCCTTCTATTCATATTCAGGTATATATTACGGTCATGCTTCAGGTGGACTGCGAAGGGGGTAATTAAATTTCTGTCCGCTTGTTCGTCGTCCGACAGCCACTTCGTTCGTTCGTTCGTTCACTTGATATCATGACTGGTCACTACTCTATTTCCTCTAACTACTCACCATCTAGTTACGGTTCAATGACTCCTCACCCGGCCTCTGATTGGTTCAAAGACTCATGAAACGATGTCTCTTGTCACCAGCTGCCCGATTTAAGTGGAATGAAAACGACATAATCTTCTCATGAGCGCTCTGAAATAATTACCATATTGGTCACCTTTCTTTCCAATGGTCAGATTTTTTCCCTTTTATTAGTCAGATTTCCTCTTGTTCTACCGTCAGATTCCCTTTATTACGGTCAGATTTTAACGGGGTGAGACAGGGGAGGGGAGGTTGACGGGGGGGGGGTGAGTGAGGGGAGGGGAGATTGGCGGGGGTGAGTGAGGGGAGAGAAGGGGAGATTGACGGGGGGTGAGTGAGGGGAGAGAAGGGGAGACTGACGGGGGTGAGTGAGGGGAGAGAAGGGGAGATTGACGGGGGGTGAGTGAGGGGAGAGAAGGGGAGATTGACGGGGGGTGAGTGAGGGGAGAGAAGGGGAGATTGACGGGGGGTGAGTGAGGGGAGAGGAGGGGAGATTGACGGGGGTGAGTGAGAGGCGGGGGTTGACGGGGGTGGGTGAGGGGCGGCGGGGAAAGATAACAGCTTGGTTTTATTCAACACAGAGGTAGGCGAGTACTTACATCTACATCTCCCTAGGCACATTGCTGTCAACATTAGTCAAATATGTGATCGATTACTAACACACCTCCCCTCCCCGCCCCGCCCCGCCCCGCCCCCTCCAGCTACACAAATGTAATGCTACACTCTAAGTATTGTACACACTCTCGCACCCCCAAAAAAACAACACAGAAAGATACGTTTACACACACACACACACACACACACACACACACACTACATATTCGCCCACTACCCATCAGTAAGGACACGACATAAAAGCAGTATTTTTATTTATTTTTTTTTTTTTGAGGAGGGAGGGGGGGGGGGGGGAGTCGAGTTTCATATATCAATTTCAGAAAGGTCACTGAAAATGTTTTATTATGGAGGTCATGTTATATCAAACGTTTCAGAGCAATTAAAAAAATACAAAAAAAAATTATACGTAAAAAAAAAACAAAACAAACCTATAGTCATTGAAGTCACTCAGTCAAATAATAGACTTGGAAATACTCAATACTTAATAATATATACCCGGAAAAAATATTAATGTGTATATACTTGATGAAAGGTAATGTATGTATAGTCAATGTATATAAAATCAGTTATATCTTGTTTATATTTGACAGAGAGAGTTTAATTCATATATATATACACACACACACACACACACAGCCAATTCAGCCCCCCCCCCCCCAGGTCACCTTCATGGTATATATAATGTTATTTATTAGAACTATACTGAGGTCGCCTGTGTTAGAGAAGCACATTCATTGTTTTTCCACCAAAAATATATATTTCCATGAATTATTTTACGGATGTAGTCATTTCCGACGTATACTTTACAGAACAAATGTATTTTCAAAGTATACTTTACACGGCAAATGTATTTTAAAGTTATGCGCTGTACAGAACACGGAAATACATGTATTATTTCTTTTCTAATTATAAAAAAAAACCACATTTATCTGTTCGTATTTTACAAATAAGAAATTTTCTATGTATTGTTTGTATTTTATTGTTGACAGACATACACACAGTTTTATGTGTATTTAGATATACAAACTGTCACATGTACACTTAATATACTCACTGCCATCTACACTTAAGGCATACACACGTACCTTACACATTGGGACAAACACACAAGCCCACTTTTATACAGAACACATACAGTCATTATCAGAGGAAAGAAGCACTGTAGTTACATAATACAGCAACAGCTACAGTATCTCCCTCTCTCTAGTCTACACGACAGATTAATTTCAACTCGCAATACATAACAAAAACTACAGCGTTAATTCTCTCTATATAACCCACAGAAGTCATTTTTTATATACTAAGGGCAAAATTGTTTTACTGCACTGCATTATCACAGACAAGAGGCAGTACCACTGTCTAGATCAACGATAAAAACACACTTCTGGTTTTTTTTTATGATTTGTGACAGTAATCCTCACCATCAATGAACCCTAACGACGCACTTATTTAAAAACGGAGGAATATATATCTTTAATACGATCTATTTAATAAACAAAATGCACTTCTATTGCTGTATAAGACAGAAGCATTTCCAGTCTCTTAGCTGAAAAATGCACTTCTGTTCCATAAAAAAAAGGCATTTTTCCATCCTCAATATCTAACAGTCAAAAAATGCACCTCTATTCCTATATTTTACGGGACAGAAGCATTTCCCCATACGTTACAGGGCGGCATAGCCAGGGTATATTTTACAAGTCAGGGTCATTCTCATGCCATTTTTTTCCCTGGTCGGTGTCATGGCCGTCCCATCAATTAAGCAATCCTTTATTTACGGCACAAGTTTCCCTCCCTGTTCACAGATACGTAATAATACTCATTTATTATTTCCCCGCCAACAATACTATACCTAATATAGCCTGGGCTTTATTATTAATCCCTAAATATAAGGCTCTCAAGGCAAATAGCGAAAGACTTATAGGTTAAGAGGAAACTTTACAGGTAAAAGGTAGATTCATAAATTACTTGGTAGTGTAAAAATGTTGCTTGAAATTGATTTACGAGATGGAGTGGAACACCGGAAGGAGTGGAGCAGGGGGAAGAGTGGAGCAGCGGGAGGAGTGGAGCAGCGGGAGGAGTGGAGCAGCGGGAGGGGAGGAGCGGAGCAGCGGGAGGAGCGGAGCAGCGGGAGGAGTGGAGCAGCGGGAGGGGAGGAGTGAAGCAGCGGGAGGAGTGGCTAATGTACGGCAAGGTATTAAAATAC
This sequence comes from Homarus gammarus, assembly GCA_958450375.1. Classification (NCBI taxonomy): domain Eukaryota; kingdom Metazoa; phylum Arthropoda; class Malacostraca; order Decapoda; family Nephropidae; genus Homarus; species Homarus gammarus. Next base: position 2,842,996 of record CAUDMG010001221.1, read on the forward strand.
ACCAGAGTCGTAATAATAATATAAGTAAAAATATATATCAATGTTTTAATACTTCACTGGTCTTGAGACATTGTGATAAACGATATAAAGTGTCTCTTCTCTTCACTCTATTCCAAAAGTATATATATAAATTAATAAACAATATACAGCTTCAAATAAATACACATACAAATTATATATACTGTGTATGTATGTGTGGTCTGAGGACACACACACACACACACACGCGGCTGGAAGACACATACGCTTCTGAAAAGTTTAGCAAACAGCAATTAACTTAATAGAAACCTGTCCCCCCTCCTCACCCCTCGTACCTCACACTCCTCCCTCCCTCCTCACCCTTCGTACCTCACACTCCACCCTCCCCTCCTCACCCCTCGTACCTCACACTCCTCCCTCCCTCGTCACCCCTCGTACCTCACCCCTCGTACCTCACACTCCTCCCTCCCCTCCTCACCCCTCACACTGCTCCCTCCCCTCACTCTCCTCCCCCCACCTCCAATACCCCTTCACCGCTTACCCTTACCCCCCTTCTGAGTAACTCCTTACCCACTCACAACACCCCCCTTAACACACATTCCTACAATCCCCTTCCCCTTAAACAAACCTCCCCTCTATCATCATTCCCCCCCCTTTCCCTATCACCCCCTACTACATATCAACTACTTTCCCAATCATCCCCTTCATCTACCACATAGCAACCTCCTGTCCTAACCACCCCTTTCTCCTAACACCCACCTACCTTAAAACATCACCTCCCCCTTACACTCCCCCCCCCCCTTACAGGAGAATGAGGCCATCCATCTCGGAGCCTTCGTATTATAGCAATAAAAGGGGGAGGGGGGGAATGGCAATGGGTGGCAGGGGAAGATGACCCTTGTGTGACCCTGGTATTAAAGGTCATTGTCGTGGTCGCCTCCCGCCCCCTCACACGTGAATCAAGTTTATGGGAGATGTAAAGAACTGGTGACGAGGAAACCTATGAGAGGTCCCCGACAACCTAACCTAACCTAACCTAACCTCGATGGAATTAATGTTTCTAGGGGTCAGCCAGGAAGGAGTGACGGGTGAAAGAATAGTGACGGGTGAAGGAGGAGTGACGGGTAGTGGAGGAGTGATGGAAGGAAGAGGGAAGGAGGTGTGGGAGAGGTGTATAGAGGATTAACGGATGGAGGAGGGGAAGAAAATGTGTAATTGTGGGAAGGATATGGGTGGGGAGGGAGGGGGGGAGGGAGGGAGGGAGGGAGGGAGGGAGGGAAGGAAGGAAGGAGGGAGGGAAGATAAGGGTTGAGTGTTGGCGTGAAGGAGGAAAGGAGTAGGAGCTGGGTTAAGGAAACAGAAGTATAGGAAAATATGGGGAACTTCCATATCCACGTGTCCAAAAACGGTTAATTGGCCTTATACAATCCAGTGCTTCTAAGTTACTTCCCATGTCCACGTGTCCAAATACCATCTAAGGCAGTTCTCACACACCAAATGACGTAGGGAGACAACCGTATCCGCAAATCCTAATACAACAGAAATAGCAGGTCGTCTCCCCGTATCCACATGTCAGGAGGGCGGAGGAGTAGATCTGACACGGTCAATTGATCAGCTGATGTCTCAATATTTACCTCCTGAGGGGTCACTATGGTAGATGGTATCGTGGCATCTCAGGGCGTCAGCAGAACCCATGAGGAGACAGAGTAAACTACACACTAACTCGCCCTGTATGTGTGTGTGTGAAGTGAATAGTGTGCAATTGAGATTACATAAACAAACAAAGACAAACAACAATAACACGCTGCCACACACGAAAGAAAAAAAACAGCTAAACAAGAGAGAAAAGCACATACACACACGAACTAATCAGACCACACCTTCTTCCCTAATCCTCCAAGACCAAATACCACCTCCCCCGATGCCCAACCCCCCCCCCCCTCCCCATGTTTCCGTTCTTTTTCGGGGAGTGTCCATTCCATCCCAGAGAATTCATTATCATTTATGTTATGGCTCCCAATTTCGTGACCTTACGATCAATATTTTTCTTTTATGATCAAGAGAGACGCGCCAACCGTATCTTACTCGACAAAACACAACTCGTGGCCCTTTCCTTCCCCACTCACCTTGCCGTCCATTCCACCCACCCTTCCACCCATCCCACCCACCCTCCCCGTCCACTGATAGAACAAGAGGAGAGATGACAATAACAACGCCTTCCTTTAACAGTGCTGGTCACTCCTATGGGACAACATTAGGTTAGATTGACAGGGGGTGGGGAGGGAGGAGAGGGAAGGAAGGAGAGGGAAGGAAGGAGAGGGAGGGGGAGGGTAGGGAGTGGGGAGGGAATTGTGGAGGAGGGTAGATGCCTTGTGGGGAAGAAAGGGGGGAAGAAGGTGGAAAAGGGTTCGAGAAGATGGGAGAGAGAGAGAGAGAAGGAAAAACAAGAGTAAGGGGATGAAGGAGGAGTGAGGGGATAGGCAAGAAGAAGAAAGGGGAGAGGCAGGATGGAGGTAAAGGAAGCAGGAGTAAGGGATGATACAATAGAGGTAAGAGAGGGAGGGGAACTGGAGTGAGAGAGGGGAGAAAGAGGAGAGGAGGAGGAGGAGAGGGGGGAGAAAGAGGAGAGGAGGAGGAGAGAGAGAGAGAGAGAGAGAGAGAGAGAGAGAGAGAGAGAGAGAGAGAGAGGGAAGGGGATGGCCATAGATGGCTATATATTACGTGAGTATAGGTTGGGAGGGGAGGGGAGGGGAGGGGAGGGTCGAGGGAATGTTATATCGGCAGGAGAGACAATATTAAACAACAGGTAGGAGGGTGACACTGCCGGTGACGACGGAAAATGACGGCGGACAGTGTGACGATGGAGGGTAACGGAGGACAGTGTGACGGAGGAGGGTGATGCCGGAAAGTGTGACGACAGACAGTGTGATGGCGGAGTGTGACAGAAAAAATGTGACGGCGGATAGTGTGACGATGGAGGGTAACGGAGGACAGTGTGACGGTAAACGGGGATACATCACTGACGGGGGGGGGGGGGGGGGAGTTGAGGGGTTGGGGGACACAGGGAATAAATACATTACATTTACACTTATCTGCGCTGTGTAGTCACCAACCAGCACCACCCCGCCTCTCCTGACCTAACTGAAAGATGTTATATGTCCATTTTCCCCCAAAGGACAAATTAAAATCTAACCTCTAAAATAATCCTTAACCTTCCATGTATTCATTTCTCATCTCTTAATTATATAGTAAAGGAGACTAACTACTTGTAACTACGTCATTTAACTTCTAATTAAACCCAAAGTACAGCTATTGTTAAACACTATTCTGTAATTCACTGGAAATATTACGTTGATATTTTTCTCTCCTACGTTACACACTAAAACACACACAAAAAGTCGCGGGTGTGTATTTTTTCCCCCGGCAAGGCAGTAACAGAGGGCGGCCACAAGTTTTTCCCAAAATAAATTAACAAGAGCCATTTGTCGTGAAGGAGGCCGAGCTGAACCTACAGGAGGGAACCGCCGCCACCTTCACCTGCCTCCTGCTGCTGCTGCTGCTAGTGCCCACCACAACCACCACCTTCACCTGCTGTTGCGAGTGCCTACCATCACCACCACCTTCACCTGCTAGTGCCCCCCACCACCACCTTCACTTGCCTCCTGCTGCTGCTGCTAGTGCCCCCAACCACCACCTTCACCTGCCTCCTGCCGCTGCTAGTGCCCCCTACCACCAACTTTACCTGTCTCCTGCTGCTGCTAGTGCCCACCACAACCACCACCACCTTCACCTGCTAGTGCCCCCCACCACCAACTTCACCTGCCTCCTGCTGCTGCTAGTGCCCACCACTACCACCTTCACGTGCCTCCTGCCGCTGCTAGTGCCCACCACCACCACCTTCACCTGCCTCCTGCTGCTGCTAGTGCCCACCACTACCACCTTCACGTGCCTCCTGCCGCTGCTAGTGCCCACCACTACCACCTTCACCTGCCTCCTGCCGCTGCTAGTGCCCACTACCACCACCTTCACCTGCCTCCTGCTGCTGCTAGTGCCCACCACCACCACCTTCACCTGCCTCCTGCTAGTGCCCACCACCTCCACCAGCCTCCTGCTAGTGCCCACCACCACCACCTTCACCTGCCGCTGCTAGTGTCCACCACCACCACCTTCACCTGCCTCCTGCTGCTGCTAGTGCCCACCACCACCACCTTCACCTGCCTCCTGCTGCTGCTAGTGCCCACCACCACCACCACCTTCACCTGCCTCCTGCTGCTGCTAGTGCCCACCACCACCACCTTCACCTGCCTCCTGCCGCTGCTAGTGCCCACCACTACCACCTTCACCTGCCTCCTGCTGCTGCTAGTGCCCACCACCACCACCTTCACCTGCCTCCTGCTAGTGCCCACCACCCCCACCTTCACCTGCCTCCTGCTAGTGCCCACCACTACCACCTTCACCTGCCTCCTGCCGCTGCTAGTGCCCACCACTACCACCTTCACCTGCCTCCTGCTGCTGCTAGTGCCCACCACCACCACCTTCACCTGCCTCCTGCTAGTGCCCACCACCCCCACCTTCACCTGCCTCCTGCTAGTGCCCACCACCACCACCTTCACCTGCCTCCTGCTGCTGCTAGTGCCCTCCACCACCACCTTCACCTGCCTCCTGCTGCTGCTAGTGCCCACCACCACCACCTTCACCTGCCTCCTCCTCCTGCCCATCTCCTTCAACACTCGACTATAACCTTACAAAGTTCAATATTTCTTTCACTTATAAACATTATTCAGCTATTAATTTTTCACTTCAGCATTATTTGATAATAAAATATTTTACACCAGTGTTATTCAGCTCAGTAAAATAATCAACCTCTATATTATTCAACTATATAAAATATGTCACGCCAGGATGACTTACTATTAAATCAAGTTTTCATCACAACAAATGGCGTAATATTGTATAGTCTACACCGCCATTATAAACAAAACACTAAGATAACAATAAATAATATACATATAAAAGATAACCTATTACGTCACATAAATCAATAGCATATAAAATCCGCGTCCTTATATAAGAGCTCTTAAAGGCCTTAAATTTAGTGTCAAAAGATCCATATGAAATGGAATCCAGGTGACATAAACTCAGGTACTAGGGCGGAGCTTTACGGCCAAACTCTGCTCAAAAGTGAATGCCATTGGCCAGCGGACGGGGTATCACCAGGCCGGGATTGGACGGTGTCACAGCGACCGGCCCCTAAAACTAATCTCATACCACTTGCCTTAGGGGATGAAAATAGCACAAACACACCACTTGCCACCCTAAAGGTCGACAATGTGTGCATTATGCATTTAAATTGGTTGCAAGTGACAAAGTGGCGATCAATGTAATATTAGCTATGTGTCACGGGGCGAGAGGAAGCTACGCCACATTCTCGCTTTTAGCGTGGCTCGTACGTGTGGCGTCTGTGATGGCCACGAGGGGCGATGACGGGGTGGAGCACGGCTACAATTTCACCCCTGTGGGAGATCACGGCTGTAATTGCATTTGACGGGTGAAAATAACGCTAAGCCGAGACCATGCGAGCGCGTCTAATTGGCCAGTCATTCGAGGCTGTGTCGTACTCTGGGATCTGCTAGTTCGATGCCTGTGGTGGTGGCCGACACTGCTGCAGGGAGCTAGTGGAGTACGCCTGGCTTAAAACAGGATCATACTACCACGCATGATTATACTGGTACATCATAACTAAACACGTGCTCAATGGTTATACATCGATATAACTGACGAAGCAACATCCTGAAACACTATTACATGTTAAAAGTGCCTCTCAACACCCTGAATGAGACAGGCCAGGGTGGAGGAGAGCTCTCGTCTGTTGCCCACAAGCGATACAGCTCCAGCAAGTAACAGCACACACACATACCAGCCTCACTCCTCACTCACTCAACTTGTAAACTCCACAACAACCCGAACTATTGGACAAATCATTCACAAGTCCATGAAGATAATGTGTTTAACCTACCAACTCCCCGAAACTAGTTCAATCGTGGGGGTACGTCAATGACAAGCCACTCTCAATGTTAGGTGCTTAATTCACCAACTCAAACGTTAATAAAACATAAGGAGTAGTCAGTATTATAGGAGAACCAAGAACTGCAGTACAAAGGCCGTAAAAACTTAATGTACTCCTATTGACCCTCCTCGTGTCTCTCTGCGAATGCTCTAAGTGTTTTTGGCCATGTCTGTTTTAACAAATTGAAATGATTAATATGTTTGCTTCTTCACGCTAATCAAAATTAAAACGCGTATATGTCACGAATTAACTTTGAAGCCGAACAGTAATGGTCATAAACGCACAATATTGTACAAATCTCACACAACCCAAAAGTTAAACACACACCACCACATCTCACTCCACACCCAAACAAGGACTGCGAGTACCACACAAGCATCCACACTCCTAAAACTACAACCAAAAAAGCCACCACCACATAATACAGGGCCGCCACCACCACACAACACAGGGCCACCACCACACAACAATGTGAGCGTGGGTGATGGGGGAAGCATGTAAACATGAAAAATTTACCATCTAACGTGAACAAATGTGTCTGGGTGAGGGACGACCCGCGTCACACCGCCCCACACTATATTGGCCTTGCCGCACCACTGTAATGGCGTCCTCTTCTCCCACAAAAGTATTCTCTGACCCTCGCACCTCTATTGCAAATCCGTCAGGGGAAAAAGGTACCAATGTGGTCATTACTGCACTTGTAAAATAGCAGCGGGCGGCGGCAATCCTCTCACCCAACATTATAAAAGTTATCGCAACTGTAATCATGTTTGGACAAGGTTAAACCTGTAGTGGACACACACACACACACACACGAGAGACCCCGAGAACAATACATCTCCAGAAACGTAGAGCTGAGGCATGAAGAGCTTAAGCCCTGACCATCATTTCCGCCCGACACTGGAGGAGGAGGAGGACGCAGGGGAGAGAGAGAGGGGGAGGGGGGCAGTATTGTCGGGTCGCTAGTGGTCACAGGTGTGGCTGTGCGCGACGGGGCCATCACAAGCGTCTGCCAGGTGATTGATTCTGCATGGACCTTCCTGTAATGTGGAACGATGTGGTGCATTGAACGTTCCTGAGTCTGACGGTGGTGGTAGAGGTGAGGCGGTGAAGGGGGTAAGGGAGTAGAGAGGTGGTGGTGAAGGGGGTAAGGGAGTAGAGAGGTGGTGGTGAAGGGGGTAAGGGAGTAGAGAGGTGGTGGTGAAGGGGGTAAGGGAGTAGAGAGGTGGTGGTGAAGGGGTTAAGGGAGTAGAGAGGTGGTGGTGAAGGGGTTAAGGGAGTAGAGAGGTGAGGCGGTGAAGGTGTAGGGAGTAGATGAGAGGAGGTACTGGGGAGGAGAGACGAGGAGAAGAGGAGGAAGGGTTGGGAGGAGGCGGAGGAGGAGGAGGAGGAAGAGGAAGAGGAAGAGGAGGAAGAGGAGGAGGCTGTGCTGCTGTCTTGTGAATGAGTCGTCACAGTCCAGAGACTTTATTTATGAAGCTAATTACCTTCTTGATTCATTAATACACAGGTACATTATCCACAACCATTAATTAACAAACACACTAACGAGGTTGTCGGATTAAATAATTTCTTAAGAGAACTGCCACCGAACCGAATCACCTCAGAGCAAAGCACCAAAGAACCGAATCACGTGAGTGAATCATTATTGTACCGAATCACCTGAGAGTGAATCATTAGAGTACCGAATCATCCCAGAGCGAGTAACCATAAATTGAAACACCTTTGGGATTCATTTAACAAAATTAAATTACGTATTAAAAGATTGAAAAAAACTATCATTTACACTTCCCCCCCCCCCCCCCCCCGGTACACCATCTCCAACACTCCATCCCCAACAGCCCCCCCTTTACACCAACTCCAACACTCCATCCCAAACACAACCCCTTTCCCTCCCTCTATCACCATCTCCAACACTCCATCCCAAACATACCCCCTCTTTTTTTTCCTTCCCTTTAACCCATCGCCAACCCTCCCTCCCTCCCTCCCTCCCTCCGACCAAACACAAACTACCATGTATAATTCAGGTAATGGTCAAAGACAGTTTCGACGAACCATCCCGATTCTCAACTCCCTGGAAACCATCCCCATTACAGTGCATAAAAGATGGTTACAGTCTCTGGCTTCCGGCGTAAATGTACCGCTTTTTTTTTGGGACCTGTATTTTAGCAGTTACAAAGAAAAAAAAAAGAGTGAAATTTGACCCTCTGGATATAGCTAGTCGATGTGTGATGGCGGCTACTGCGAAATTTTGTTTTGTGTGGTGGTGGACATTCCAGAGGAGACAGACAGACAGACAGACAGACAGATAGTCATTTATTCAGTAAAATCGTCCTACAGGGTTACAAATTAGTTCAGCATGCATATATAGTTTTTATAGACAATGCAAGGATACTTAAATAAATAAATTAGAATATTGTATCTGTAATGTGTAAGTGAGAATTAATTTTACTTTCTTTCATATACCGTAAATAAAGACTACAAAGGAATTACCACTTTTTTGTTAATATATTATCTAACTAAACTCTAATAAAAATACCATCCTATAGCTATTGTTTATCCCTATTGTTTATTAAAAGAATTGTTTAAGTGAGAATAAACAAATTACCGTTATTCATCTCTTATCTTTTAATTTGAGGAATTATTAAAAAAAAAAGTCTGATCTGTAATTAAAGTTCACGAGAATAAAAATAAAAAGATGGGGATTTTTTTAAGGAAAATTGAAAAAAAAAGTAAAAAAATTGTAAAAAAGTAGAAAAAAAAAAGAAATGAAAAAAAATGAGAAGCAAATTCCCACCGAGGCAAAATAAATGGACGAGTCAAGCCACCGCCAGCAATAACAACAGCAAGACACAGCAACAGTAAACAACAACAGCAGGACACAGCAACAGTAAACAACAACAGCAGGAGGAAATGTAAACAACAACAAGAACAGTAAACAACAGCAGGGTACAGCAAAAGGAACAATAAACAACAGCAGCCGGAGGAAGAGTAAACAACAAGAACAGTAAACAACAGCAGGGTACAGCAACAGGAACAGTAAACAACAACAACGGTGGTAAATAAGGGCATAGCAGAGGTCGTGACGCATTGTTCCAGTACTATCCCCTGTACCACCCCCTCCTCTGCACCACCTCTCCCTTGCACCACCCCATCCTGCACCACCCCACCCTTGCACCACCCCACCCTTGCACCACCCCATCCTGCACCACCCCACCACCACCTTTCCCTTGCACCACCCCACCCTTGCACCACCCCACCCTTGCACCACCCCACCCTTACACCACCTCACCCTTGCACCACCCCATCCTGCACCACCTCTCCCTTGCACCAATCCATTCTGTATCACCCCTCCCCTACACCATCACTGCCTTACACCACCTCTCCCCCCCTGCACCACCCCATCCAGCTCCACCCCATTCTGCACCTCTCCCCTGCAACACCCCTCTCATGTATCACCCCCTCCTGCATCACCCCCCCCCCCTGAATCACCCCCTCACCTGCACCACCCCATCCTGCACCACCTCACCCTTGCACCACCCCCTCCTGCACCACCCCACCACCCCATCCTGCACCACCCCCTCCTGCACCACCCCATCCTGCACCACCCCCTCCTGCACCCCCCCCTGCACCACCCCCTCCCCAGTATAACCTTACCCTACCATCTCTCAACCAATCCACACCACACACCTCCCTGACACCACCCCTTCACATCACCACCTTATCAGGTCACCCACCAACTATATCACCCCTAAACACCTCCCTTACACCCTGCCAACTCAACCCTGCCACCTATATACACCCACCTCACTAATCCACCCAACCTACCCAGTAAGACCCTGCCAGACCCCTCCGCCACCACCCCCCCCTCCATCTCCATCGCCCCGCCCTCAGCTGACGTATGCCCCAACCTGGGGGTAATGGCCACCTACTTACTCTCCACAACACACAACACTGATGAATATTTGCTATTGGGGAAAGGGGAAAGGGGGAAGGGGAAAGGGGGAATGGGGAAAGGAGATGGTGGTGGCGTTGGTGGTGAGGATAGGAGGAGGAGGGTGGAAGGGAGGAGTAGGTGTGGTTAGAGGACAGAGGAGGGGTGATGTAGAGATTCGGGAGAAATGTGGGGAGGGGGGAGAGGTTCAGGGAAGATGGAAGAGGAGAAGTGTGGTACGAGGTTGAGGGAGGTCAACAGCCAAGTAATGGGTACATTTAAGGGTGAATGGGGTTGGTGGGGATGAAGGGATCGGGGGAGGGTAGAGAAGACAGAGGAAGGTAGGAAAGGCGAGAGAAAGACAGGGTAGAGGAGAGTTAAGGGAGGTATAGAGGTTAGTCATGTAGGGAGACGTAGGAAGGGACGTCAGCCACTAACACAGGTACAGGTAGGTCTACACACCTCACCAACACCTGGTCTTTGTTTATTCATGTATGGCCGCCTCAACTTTCTTCGGAAGGATGGTGGTGGTAGTGGTGAGAATTGGCAGGGAGAGCAGGGGGTGGTGGTGGTGAGAATTGGCAGGGAGAGCAGGGGGTGGTGGTGGTGAGAATTGGCAGGGAGGACAGAGGGGGGGTGGAGCTATTAATGGGAAGTAGCAGGGAGGTCAAGGGGATGGCAGGGTGAGGGGAGGCTCAGTGCCATGCTGATTAGACGAATAAATAATCAAAGTAGCCGCCACCAGCGGGTGGCGATAGAAATGACATTAGCCATTAACCATAGCCCACAAATGTAATCACAAAAACTGATTAGCAATTTAGGTTCTCCGTTCAATCATAATTACCAACCATTACCTTGATTTTGATTCATAAAACAATATTACCAATCCTGGAGCTGGAAAAGCCTAACGACGACGCCGGTGTCGTGTGCCCCACTGAGGGAGACCCTTGTTTAACGCCGCCCAGGAGAGCAACACTCGGGGTACAGCGCCACTACTCTGGTGCTCACGAGAGGAAAAAGAAAAATTATATGAATTTGTTGTCGGGAATATTGGACAACAGTGGACACTGGTCATCTCCCCTCACCCTCGTTCACAATGAACTTGGTAATGAGGGGAAAATACAGTAAATGCTTGTTTCCACAGCAACTTGTCACCATTGTGTCCTCACATATGACGCCAGCCAGCCAGTTTGTCAGCTAAGCCAGGCGGCCGGCCGGAGTGGAGTGCTGGCTGGCCGGAATATCATCCAGGGATATTATCATAACACACACACACACACACGACGTATTCACAACAACGGTGTATAATGATGTAGGAATTACAAGTGCTTGTTCAATTATGCTGCAGCCATATGTTGATCATTACCGACCACGGCAGGTAGACGGCGCCAGGAACTCCGGTCTGTTCTTTCATTACCACCAACTACGGCTCTTACTCATTTAATACTTGTTTCTGTACAAGTCTGCCTGCCTGTCTGTCTATCAGTCAACTATCTTTCTGACCCTACTTTAAACTCTCCCCTACCCCCTTCGCACCCCCACCACACCCCACACCCTGGTACAACCCGTTACAAAGAGACGAGCTACATCACATCGCAACATAATTACTAATCAATACTTTTAATACCTGTAACGCATACCGAATCACAATTTTCACCGTGATGCATAAAATGATATAATATTCATAGGAAACATAATTGGGTTCAGGTTATTTTTTGGTGGAGGGGGGGGGGGGGAGGTCATGTCTGGTAAATACTTGGAATTTGCACTAATGCTGTAGGAATTTAGACTAGTGCTGCAGAAATTTTTAGACTAATGCTGCAGGAACTTTTAGACTAGTGCTGCAGGAATTTTTAGACTAATGCTGCAAGAATTCTTAAACTAGTGCTGCAGGGACTTTTAGACTAGTGCTGCAGGAATTTTTAGACTAGTGCTGCAGGAATTTTTAGACTAGTGCTGCAGGAATTCTTAGACTAGTGCTGCAGGGATTTTTAGACTAGTGCTGCCGGAATTTTTAGACTAGTGCTGCCGAAATTTTTAGACTAGTGCTGCAGAAATTTTTAGACTAGTGCTGCAGGGATTTAGTGCTGCAAGAACTATATGATAAGTTTAGATAATAACCAGGATAAATTTACTTCGTCTTATATAAGAACATAAGAATGGAGGAAACTGCAGCGGGCCTATTGGCCCATACTGGGCAGTCCCGTTTACACCCAACCCCTATTGCTCATATGAGCATCCAACCTATGTTTGAAGCAATTCAGCGTATTCGAGTTAATGATGATATTTGGTAACTTGTTCCATTCATCCACTACTCTGTTTCCAAACCAGTGTTTACCTATTTCACGCCTAAATCTAAATTTGTCCAATTTAAAACCATTGTTACGAGTTCGCTCCTGGTTGGATAATTTGAGTACCTTTGTAATGTCCCCTTTGTTTAGCCCTGCCTTCCATTTATACACCTCTATCAGGTCGCCCCTCGCTCTACGTCTCTCAAGGGAGTGCAAATTAAGATGCTTTAACCTGTCTCTATACTCAAGGTTCCTGATACCCGGGATTAGTCTTGTCATTCTCCTCTGGATTCTTTCCAAGGATTCTATATCCATTCTGTAATACGGTGACCAGAACTGGACTGCGTAATCCAGGTGTGGTCTCACAAGAGCAAGATACAGTTTTAGGATGACCTCGCTAGTCTTGTAACTAACACTCCTTTGTATGAACCCAAGTACTTTATTAGCCTTGTTACGAGCAAAAACACATTGTTTACTTGGCTTAAGGTTCCTACTTATCATTACTCCTAAATCTCTCTCGCAGTCGGATTTCTCTATGGCATCGTTGTTCATCTGGTATCTGGTTTCCCTGTTTACATTCCCTATACTGAGTACTTTACATTTGTCAATGTTGAATTTCATCTGCCATTTTTCAGACCATTCGAAAAATTTGTTTAGATCCTCCTGTAGTTTTGCCGAGTCCTCGTCAGATTTGATAACACGTCCTATTTTAGTATCATCAGCAAATTTACTTATGTTGCTGTCTATGCCGATATCTATGTCGTTTATGTATATAATAAACAATAATGGTCCAAGTACTGAGCCTTGGGGAACTCCACTTGTGACGTTGCTCCAATGGGACTTAGTGCCGTTAATGCTCACTCGCTGTTTCCTGTCCTGTAACCACGCCCTAATCCATTTAAGGATGTCACCTTTGATGCCATGAGCTTCTACCTTTCTAATTAGTCTTTCGTGGGGTACTCTGTCGAAGGCTTTGCTAAAGTCGAGATATACCACATCATAATTGTGCCCCTCGTCCACTGATTCGAAAACTGATGAAAAGAATGTTAATAGATTAGTTAGGCAAGAACGTCCGCTTGTGAAGCCATGCTGGGAATCATTGATCAATCTGTGCTTCTCCAGGTGATTTCGAATAGAGTTTGAAATGATTGCTTCCAGTAATTTGCCTACTATTGATGTTAGACTGATTGGGCGGTAGTTAGAGGATAGTGATCTATCCCCCTTCTTGAAGATCGGTATTACATTCGCTATCCTCCAGGATTCTGGTACTACACCTGTTTTTAAGGACATGTTAAACAACTTTGCTAAGGGCATACTAAGCTCTTCCTTACATTCCTTTAATACTCTGGCAAATATCTCATCGGGACCAGGTGACTTATTAGGCTTTAGTTTGTCTATTTGCTTACTAACATCGTTACTAGTCACTACTATCTCACTTAATTTGTTTTCTTCACTATCTCTGAATAGAGTCGGTGCCTCGGGTATCATGTTTAAATTTTCGCTGGTGAAAACTGTTGAAAAATATTTATTCAAATTATTGCTCATTTCTCCGTCGTTATCAGTGAGCTCGCCGGAGTCTGACCGTATTGGTCCAATCTTTTCTCGTGTTTTAGTTTGGTACATTTGGTAGAATCCTTTGGGGTTTGTCTTTGCCTCCCTTGCTATCCTTACCTCATTATTCCTCTTTGCTTTCCTTATCTCGGTTTTAACCCTACTCGCCAATACCCTATAATAGTCCCGGAGGTGAATTTCGCCACGATTTATCCTTCTACCTATAGCCTTCCTTTGGCCAATGATGTTCTTTAAATAATTATTTATCCATTTAGGGTCATTGTTGTTTGATCTGAGTTTTTTGTATGGTATGTTCTGCCTTTGTGCATTAAGTAACTCACTATTTAAATTGTCGTGGAACTCGGCAATCTCAGATCTCGTTATCAGGTCGGTGTCATCTGTCAGGTTCACGGCCAAGCGCGACACCCCCTCTCTTAGCTGCCTCTTTAAACTGTCAAAGTTTGCCCTTCTGAAATCTGGTACTTTAGTGGAATTTTCCTTACGTCTGCCCTGAAAATCTAACTGGAATCGAATTTCTTTGTGATCGCTGTTTGCAAGTTCGTTCCCTACCTCGACATTGCTAATGAGGTTTTCTCTGTTTGACAAAACTAAATCCAATATATTATTACCCCGTGTGGGTTCGGTTATATGTTGACTTAGGAAACAGTCCTGGATCGTCTCGAGAAAATCCTCTGATTCTGAGTTTCCCGTAAGGTCGGTCCAATCTATTTGGCCAAGGTTAAAGTCGCCTACTATACAGACTTTGTTGTGTATGGAAGCCCTGCGCATTTCATCCCAGATAAGTCGCTCATTGACTCTGTCAAGATTGGGGGGTCTATATATTACTCCTGTGATTAATTTTTCCCGACCGTCGCTTAATTCTATCCAAATTGTTTCTGTATTCCTCTCAGTTTTTATTTCCTTATTTATTTCACACTTCAGATTATCCCTAACATAGATTGCTACTCCGCCTCCTTTCCTGGTCTGCCTATCGGTATGGAACAGTTTGTAACCCGCAATTTGGTATTCGACTGGTAATTCACGTGTGTCTAGGTTGATCCATGTTTCAGTGAATGCAATTATATCGATTTCTTCTGTACATACCAAGGCCCTAATATCATCCATTTTGTTTCTCATACTTCTACTGTTCGCGTAATATACATTTAAGTTAGTCGTGTTCTGAGTCCTTCCCTTACCGCGTTTAGTTTTAAACTCCCTGTCTAATTTAGTTATGTCATCATTCCTAACACTATTTCCCTGTAATCTTTCGCCTTGTTTACCCGCTCCCACTGCAGTCTCCTCCACCCCCGTGCCCCTATGTTCTCTTAGCAGTTTAAAGACTTCGATATCTTTTGAACTGCCCCCTCTAGAGCCCCAGCCAGGGTTGCTACTCCATCCCTAGACAGGTGCACCCCATCCCTAGCATAAAGGTCCCTTCTGCCATAGAAGTTGTCCCAGTTGTCAATGAATGGGACTGATATTGACTTGCAATATCTGTCAAGACGGTCGTTAACACCAACCGCCCTTGACAACCATTCACTGCCAACTCTCCTTCTAGGCAGGACACCGCATATGATAGGGATCCCTCCCTTAGTCCTAATACGATCTATGGCTGCCTTGAACTTATCAAGAAGCTCCTCGCTCCTACACCGGCCAATATCATTGCCTCCTGCACTGAGGCAGATAATGGGTTTGTTCCCATTACCAGACAAGATATTGTCCATCCTGTCAATTATATCCCCCACCCCAGCTCCTGGCAAACACACCCTCATCCTATTTTTGTTTTTACCACAAAAGGCCCTGTCCATGTACCTTACCTGTGAGTCACCAACAATTAAAGTTTTTATACCTTCCTTGTCATCCCTGTCTGTACTAACGTCCAATTCGTCTATCAAGGGACTGAACGGGTTGGTACACTTAGCTGTTGTTGTCGTTGTTGTCGTATCCTTGGTGTGCTTCTTCACCAAAAGCTTTGTCTTCCCACTACTCACAATTTTCCACTCGCTTGATTTTTCGTCAGCCACTGGCTTTACTCGTCCAGCCTCTCCTTTTAACATCGCCAGCTCTTCCCTTAATTTCAAGTTCTCCAACTTGACCTTCGCCAATTCTTCAGTGGACCACTCCAGTTTGGTCACCAAACTCTCATACCCAAGACCGCACCTTGCTCTGGCCATATCTGATAATTATCCCTCCGGAGCTAACCCTGCCGTGACCTTTCCCCTAGTGAGGTCAGATAATGTCGTTCTAATGTAAGTGACAATTTCTTGGAATTTAGTGAAGACAAACAAACGGAGGGAAACGGGACAAACAACGCGACAAAACAAACAGACAAATTCAACAGGAAAAAACAATGTGGACAATAGAATAAACAAACCAAGACAACAAAACAAACAAAAACTAAATAAACAAACAAAACGATACGATAAACAAAAAAAATCAACATAGCAACAGAACAAACAAACGAAACAAATTTAACATAATAAATAAAACAAGAACAAATAAAACAATGATAAAACAAACAAACAAACAACGTATAAACAGGACAAACAACAAAACAATAACAGAGGTGAACTCGGCCATTGCTATACGTACACTACAGAGCGCGTCATAACAATTTCCGACCAGCCTGTTTGCCATACACGCTTAATAATTAAATCCCCAATAAGGAGGTGAGGGGGGAGGTGAGGGGAGGTGAGGGGGGGGGGGTAAGGGGAGAGGGGGGTAAGGGGAGGAGGGGGTAAGGGGAGGGGAGGGTGAGAGGAGGTAAGGGTGAGGGGAGGTGAGGGGGGTATGGAAAGGGGAGGGTGATGGGGGTAAGGGGAGAGGGGGGGGAGGGGAGGGGGAGGGTGAGGGGAGGGTGAGGTGAGGGGAGGGGGGTATGGAAAGGGGAGGGTGATGGGGGTTAAGGGAGAGGGTGGGTAAGGGGAGGGGAGGGTGTGAGAGGAGGTGAGGGGAGGGAATGAAGGATGAAATGGATGGGGAGAAAGGGAAGACAACATAATGAGAGGGGTTGGGGAGGGTAGGGTAGGGGAGGGTAGGGGAGGGGAGGGAGGGAGGGAGGTAAAGAAGGATTAAAGAGAGGCGAACATAATGAGATGGGGAAGAGAGAGAGAGAGAGAGAGAGAGAGAGAGAGAGAGAGAGAGAGAGAGAGAGAGAGTCCTTTGTGGTAGATATTTTTTACTTTCCGCCACACATCTTGTTCATTTGTGATAATAATTACTAGAGAAATGTTTATGCTATTATGCGGGCAAATGACTGATTAATTTTACATCCTCGCTTAGGTGTAAACACGTGAGGAATGAAGGACTCTCTCTCTCTCTCTCTCTCTCTCTCTCTCTCTCTCTTTGTACCAAACTTATTCTCATCAACATTAAGTATCAACAGTGTCATCAGTGATTACAAAGGCTCACCTAACTGGCCAGGTAAAGGGGAGGTGAACAGGTGTGTATGTTGGTCATGTTGACATAAAAGGAGGCCTGGGGGGGGGGGGGATGATGGGAGGGAGGGTTAGTGCACGGGGGGGGGGGCAGGGGAGGGGGAGAGGGGATGGAGGGAGGCAGCGAAGAGGAGGGAAGGTTGGAGGGTGGTGGGTGTCAGTAACCAGCCTGAATTCCCAATGTAATGCAACAATCTGTGCAACACAACCCAACACTGTAAACATATGTGCAACAAAATATAACACTTTATGTAATACGAAACTACTTTCAACAACAATCTACAGTATGTATCATCATTAAAGCTATGCAACACAACATTGTAACAATCTATGAAACACAACAACATTGCAGATAATACAGCGCCACAAAACACAACGAGAGTACACTCACAGTACAAGAGTACACTCACAGTACAAGAGTACACTCAACACAAGAGTACAGTCTTCACAAGAGTACAGTGTTCACAAGAGTAAACCCAACACAGGAGTGCACTCAACATAAGAGTACACTAAACACAAGAGTACAGTGTTCACAAGAGTACAGTGTTCACAAGAGTAAACCCAACACAGGAGTGCACTCAACAAAAGAGTACACTAAACACAAGAGTACAGTGTTCACAAGAGTACACAACACTACCCAGCGGTGGGATCAGTACAGTCACACACCACAAAGGATGCCATTGTCATTAATATTGCATGGCGGATTTTCCAGAATTCAGAGCGTGTACATACCCAATCCTTCGCTTACGTCATAAAGAAACATTCCCATTCCTATTTCTCGGTGTTTCAAAGCATGGCATTCCAGATGTTATATTCCAGGCTGAGGTTGTCCCAAGTTGGGAATTCCGGAAGAGGCTATACTTGGGATAAAACGTTCAGAGGTAACATGCTTGAAGGTAAAAAATAACCCACCCCAAGCCAAGTGCAACTAGCCGAGACAAGGGCACATTACGCCACTGCAGGGGAGGGTGGTGCCTGGAGCCGAGGGTTCGATTCTCCCTCCTACCTTATATTTAGACACATCTAGAGAGAGACAGTAATGGCTTCTAAAATCGCTTCCTACAACCTCCCTTCTATTTAGACTAATCTCCCAGACAGAGATGGATTCTAACACCTGTTTCTTCTGTCTATCCAGCCTCCAAGCTACTGTCTTTTGTCTCTGGTCTGTATATCAACACCCCCGTCCACTTTGATCATCATCACACGGTTATCAAACTATTACAAACAAAATACCAAACAAAAACATTCAGAATTAAAGGAATAAAACATGGTAGTAAATTTGAATAATTCACCTCTTTGTTTTCTGATAACTTGAAACTTTCATCTGATCGACTGTTGGCACTTTCGTCTCCCTCTTTTTGTTCAGCGCCACTGCCTTGTCTTGGAATATATGCATCCCTCGCTGAGCCAAACCCGCCCGTATATCCTTTGATAAAGTTATGGGGAGGAGGGACGCGGAGTACTAATGCTCTTTAACAGCAGTGGTGTGAGAGGGGCCTTGTTGCTCTTCTTGGCTCGGGATTCTCAAAGACTCTGCCGTAATTATTCTCCTAAACTAGAGACTAAAAAGTACCTAAATTTCAAGGTAGAGTTTCAGTGAAATTTCTACGCCATACTGGCTTTCATATTTATACCGTAGATTATGTAAGTTGGTTTAGACACGTTCTCACATTCACGATTTGTGAGTAAATTTTTAGAGTACGAAGCACTGAGAACCGGGACCCAGTGCAGGTAGGCGGGAAATAAGCATACGCGTTGGCGGGAAATAAGCGTAAACAAAAGCAAGCGAGAGCTGCGATTGGCTGTGGAGACCATGGAGAGCGCTTATTGGTGCTGGAGTGCTTGTATAAATACTGCTTATGAAAAACTCGTTCGAAAGAGCTTCGCGTTTTACTAAAATGTGTTAAAAAAATGCACAATTGTATTTCCGAGTTGAACTCTCAAACGGGGCGGGGAACAGCCCAGTTAAGTGTATTCAAGATGGAGGTAATAACAGCGCGCACACACACACACACACACACACACACACACACACACACACACACACACACAATTCTTTTCTAGTTTTTACAGAGTCTCATGAAGGTAAGTGTTGCGAGAGGAACCTGAATGCTTACGAGATACAAATGTAATAATCGAGCAACTAACGACAAGGAAGTCTCTTGAGGAGGATGAGAAGACAAATATAAGACGCATACGAGGTCAAGGATAACGATAATAAGAGAATGAAAAAGGTAAGAAAAGGAAGACACACAAAGGAACAGTCGTGTCGTCGCCTGAATAAAGTAGCGTCACGTCACGCATTATATTTACGTGTTATTTGTCTGCGTCGGGATTTTAAAGTCGAGTTGAGTTTCGGTGATTAGCAAGTCAATGCAACTCCGAGAAAGTTGTGCTTACAGCTTTCTCTACGAATTCCAAGTTGGAAATGAGTGCCCAAATAAGCCGGGGCCTGAGTTCAAAAAATGTGCTGTGAACTTTGACATTACGTCCAACAAAATCCAACTTTTAAAAATGTCCTGAAAAGGATCCAAAACAAACTTCCCGCAGGAATTTAGCACGGAGGAAAGGGATAAAAAGGCACGAGGCAAAAAGATGGCCAAAAAAAAGGGGTCAGATTTTTTTTGGTATTTCTATTCAGCTTCTAAATGCTACCCCCCCTCCCCCCTCTCTTCCTGAAAAAGTAATACTGAAAAATAAATAAATAAATAAAATAAAAAGTCTCTGGGACATCGAGCCTCGCCAGGTACCCGAATTGGACTCACCCCGGGCATAAACTTCTGGTATTACACTAGTGCCACTGTACTGCCAGGGTTGTTGACGCTGTAATGACTGATTAAGATGTGTGGTGCCTCCAGAGACAATATCTAAATAACAATATAAAGCTTTTTCCTGGGTGTTTATTAACTACACCTTAAGTCACCTCCACCCCAAACTGTACATTCAATTATATCAACAAGACTCCAGCCCTCACCTGACCTGACCTGACCTGACCTGACCTGCCACGAGGAGCGCAAGACTCTCCGCGTTTACTGCAAACTCCTGCCTCCCTCACTCCCACCCACCCACCTGGCTTCTCGCCCTCCCATCAGGCCTCCCGCCCTCCCACTTGGCCTCCTGCCCTCCCACACCTACCTATACACTCCTTCCGTATCCTCAACCACTGAACCTCTCGTCACGATACAAGGAACTGATGATCTCCCCTGCATCCTCAACACACAGGAGGAGGAGGAGGAGGAGGAGAGGGAAGAATTCAAATGAAGATTAGGAAATATGGGAGGGGACACAGACAAGAGAGAGAGAGAGAGGAGAAGGAAGAGAAGTAGCAAAAGTTACGAGGAGAAGCGAAGGGGGAAAGACAAGGAAGGGACAGGAGGCAGACGAAGATATGCAAGAGAAAGATGAGAGGAAAAAATAAAAAGCAGAAGGAGAAAAGAAACAGGAGAGGAAGGCAATGATAGGAGAGAGGAAAAGGAGAGGAAAGAGGAGGAAGAAGCCAGGGAAAAGATAAAAGAAGGAGCAAGAAGCCAGGGAAGAAAGAAACGAAGGAGGAGGAGGAGAAACACTAAGATAGGAGAGAGGTAAAAGAAGCCAGGGAAGAGAGAAAAGGAGGGGGGGGGGGTGGAGAAGGAGGAAGAGAAAGGAAACATCATAACTGATCACACAAGGGTGGATGACAGGAGGAGGAGGAGAAGGAGAGGGAAGAAGAAGAGGAGGAGAAGGAGGGAGAAGAGGAGAAAGAAGAAGAGAAGGAAGAGGAGGAGAAGGAAGAGGAGGAGAAAAAAGGAAGAAGAAGAAGAGAAGAAATAAGAAGAAGAGGAGAAGAAATAAAAAGAGGAAGAGAAGAAATAAGAAGAGGAGGAGAGAGAAGAAGAAGATGAGGGGGAAGAGGAAGGTCACGTTACCCCCCACAAAGGAGCAACACAGAGGGATGGAGTTCTCACGTCACCAGCTGCAATAATATACAACGTGGTGAGGATGTTCCAACTCTTCACTCTGAGTGTCTGTAAGTCGCTTGTATGTATGTATGTATGTATGTATGTATTTACGTATGTATGTATGTATGTATGTATGTAAGTGTGCGTGTGTATGTATGTGTAATGATCATATATATAGGTTACCATTCCCATTAATTCCCCCCCCCCCCCAAAAAAAAAACAATATATAATTTGACCATGAAAATATTAATCTTGTCGTAAAAACAAAAAAAACAAAAATCTCCATCACACATTAAAATTTTTAGTAAACAAAACTGAAGTCAGGAAAGAAATCAACAAGAACTTAACTCCCCAGGAAAATAATATCGACTATCGGGACTTGAGAGAGACAGAGAGAGAGGAGAACTTTGAAATCAATCAGATGCCACCGTGTGAGATTCAATTTGCATGTAAAATACAGCGAGAGTAAATAAGTGAAGGGGAAAATTAACAGAGGGTGAGATGCTGAGGGGAGATCTGCTGGGAGGGGAGGGGAGGGGAAGGGAGAGGGGAGAAAGAGCGGGAGAGATGAGAGGGAAATACAGAAGGAGGGGTGGGAGAGAGGAAGGGAAATAAGAGAAGGGAGAGATGGGGGATAGAGGAAATAAGAAAGGGAAGAGAGGGTGTAAGGGGAGGCAGAGAAACAGAAAAGGGAGGGAGGGGAAGGGGTTTAAAGAAGTGAGTGAGAGAGGGAGGGATGGAGGTAAGGAAATTGAGAAAGAAGGAAAGGAAGGATGAAAGAAATATAGAAGGGAGAAAGGGATGGAAGAAGGGAAAAAAAAGGTATGTAAGTATATGAAGAAGGAAGGAAGGAAGGAAGGAAGGAAGGAAGGGAGGGAGGGAGGGAGGGAGGAAGGAAACATAGGGAAAGAGAAAAAGAGAAAATCAAGATATAGAGACAGCATCCCAGCACACCCTCCCAACACACACACACACACACACACACACACACAGTATAACCCGGAACGATATGAGTACGTGTAGCGGAGACATAAGACGAATCCCCCCCCGAGCTGTCTCAATCCCTTCCCACATCTGCGGTAAAGACGAAAATCCCAGCGTAAAACTCAAGTTAAGCATCATAAAGCGACTTGACTTTAGGAGGAGTGGGAGTTGGACTGGGTGAGACAGAGGGCCGGGTGAGACAGAGGGCCGGGTGGTAGGAGGGCCGGGTGGTAGGAGGGCCGGGTGGTAGGAGGGCAGAATTTGTTTGAGTAAGTGTAAAGTTTAGATTGTTACCTCACAGCATCTTCTTTCACTATTTAATTGGATACCTCACCTTCAACTAATCTTCCTCATTATCTATAAACATGTGGATATATATCATAGACATAATAAATAAGTTACATTAGAGATATATACGAGTAACCTCAAGCATTAAACAAAAAAATAACCTTTGAGTTAACCTTTAAATATATTCCAGTATGAGACTTGTTAAATTTGGGGGGTAATGATACGCACGCACGCACGCACGCACGCACGCACATTATACTGATATCCGTAAAAGAACTACTACCTGTATAATAAGGTGTTAATAATCATAAATAGCAAGGCGGCTATTAGCGTCTATCTGAGCTATTAATACTCTGTATAAATGAATACTTCTATATAAACTAGGAACACGTAATAAACACAACCACTATACTGTACCCTATAGTGTGTCATGTAACAGTGTACTTGTGTTCAGTGGGGTGTAACGAGTGTAGTCGAGCAGTGTAGGGCGTCATCCCTCTCGTGGGGCCTCAACTAGTGTTTATACTTACCAGCACGCACACACACACAGTATCACCTCCTCCAAACAAGTAATATTCATCAGTACATTTTAGCTACCCTCACCCAGGCCTTCCTTACCTCACAGACCAGCTAGTGTGTGTGTGTGTGTTTTGCCCTTCTCTCCGCCTCCTCACCCGAGTGTGTGTGTGTGTATGTGTATGGGTTTTGCCCTTCTCTCCGCCTCCTCACCCGTGTGTGTGTGGGTTTCCTCGCCCATTTATCTTATCATTACATACACCCTCCTGTGATTTCATCCATGAACAAAAACAAAGCAAAAATTACACATTATGTATCCATACGCAAGCTCCATACATGTATTATGTATCATTAATTACTTTCATTTCACTTCGTAACATGTCATTCATACATAGTGTCATACGTGCATGTATACTTCCATATTGTGTTACCTCTTCTATGTACATAAGAACATAAGAACATAAGAAAATAAGGAGTCTGCAATAGGCCGGTTGGCCTGTGCATGGCAGCTCCTGTCGAGAGTTACTACCACTCCCTATCATCCATGAATCTATCTAGCCTCCTTTTGAAACTTTCCAGAGTTCCCGCACTTACTACAAAGTTGCTAAGCTTGTTCCACTCGTCCACCATCCTATTTGTGAACCAGTTTCTTCCTATCTCCCTCCTAAACCTAAACTTGGATCCGTTGCTCCGAGTCCGATCCTGCTCGGATATTATAAGAACTTTATCTATATCCCCTTTATTGATTCCTTTCACCCACTTAAATACTTCAATCATATCTCCCCGCACTCTTCGTCTTTCTAGGGAATGCAAGTTAAGTTTCTTTAACCTATCCTGATATGGAAGGTTTCTAAGTCCCGGAATCATTTTTGTCATTCTTCGCTGCACCGACTCTAGTGAATTTATATCCATTCTATAATAGGGGCACCAGAACTGAACCGCATAATCGAGGTGCGGCCTAACTAGCGCAAGATATAGTTGCAATAAGACCTCTGCACTCTTGTTACTTACACTTCTAGATATAAAACCCAATATTCTGTTTGCCTTATTTCGAACATTCACGCACTGTTTTCTAGGCCGTAGGTCCGGGCTTACAAGTACCCCTAGGTCTCTTTCACAAGTCGACTTCTCTAGGTTGATGTTGTTAAGGCTGTATACATTATAAGTATTTGTTCTTCCAATACTAAGTACGCTGCACTTGCTGGTGTTGAATTTCATTTGCCATTTTTCAGACCACCCCTGCAGTTTATTTAGATCCTCCTGTAATGCATTTGCATCCTGCCCTGAATTAATCTGCCGCCCTATTTTGGTGTCATCCGCAAACTTGCTTATGTCACTGCTGATCCCAGTATCTAAACCGTTTATGTAGATTATGAACAAGAGTGGGCCTAGTACTGACCCCTGGGGAACCCCACTGGTTGCACGGCCCCACTCAGATTTAACACCATCTACGCTGACCCTCTGCGTTCTATCGGTGAGCCATGATTTTATCCAATTTAAAACTTTCCCCTCGATACCATGAGCCTTAATTTTTCTCAGAAGCCTCTGATGCGGTACTCTGTCATACGCTTTGCTAAAGTCTAAGTAATTAACGTCGTAATTTCCGTCATTATCTACTACCTCGAAGACTTTCCTAAAAAACGTTAGCAGATTTGTTAGACAAGATTTTCCCTTTGTAAACCCATGTTGAGAGTCGTAGATTAATTTGCTTTTCTCTAGATGCGATCGGATGCTCTCTGCTATAATTGATTCAAGAAATTTCCCCACTACTGACGTCAAACTGATCGGCCGGTAATTTGACGCTGATGCTCTGTCTCCCTTTTTAAATATGGGTACTACATTCGCCTGTTTCCACAACTCTGGCACAACTCCCGTGTCTAATGATTTTGTAAATAAGTTTACGAGGGGTCCGCTAATCTGTTCCCTACACTCTTTTAAGACTCTAGGAAAAATTTCATCCAGCCCTGAGGATTTTGTGTTCTTTAGTTTATTTATCTTCTTAAGAACATCCTCTTTTCTGATAGTGATATTCTTTAATTTCTCTTCTTCCTTTCCCTTAAATATCAGTTCCACCTCCGGAATTTCATCTCAAATTTCTTCTGTGAAAACTGATAAGAAGTAGCTGTTCAATGCTTTGCTCATGTCTTCACTGCCATTTATCAATTCTTCCCTCCCTGACTTTAAAGGCCCAACTTTGTCCTTGACCTTTGTCCTATATACCTGGAAATGTATAATTAAGAGGTCAAAATATACAAACACCAATGGTTCTTCAAGACGTCAAAAATACACATTAATGCACAAATACACATTAATATACAACATACAACAGCGCATGTACATTCTGTTCATTTAGTTTAAGTGTTTGGTAGGAGTGAGTCAGCGGGAGGCCCATGCTGTAAATAACCTCCCACACCTCCTAAAATATTACCCTAGAGACTCCAACGCCTCCCAAGCCTCTACTTTCCATGGCGTAGTGTTTGGCCTCTACCTCCCATGGCAAGGAGTTTGGCCTCTCTACCTCCCGTGGCCTGGATATTATTCTCTACCTCTCGTGCAGTAGTGTATGGTAGCGGCTATATTATAAGACCTTGAGTCTAATTTATTCACTACCTTGTCTTATTCCCCTTTCGTCTTTCATTCCTCTTCCTTTCCTTATTCCTCGTCTGTATTTCATTCTTCTTCCTTTCCTCTCATTCTCCTTTCTTGTTCTTTCAGTTCCTTTCATCCTTGTTTTTCATACCTGTAGTTATCATTCTTCCTCCTGTTCCCTTATTCATATTTATCATACCTTTATTCATCATTCTCCACGTCTAGGCATGTTCTTCCCGTCCCTGCCATCTCCTCTTTCTGTTATACATGTCTTTCTTTACCTTTCTTAAGTGACCTTCTTGTTACGTTTCTTTCATCACTTTCAATGTCTCATTAACACACACACACACACACACACACACACACACACACACACGTTGCTGGGGTCTTTGCTATTGACACTGGAAGTAAATCACTATTACAGGCTGTTGCTAGGGCCGTGTTCAGCCGTGCTCTGTGATTGGTTGAGGCGGGTGTGTGGGGAGGAAGGGGATTGGTTGGTGAGGGGGGGTGAGGGAGGGGGGTGAGGGAGGGAGGGGGGTGAGGGAGGGAGGGGGGTGAGGCCTTAAGGAGGGGAGTATGAGAGGAGATAAAGTAGAGATGTTGAGGTAAGAGAATAACGACATAAAGAAGGAAGAGTAATGAGAAATGGATAATATAAAGATGCAAATGAAAAGGAAATAATCAGAATAGAAAAGGGATTAGGAGAATAAATGATAGAGTGTCTGTGTGTGACTTAGAATCATGAATGAGTTCTTTACTACAATGTTAAACAACAGCGGGCTTAGTGCAGGGATTCGCCAGTCTCGTGTGTGTGTGTATGCACGTGTTTCTGTGTGTGTGTGTGTGTGTGTGTGTGTGTGCGTGCGTGCGTGTGTGTGTGTAAGCATTCCATTCACAAACACTGCCAAGAATATACTAAACGTTCATACACTTACTAATACATTCACTACGTACTCACAATTATACCTGTACTAATTCATTCCAATATGTACTCAAACGTTCATACATATACAACTGTTTCAATGTACTACGAGGGATGTAACAATAAGTCCATAAGGTATATATAGTGAATAATTAATTCAAATATTACCATAATGCACTAATAGCTTCATATACCAAGTGACGGAGATGAACGAGTATGGTAGGGTGGGGTGAGGGTGTGGTAGGGTGGGGCTGAGGGTGTGGTAGGGTGGGGTGAGGGTGTGGTAAGGAGGGGTGAGGGTGTGGTAGGGAGGGGTGAGGGTGTGGTAGGGTGGGGTGAGGGTGTGGTAGGGTGTGGTAGGGTGGGGTGAGGGTGTGGTAGGGAGGGGTAAGGGTGTGGTAGGGTGGGGGTGAGGGTGTGGTAGGGTGGGGGTGAGGGTGTGGTAGGGAGGGGTGAGGGTGTGGTAGGGAGGGGTGAGGGTGTGGTAGGGAGGGGTGAGGGTGTGGTAGGGAGGGGTTGAGGGTGTGGTAGGGAGGGGTTGAGGGTGTGGTAGGGAGGGGTGAGGGTGTGGTAGGGTGGGGTGAGGGTGTGGTAGGGTGGGGGTGAGGGTGTGGTAGGGAGGGGTGAGGGTGTGGTAGGGTGGGGTGAGGGTGTGGTAGGGTGGGGTGAGGGTGTGGTAGGGAGGGGTGAGGGTGTGGTAGGGTGGGGTGAGGGTGTGGTAGGGTGGGGTGAGGGTGTGGTAGGGTGGGGTGAGGGTGTGGTAGGGAGGGGTGAGGGTGTGGTAGGGAGGGGTGAGGGTGTGGTAGGGAGGGGTAAGGGTGTGGTAGGGAGGGGTAAGGGTGTGGTAGGGAACGGGTAAGGGTGTGGTAGGGAACGGGTAAGGGTGTGGTAGGGAGGGCCCAGAGTGTGGTGTGTTCCCCAGACCAGACCTCGCTGTTGGCTGGGGATACGTAAGGTCTGAGTTCATCTTACTTATCCTCAAATTAATTGCTGCTACTGTGTGTGTGTGTATGTGTGTGTGTGTACATTAAAGTTCTAGTAACCGTGTGCATAAATGAAGAGAGAGAGAGAGAGAGAGAGAGAGAGAGAGAGAGAGAGAGAGAGAGAGAGAGAGAGAGAGACCAATTTTTTCTCTACACCCTAAATTATCTTCCCACAACCACACCTTGTATTAACACCTCTGCATCAACCACACCTTAGAATTACTTTCCCGCAACCACACCCTGTATTACACCTCTCCATTAACCACACCTTAGATTTACTTTCCCGCAACCACACCATGAATAACAGTTCCATCAACCACATCTTGGATTACATTTCTCCCGGCATTATGTTCGTTTTCTATTACACCCCCAAACATTTATGGCTGACTAATCTATTTTATACTTCACAAAACACAATACTTAATTCTCCACTGCTATACGTCTTAGTCGATGTCCCCTTGTTCCATTCTAATCTAATTTCCTTTGTCGTATTTTCCTCTTTCTCTCTCTGTCTCTGGGTTAGTGTTTCATATTTAGTCTTATTTTCTTATTAGTCAGATGTACGCCTTTTAAAACAGGAGAGAAAGATGTCGTAGGTAACAGTAGGAGCCGTTGAAAGAGTAACGAAAGTAACGGTACTAATGGGAGAAACGGTATAATCAACAGAAGACAACGATGAGAGCGGTATAGGTAAATCAACGGTAATGGCAAGGACACTAATAGAAGGAAGGTGTCAGCAGTAAACGTAACAACAGGAGAGCATTCGTATTAAATCACACAACGAAGAAGAAGAAGAAGAAGAAGAAGAAGAAAAGAAGAAAAAGGAAGAAGAAGAAGAAGAATCTGCAGCAGGAGGAGAGCATCAGTGGGGGGTCCAGGTTTCTTGCGCGTGGTCCTGACAGGCCTTCCCGTGCATATGAAGACAAAGAGATCTGATGCCTTGCTCAAGGGCACACAGATGCAGGGGCCCCCAATTCATCAGTCAAGCTTAGTTCCTTAAGGGTCATCACTCATGCAGGTCCCACGGGAGTCTAGTCCTTATGGCGCCCCTGATTGGACGCCTCGGCGGGGTCCCTCTAGAGCACATGATTGTCTTGGAGTTGTTATTGTTCTTCATTTTTCTTTTTAATTATTTATTTTTCTTAATCTATAATGTAGCGCTCAGGGAGGCTGGGGGTCCACTACACAACGACGACTTTACCGTAAGCGGGAATGACGAGGTCCTCTCCGTCTTGTGTCTCTTGCTGCCGACGTTTTCAGTTTCATCACAATTTCTAAGACCCGAGGACGCTGTTTTGGCGACCACGGGAATAAAGTTGGAGGAAGTGGAGAAAATCAGGTTATTTGTCTCTTTCCTGCCACGGACCTTACGGAGAGGGAGAGAGGAAGGGGAGGGGAGGGGGAGAGACTACGAACTCGTGAGTCTCTCCTCCTCCGTTTAGTGCAACAAAGAAGAGAGCCGGAGGAGAATCACAGTACACACAGAATCGGCTCCGTTTTCATTAATGGCGCAGAAGGGGGCTTCCCGCTTTCTCTCAGGCCTGGGCTGCCTTGTTGAAAATTTGATGTCCCTCCTCACCTCTTCGGGGCAAGTGTGGCATTTAGTGTTCCAGGCAGACTAAAGCAGAGAGCAGGAAGGTGATTTCTGCTCGTCTTATTGCGGTCATCGAGTCACTTCTACAGATTATACCGGGGGGAAAATACTGTCCAGTCATATACTCTTCCTTCAAGCGTCGGTGGAGATGTGGTTCCTGAAGGTGAATGCAGCGAGGTAGAGATGTAAACGTCTGGCACGGAAGAGGAGGAGTAGTAGTAAGATCATCTCGTACCTCGTGATTGGGGACAACAACAGACACAAACACTCCTAAACGAACTACCTGGAGTGAGTTGGGGTATCAGAGACAGTCGAAACACTCTATAGAGTCTATACTAACAATACCAGTGATGAAGTCAACGTCGTCGTCTCCCCTTCCCGTGTACTTCTGTTTTCTGTATGTGAACTTTATCGCCTCGCCGGTGTGTATTGGAAAGGGAACTTTGCCAATCACTTACGTCAACTCAAATACGAGAGCTTTTCTTGCACTGCTAAACTTATTCTCAGAGAGTCTATATCAATACCTAACCTAAATATAACCTTGGTTGATTATAAAAGAGAAGGTAAACAATAACTGAAAAAAATAACAAAGAGCGATAAATGTAAGTAAGTCATTTGTATACACGTATTTAAGTGATAAAATTAATTGAGGTGAACAACACATCGATGATCTTACCTGTAAAACACCTCTCATTAACTACTACTTGCATTCAGTGTTTGTCTGTAGTGGTTTTGGACATGTACAATTGTGTGTGTGTGTGTGTGTGTGTGTGTGTTATATTTGAGGTGCTCTCTCTCTCTCTCTCTCTCTCACACACACACACACACACACACACACACACACACACGACGTAATCGTAGTTTTAATATAACAGAAGTTATCCACACCACCATAGACCTATCCTTACGTAGTGACAGTCCTAAATAGTCCAATTCTGATCGAAAAAATTCCAATAAGATAATAAACATGCCTCGTAGTTCCTTTCTCAACTAATCCAGAATACAAATTGCATCACCCCTAAGAAAGTCCCTCTTACACGCCCCTTTACATGTATAAGTCAAGCACTAAAAATAAAGATTTATTGAGAGAGTCCCCACTGGCCACGTGAGCCCGAATTTGAATAAAAATAAATAAATAAATACAACTTCCATCTAATACAATAAGCATCCATCAGTCATATCAGCAGAGGCGAAGAACGGGCTACTACAAATGCAGCCAAAAAGACATTAATACTAGACAACATTACTCCATAGCTCCTCCCGCCCGTCTCCTCCCGCCCGTCGTCCTTGTGCTCGTAGCCTAAGCTGTCTTCCACGAAATAGTTCACCCGATGGCGGAATAATTTACAGACCTCACGGCCTCATTATAGAACTTGTGCACGACTCGTCTCACCTGTTGGACCTCCTCCCAGTGCTATTATATCCCCCCCCCCCCCCCAAATACTTTAGTAAATGACTTTTCGATGCTGGGTGGTACGGGAGCAAACACGGGTCATTAGGGTGGGGTGGGTGGGAGGGTGGGGTGAGTGGGTGGGGGGGTGTGATGGGTGTGGGGTGGGTGTGGGGTGGGTGGGTGGTCTAGCTCCTCCTTCATCTACTATACAAATCACGTGTGAGGGCGACATGAAGCAAGCGGCGGCGGCGGCGGCGATAGGGAGGGAGGGAGAGGGGGGGGAGGGGAGTAGAGGTGAGAGACGAAGGTGTGTATGGGAGATGATTTGCAATAAAGGTAAAAATGGCGGATGAAGACGAAAAGAAAATAACTACAGGTATAATAATAAAAAAAAAGATAAAAGGACATACACAAGGAATAAGTAAAGAAATAATCAAAGTAAAGTTAGCAATAAAACAACAACGTATGAACACAAACAACATTCAGAACAATAAAAGAGCTTTAAGTTACATAAGAAAACACACACACACACACACACACACACACACACAGTCAGCTGGTTCTGTGTGTTTTCTTCCCATAAGATGATATACGAACCACTTCCTTCTTGGCTCTCTCAGACTAACATTACAACAGACACTCACAACATTCAATTAAATAAATTCTTCTCTGATTAAACTTTCCTACTTTTACTGTGTCGAATTTAACTGAAGTGTCTTTTTTTTACTCAAAACTTTTCCTTGTTCTTAATCCTGTTCGTTAATTGTGATTATTAGTTTTTCATCATCATCACCAATAGTAGTAGTAGTAGTAGTAGTACATTAAATTTTTTATTGTTATTATCATTCGTTTTCATTATATTTGACTGTAATTCGTCCATTTATTTGTACTTTATAATGTTATTACCATTTTTCACATTCTCCCTAATTAGCGTATCTTATTTAACATGTTATATCCATTTATTATTGTTATTCACTATATATTTCTACCCATTTATCGTTAAAGTCATCTCTTCTTCTTTATTGATTATTCACATTTTATACATTTCCTTATACTGATTCTTTCTGTTGTTTACTACTTTTCTTTAATAAATTACTATTAATTTTTTCTTTTTCTTCTACGTCTTCCTCTCTTCATATATCGTCATTCCTTCACCCATATTGCTGTTTCCATCTACATCTTTCCCTCTTCATTTATCATCCCTCATTCACCCACAAATTTACCACCATTATTGCTTTTCCATCTACATTTTCCCCCTTCTTCATTTATCATCATTCCTTCACTTCCTTTACCACCATTATTCCTGTTTCCATCTACATATTACATCTTTATTTATCATATCTTCTCTGTGCATATATTTACCTCCTACGGTGTAAAATATTCCCCCCCCCCCCCCCTATTAAATTCCTCTATGGTAGCAGACAGGAACGGACCCAGGCCAAGTTTTAGTCAAGTAAACAAACAGGTTCCTAGTCTATCGATTCCAATTCCAAGTTGCAGGTCGTCGTCGCTTGGCCATTCCCGATAGAAGGGGACGGAGAAACAAAGAGAGAAAGAGAGAGAGAGAGAGAGAGAGAGAGAGAGAGAGAGAGAGAGAGAGAGAGAGAGAGAGAGAATGACGAGACGAGAAAATGTGTGTAGGAATAAGTAACGTTAAATCCCCAAGACCAAAATTATAGTAGTTAGGGAGGGCCGAGAGGAGGCGGAGGGGCGGGAGGAGGCGGAATGGGGGGGGGGGGGGAGGAGACGCAACATGACAAAGGAAATAACAGGAGGAAAAAATGTACGCATTGTAACACCTGCTAACACGGAAAAGGGGGAGGACAGCAGGCATAATAAAGCGGGAGGAACAGGAGGGAGGAGGGTGTAAGGAAGGGAGGGAGTAGAGGCGTGAGGAGGGAGTAAGGGGCGTGAGGAGGGAGGAAGGGGCGTGAGGAGGGAGTAAGGGGCGTGAGGAGGGAGTAAGGGGCGTGAGGAGGGAGGAAGGGGCGTGAGGAGGGAGTAAGGGGCGTGAGGAGGGAGGAAGGGGCGTGAGGAGGGAGTAGGGGCGTGAGGAGGGAGTAGGGAGGGAGGGACAATGAAGGGGTGAGGGGGGACCAGGCATTAGGGAGATAAACTACTAGTGTGTGTAAGAGAAAATCGATAGTTAGTATGTTTTGCTTAACGACACACTTTCTCTCCCCACACCCCGAGTCCTCTCTCCCCACACCCCTTCTCCCCGTCTATCTCTCCCCATCTCTCACACCTCTTATCTCCCCACCTTGACTCCTCTCCCCACCCCCTTTCTCTGTCCCCTCTATCATCTCCACTCCATTCTCACCCTTCACTATCTCCCCACTTCCCCTGTCACCCTTTATCAGCTCCCCTTCCCCATTATTACCTCCCCTGCTCTTCTTACCCCCACCCCTCTCATTTTTTCTCCCCTCCCCCACTACGCCCTTTGTTGCACCCTCTTCTTATACAACCTCCACCCCCAGATGCTACTCCCCATTTCAGAACCCTTTCCCTCTCTTTCTTCCCCTTTCCATCCTCTGCATTTCCTTTCTCCTCAATCCCTCACCCTTTCTCGTGTTCCTTTTCCTCCTCTTCCACATCCTATTTCTTTCGTACACCTGTTCTGGGTTTTTCTTTCCCCTTCCTTATGCTCCCCATCTCTGTCTCTCCTCCCCACATTCATTCCCTTCTTCCCCGTCCCTTCATCTGCTCTTTCTTACTTCCCCTTACCCAGTCCCACTCTATCCTCAACCCCTTCCCTTTCCACATCCCCCCAGACAACCTCTCCCCTCACCCAAGAACACTATCACAACCCCTACCCTCACCTAACCCCCCCAACCCTCACCCCCACCTCAACCCAATCCTACAACCCATCCCTACACTAACCACAACCCCCACCTCAACCATCCCTGACAATATTGTGGGTCGGAGCGGGCAGTTGAACACAAGAGGTGGGCGGCCGCAAGCATCTCCCCCCCCCCCCCCCCCGTCAGGAATGTGTTGTATCCCATATTTGTGGATCGCTTAAGTCCGTGTTTTCCCTTCAGTAATATTCCCTGATCTCACGAGCTTCAAATTCCTCCGGGTTACAGGTTGGCTGGTTGGTTCTCCGCTACGTCAAATCCTTAGATGATGATGATGATAATAATGTGGTCTATGTTAGCTTTTTGAAGTACTTTGAAAACTAAAATAAGATAAAAAATACATATAAAGTCTTTGATGGTTTATGTGTTACATCAAGAACTATCTTATGGTGAATATATATAGTTACATAAATTTACTACCAATAATATATACAAGGAACATTTAATATAGATATACTGTATATAAATAAACAACTCCCCCCCCCCCCCTCCCCCCAAGGCTTCACGATACACCAGAACCAATGTTTACACTTGAGATTTCTTACATTTATACTTGGCTTTTATGGCCTTATCTGCTGGAGTGAGAGGGTCTCCTGACGGGGCCGCGGGCAGCCTCCTTCACCGGTCAGACTCCTCCCAAAGGCCCACCGCCCCCGATTTTCAAAAAATTCCTACGTTAACTTTTCCCTCACCAGATATGTAGGAATGTATCTAATGGTTCACTGAGATTCAAACTTAAACATGACGGCCAAAATAACCTTGAAATTTTATATAAGACTGGACCAACTCTCACATTCTCAAAAAAATGTTAGGAGTACTTTGGTCTTCATACTGCGACGTGTCTAGTTGTGGTTGAGTCTATGAGTGTCGGTAATAAGAGTCCTAACGTCCTTTGAGGAGTCCTATGTGCCCGCAACTCAGATCATGGGTGTGGGTTTTGAGTCCTCACACGTCAAGTCCTCTGTGTTCTATGTATGCTAGCGTTGGTTGGTGGGCGTGTGGTGTACATGTGGTTGGGGTGTGGTGTGTAGTGGGCATGTCGTATCTGGTAGTCGTGTATAGTGGGCGTGTCGTACGTGGTGGGCGTGGAAGGAGGTCGGGAAGAAGAACAAGTGGTGTGGTTATCATGACCGGGGAAGGGTCGTGCTGGGGCAGTATTATCACAGGCCGACGTCCATTGGTATGCGCTCACCCACCCTATCATAAAGGCCACGGAAATAATAATGACTGCTCCAACGTGTTGCTCTGGGCCTGGCTGGGAGGGTGAAGAAACGAGGGAGAGTTAGGGAGAGAGGGAGTTAGAGTGAGGGAGAGGAAAGGGGAGAGAGGGAGTTAGAGTGAGGGAGAGGAAAGGGGAGAGAGGGAGTTAGAGTGAGGGAGAGGAAAGGGAGTTAGAGTGAGGGAGAGGAAAGGGGAGAGAGTAAGTGAGGAAGAAAGAGAGATAGAGAGAAAGAAGTAATGAGAGTAAGTGAGAGGAAAAGAGAAGAATAGGTGATTTTGAGAGAGAGAGAGAGAGAGAATGGCAGGTTGAGACATACATACATACATACATACATACATAAACATAACATACATTACATACAAACATACGTACACCAAAAATTACCCTCAAATCCCCTTTAACCACACGTCACCCCCTTCAGTTAACCTCCCCCCCCCCCCCCAATAAGTCACCCACCCACCTCCCTTCTTCCTCAATCACCCATTCTCCACCTCCCCCCTTAAACACTTACCCTTAGTTAAAACTTCCCTTTCCACCCCCCCCCCCCAAGTTAATGTCTTCTACCAGACCAATGTGGCTCATTTTATCACCTACTTACATACAATAAAACTCATCTCTCAAGTGAGCAACAGTTTAATAAGATTGGGCCCAACGTAGCAGTGTGGGGGTGGGTGTTCATGTTAGGAGATAGGGGTGGGGTGGAGATGGGGGGTAGGGTGGGGAGGAGGTGGGGGTAGGGCGGGGTGGAGGTGGGGGTAGGGTGGGGTGGAGATGGGGGTAGGGTGGGGTGGAGATGGGGGTAGGGTGGGGTGGTGATGGGGGTAGGGTGGGGTGGAGATGGGGGTAGGGTGGGGAGGAGATGGGGGTAGGGTGGGGTGGAGATGGGGGTAGGGTGGGGTGGAGATGGGGGTAGGGTGGGGTGGAGGTGGGGGTAGGGTGGGGAGGAGGTGGGGGTAGGGTGGGGAGGAGGTGGGGGTAGGGTGGGGAGGAGGTGGGGGTAGGGTGGGGTGGAGGTGGGGGTAGGGTGGGGTGGAGGTGGGGTGGTGTGGGGAGGTGTTGGTGTGGGGAGGTGGTGGTGTGGGGAGGAAATGGTGGATGGGGAGGAGAATGGAAGGGGCATTATATTTGTCCATACCAGTTCTATAGTAAGTCGGTTCTAAAGGTGGTTGGTTCTGTAGTACACCGGTTCTCCTGTACACCACTTAAGTCTTAAGGATTACAACATTTCATCAGTACAACGGTTCACCAGTACAGATCACCAGTACAACGATTCACCAGTACAGATCACCAGTACAACGGTTCACCAGTACAAGAGATCACCTGCCTATCAATCACCCGGTTGATAAGCTGATGGGTGTAGGAGGATTGTCTCTATAAACCTTAATATAAGTTAAGTCAATTGTCAGGAGTTGATACGTTCATTCAACTGTTTTTTTGGTGTGTGTGTGTGTGTGTGTGTGTGCGCATTCGTGTGTGTGCGTGTGTGTGTCCCCTAATTCTACACTAGTCCATCACAAATACACACACACATGCGCGTACACCCATACTGGACGCGCATGTGTATGTATTCCTCTGGATTTGCTTTAATGTACAAAGTTGGCTAATTTCCGCCAAAGTCAATTTTCCGGGCGAGCAGACCAAGAAGTTAGCAGTAGGTGGCGCAGCAGGTGATCCTCTGATCCCCTGAGGACACTTGTAGCCCCCACACCACCACCACCCTGACCACTACTACTACACTGACCACTACTGCCATTACCACCACTACCCTGACTACTACTACCACTACTACTACTCACCACTATTACCATTACTCTGACCACTACTACTACTACCCCCACACCTCCACTACCCTGCCCACTACTACTACCTCCACCACCATTACCCTGACCACTACTACCACTACCCTGACCACTACTATCACTACCACCACTACCATGACCACTACTACCCTGATCCACTACTAAAACTACTCTGACCACTATAGCCACACCTTCGCCAGCATTTAATTACCTTAATATTAAATATCCTAATACATAAGTAGCTATCCTATCTGTGTTAAATTAGTTGAGCCGCAGATCCATGCGGCATTCAGTGACTGTAGCCTCATAGTCAATATCTGCAGCAGTTGTCGGAGTTGGGGCAGAAGCTCTCGTTCCCCTGAGGCAGAGTAAAGCCGACCGAAGGAGAGAGAAAGACAGTCGACATCTCATCCAGGCTGTAACATAACTTCTGGGCTGCTGCTTCTGTTCGGAGATCACCTCCACGAGTCTGGCGTAGAAACATCTTGCACTTGGTCCCATCCTACCAGAGGTTGTGAACACTAGAGGAGAGAAGATGCCTTGATCAATGTTTTGAATTCTCTCCCCATATGCCCTTCTCTTGTCGTTCTCGTTCCTCCTATGTGCAGCATCGAGAGCTAGGTTACGGTGACATGCGGCCATGGGATAAAAAATCCTTATGTTGAAGAAAGCTCGCTGTCCCCGCGTCCAGAATCCTCGAGCACAGACGTCCACACGGGCTTCGTTAGATGTATTTGAAGTCCTGTGATGGAAGATCTCACCATCCAATGAAAGGAGGGTCGGTTCTACCATGACATCCCGGCAGATTTCCTTCAACATATGTGCTGTGAGGTGCCTTACCTCGTCATGCCTCATGCATATGAAGCCCCCCTTCTTGCACACCATGGCGTGATCGCCATCATAGGAAGAGCCACACACGCATTGGGAGGGCAAACCTTCTACTGGCCGACCGTACCTTAGAGCAATGGCATCTGTAAATTCTTGTTTATTAAGACTGAAACCATTTGCCCTTATCGGTAACGTAGTTAACCAGTTCGAGGTGCCCACCTCCTGCGCTATAGTTACTTTTTTTTTCCAATTTTCTGGTACCTGCAGAAACAGTTGCTACAACTAATCATTTTGGCAGTGCTGTCGATCTGGCGTAATGGACCTACGAATCTTGTTTACTTCACTGGTCACCACTACCCCTGTTGCATTCTGGGCTATTATGTGGTCCGTGAGGGCTGCCGTGAGCTTAAGTGAATTTTGAGGTTCAGTGGCAGCAATCTCCTCTGGATTTGTTAGTTCCATCCCTCCCAGTCTTGATGGAAGTGCAAGAAGTGCTCTTTCTGCTGGGGGGGGGGGGGGGGTGTTAAGTCAGGGTGTTTCACTAATTTAGGAATGAAATTGACACTGATAGCTTCTTCCAGAGGGTGGAGGAGGGGTCCGATATCAGGGATAGTACGCATCAGGTAGTTCCAACGATGCTTGACTCCATGGGTGAATGCAGCAAAGGCTGCATGTGGCTCTGTGTTAGCAATCTCAGACAGAGCTTGGATTTCGCTAACCCACTCATTCACCTTTCCCGCTACGTACTCGGTCTTGAAGTCCGTAGTGCCAATTACTGCGCCTAGATGTCTTTGGCTGTCCTTAGTTATTTTGACCTCACTTCCGCCAAAAACCTCCTTTGCCCGTTCATAATGTTCTGGCTTCACGATGAGGAAGGACTTGCTGGCGTTTGGGTGGTACCCTATTTGTGGATCTCACGATGTTACCAAGTCCCACCACTTTTTGATGCCCTCCACTTTTCCGGCCCCTGTAAGGTCATCAGCATATGCCACTTGTTTGACCCCAGTTGTTTCAAATTTTATTTCTTGTTGGAGCACTGATAGGCCAATTGCATCCATTGCCATTGCAACAGGGTCCCCCTGTGTTGTTCCCTCGGTTGACTGTAAGATGGTATCACCTCTTAGAGCCTTGTTGTTTACTATAGAGAGGTCTGATGGATTCCTATACGAATTTTCAACATACATTGCAAAGCTTGGACACTTGATGTTGTGCAGTGCAGCCTTGCGGTTAAGTATGTTGAATGCGTTTGAAGCATCCTCCAGGAGAACGGCCTCACAATCACGCTGCTCAAATATCAATCTCATGGCGTGAATGGCAGCCTCCCCGCCAGCCTGGTGGCCAGCACACACTTGTAGGTTCCCTGCTGCTGCCCTGACATCATCCTTTACCACCTCCATTATGCATTTTCCGATGATCCGCCTCATCACTTCCCCCACCCCTATAGGCCTACATCCTGGTTTCTTTTCCAGAGGAATAAGGCGATAGGTCGTCAGGGCCTGGAGGTGATGGCAGCAAGAGGATGCAAGCTTTCTTGCAAGGGCGGCAATGGCAGTGCAGAGATCGCTTGCTACAGGGCCAAACTTGTTTGTGCTGAGGATGACTCTCCAACCGTTTGCATCTAGACCTGAGGGGCCGGCTCCTCCTCGAGTCTTCAGTGCCTTTTTCCACACCATCTCTCCTGTTATTTTCTCGAACAGGACAGCGTTTGGTGGGGTATAGACACCCTCGAACCTGATGCCTTCTTCGTCGCTTGCAGGGGGATGTTTCTCTTTCAGTAGTTTTAATGTCTCTCTGTTTATTGGCATCACCCACCGGAGGATTTCTCTGTGTGAGATCTTACCCCCAGAGACACGTTTCCCACACACATTTTGTTTCCAAATTTTCTTGCCACGTTATCGGTGTTTTGCTTTCCGTCACCCGTAATTTTTAGTCTCTCCTGCAGTGTTCTTGCTTCACATAGGAGATCATCAAGGGCCCCAGTCTGCCACATTGCCAATCTTCTCTTCATTGCTGCCACATTTTCTTTGTGCTTAGTCTTTGTGTGTGTCCTCTGACAAAATAGATGTGGTGTTATTGCCAGTATTTGAAGAGCTAAAGGGGCGAGGAAGCGGTCCTGAGTGTAATCAGTCATGAGGCGAGTCATCTCCCGAATAATTTCTTTGGTGGCCGCACACTTGGGTGGTTCAAACAAGTTAGCGGGGGACCACTTGACAATTTCTGAATAGGTTTCTTTGACCCATATGTCTGCATTTTCCATCGACATGCCATTCCACTAAGGTGGCTGTCTCTCATTCTCCTCGTGGACATCTGCTACTAAGGGAGCAGCATCTCTGATCACTACCCCCACACCTCCACCACCACTACCCTGACCACTACTACTACCTTCACACCTACACCACCACTACCTTGACCATTACTACCACCTCTACCCTCACCACTACTACCCACTCCTCCACCACCACTACTATCCACATCACCACTACTCATTTGACCACTACCCACACCCTCACCACTAAAAGACAACACCTTTACTATTAGCTAAACAACCACCTTTGCTACCACACTGTCACGAAAAGGTACATTTAAGAAATTCAGGGGAGGTGGCACTAGAAGGGGGGGGGGAGGGTAATGTGGTACCAATGGGGCAGTGGGAGGGGCATTAAGGGATATATATATACAATGTGGTAATAGAGGAGGAGGGGGGGGGGTGGTGGTGGTGATCTTAGTAATTAAAACTGACAGGTGAATTGACACAAGGGGTCATAGGCAAGGTGTCACGCTTAAGAGATTGTAGGGCTGGCAAGGGAGGCACTGGTAGACTGGCAGGCGGGGGGTGGATGGCACTGATGGGCGATGCAAACAAGGGTGGCACTGGTGGGAGGGCAAGCGGGGGTGGAGGGGGTGGCAGTGGTGTCAACGCTACATAATTACCCTCATCTGTCAAAGTCGAGCCGGAAGTCAAACCTCATTAATCTGGTCACCTTTAATCCTAACTTCATAATTACTACGCCTCCCTACACTCACCCTATAATTTATCATAAGGTAAAGAGAATTATGAAAGACTGATAAACCGCCAGAGAATTGGGAAGGGTGAAGAAGGTAGGAAGGAGAACAAGGAAACGAAGGGGGAAGTGAGGAGAGGAGGGAGGATGTGAGGAAAGGGGGGGGGGAGCAGGGGAGTAGAGGATGTAGAAGAGGAAGAGAGATGGGGGGGGGGGGAGGGAAAAGAAAAAGGAGGAAAAGGAGAAAGGAGGGGTGGACAAGGAGAATAGAAGCAAGGAAAGAAGGAGAGGTAGGAAGGGGAAAGGGAGAGGGAAAGAGACAACACACAGGGGAAAACGGAAAAGAATGGAGGGGAAAAGGAGGGGGAGAATAAGGGAAGAGTAGTAAAACGAAAGGGGAAAGGCGATGAAAGGTATGAGAGGGGAAGGAGAGAGAATAGGGAAGGAAGGGAAGTTTAGTAGATGAAAAGTGCAGACAATGGAAAAGGAGAGGAACGTAAGGGGAGAGAAAATAGCAGAAATTAGGGAAGAGGAAGAACAGAAAAGAGATAGGGGAAAGAGAAGGGGGAGGAGGAAGAAAAAGAAGAAAGAGGAAAAGAGATGAAAGAAAGATCAGTGGAAGGAAATGAGAGAGAGAGAGAAGAGAAAGGTAATAAGAAAGATTAGAGGAGGATGAGTAGGAGATAAAGTAAGAGAGATAGAAGTGAACGTATAGAAGAAGGGAGAAATGAGAAAAAAACAAGAATAAGGACACAAAATACCCCCCTCCCCTCACCTGTCTCACACACCTGTTAATCATTACCTGAATTTTACCTTTCGTACCGTGGAAGCAGGAGAGCTTTTAGGTAAATCACCCTAGCCTTAATTACCCATTAGCAACAATCCAAATTCTAAACGAGCCATCCATCAAGGGTCTTGGAGCGGGACAGTTTTTCCCAGCAGTTACCGAGTAAACACTGGCTATTCTAACGTGAGGTAAATGACTTTGTATTGTTCCAAATCTCTTAATAAATTCAGCTGACGGTGTGGTAGTACACATGTGGGTAATTTTGTAATCTATCGTTAATTTCTTTTTTCGTCTCACTATCTAATGAGTAACGATAATATTCTGGGTAATAATGAGTGAGAATAATAAGAAAAACAATAATAAAAGTAATAATAATAAATTAATGGTGAGAACAATAGTTATAATATTTCGAGACAGACAGACAGACAGACAACTAACAAGAGTATGGTAAGTCCCGTTGAGTGTCATAAATACTTACTCAAGACACAACAGTTACTAAGTGTACCGTGAGGCCGTTATTAGGCGTACCGTGAGACCGTCATTAGGCGTACCGTGAGGCCGTCATTAGGCGTACCGTGAGGCCGTCATTAGGTGTACCGTGAGGCCGTTATTAGGTGTACCGTGAGGCCGTCATTAGGTGTACCGTGAGGCCGTTATTAGGTGTACCGTGAGGCCGTTATTAGGTGTACCGTGAGGCCGTTATTAGGTGTACCGTGAGGCCGTTATTCGGTGTACCGTGAGGCCGTTATTAGGTGTACCGTGAGGCCGTTATTAGGTGTACCGTGATGCCGTTATTAGGTGTACCGTGAGGCCGTTATTCGGTGTACCGTGAGGCCGTTATATAACAAGAATGCTTATATTGCACCTAGTATAGTGTATGCGTACAATGTATTATATTGACTTTGTACAATACACTATGTTGCGTGTATAGAAAGTAGTATGTTTTTGTGTACGTTATGTTATGTGAGGATACTGTATTATGTGTATACGTTATGTTGGAATGTTATGTGTAATGTACTGTATGAACGATGTATGAATAAACCGTGTACATTAATACTGCACTATGGGTGTTCACTGTACTATATGAGTATAAAGTACTATATTTCTTACTTACTTACAGTGTACAACGGCACGCGTAAGATGTGCTCTGGTGTACTCTGTAGCGCGTATAGTGTGCTAAATTATTACACAAAGCCTGTGACAGTACTCTCACGGCACGCATGCATGCATGCGCGCGCACACGCGCACGCCTTCCTCATTGATAAAAGATAAAAAGTAATAAAAAAATAATAATATTAGTAGTAATGACAATGGTAGTAGTAGTATTTTAAAATAATAATAATAATAATAATAATAATAATAATAATACAAGTCTACAATCACAGGAAAACACTTAAACCACATGACGTTTTTTTTTGTGTGCAATCGGCGAGAACATTCCCTGCCAGCCTCACTCTCTCCCCTCATCCCACTCCCCCTATTCCCCCACCCCTCCTTTCCCCTCCTATCA
The DNA here is from genome assembly GCA_958450375.1 of Homarus gammarus. Lineage (NCBI taxonomy): Eukaryota > Metazoa > Arthropoda > Malacostraca > Decapoda > Nephropidae > Homarus > Homarus gammarus. Next base: position 2,885,471 of record CAUDMG010001221.1, read on the forward strand.
TCCCACTCCCCGTAGTCACCTTCACTCCCTTTTTCATCAACTACACCCCCTAGTGACCTACCCCCTCCCCTCCCCTTCACCCCCTCATCATCCAACTCCCCCTTGTCACCTATCCCCCCCCTCCCCCACCGAGGTAATCTCAGCGTACACTACAGGAACGAGCTGGGAATGGGTCGATATCTACACCACTGTACCGACCAATACTTACCTACCTTGAGCCACATCTCACAAAAAATCGTGAATTATTATTTTTTTCCGTCTGTAATCTATCTTATGTAATTGGGTACAAGAGATATTTTATGTTAATTACATTATATGGTTATGAGTTTTGTATTTTTATTCACCCTTGTGGCCAAAAGTTTTAAGGTAAGGTTACGTAATTAAAAAAAAACTATACGTCATATCTCATCGGTTTAATAATAATAAATAAACAAATTAAAACCCTCCAATGAACGAATCTTAAAGAGAATGAGTGAGGCCAGAGTATGGATCGATCGGTCCCCCTCAACCAAGTGTACCGACCGACCGAGACAGGCAGACAGACCAACACGTCCTTCAGACCGATCGATAACTTCGTGTGGTTTGGTCGATCGATATTTCACACTCCTATGGTCGATAATCTGTGCGCTACGCTGTGTTAGAATTTTTTTGTTTTTTATTAGTCTGTCTGTCTGTCTGTCGGTCTGTTAGCGGAGGTAAAAGCTGTTTGGTTCGCTGAAGCTCTCTGAAACGTCTTTGTGAGTTAATGGTGGTTCTATATGATGATAATTTGTTGTTCCTTATAAAGAGTGTTGGGGCATTTAAGACCTGTCAGAGAGAGAGAGAGAGAGAGAGAGTTAATTAAATCAACATTTGTTTATCCTTCACTCGCCGCTGTGTGTGTGTGTTTGTGCTTCCAAAATATGAGGAAAAAAGTCTGGGAGGAGGAAGAGGAGGAGGAGGAAGCATAAGAGGAGGAGGAAGAAGAGGAGGAGGAAGATAAGGAAGACGAAAAGGAAGATGACGAGGAAAAAAAAGGAAATCCTCAGCTCTATAGAATTATAATAACCTAATAACCAGTGCCAAGCAGAGAACAGCCTGCCCAGGGTCTTGGCTGGACAAACACCCTCATCTACCAGACATTTAAACCTAACCCAAACTCTACGGTAAGTTGGCCCAGCGAGTCACGATATGTCGGTCCAGTGAATATTTCCCCAATTTTCCCGTCTTGTATTTTCCCCATTTTTCCCGTCCAGTATTTTCCCCAATTTCCCCGTCCAATATTTTCCCCAATTTTCCCGTCCAGTATTTTCCCCATTTTTCCCGTCCAATATTTTCCCCAATTTTCCCGTCCAGTATTTTCCCCAATTTTCCTGTCCAGTATTTTTCTCCAATTTTCCCGATGAATATATTGATACTATCATCTGTCTCCAAAAATTTGATCTCATACGAATAAAAAAAAGTGAGAGAGAGAGAGAGAGAGAGAGAGAGAGAGAGAGAGAGAGAGAGAGAGAGAGAGAGAGAGAGAGGAAACAATGAGGGACGGGAGATGAGTGTGTGGAGGGGGGACAGAAGAGACATGAGGGAGGGAGATAGGAAGAGTGGGTGAGGGAAGACAGTGAAGGGAAGGGGAGGGAGGGAAGGGGAAATGATTGAGAGGAGATAGTTTAAAGAGATGAAGACGGAGAGGACAGAGAGAGAGACAAAGAGAGATCGGAGAAAGGGAGAAAGGGGTACATAGAGAAAAGAACAGAGAATAAAGGCTTGAGAATGTTTAAGAAGGCGAAGGAATAATGAAGGTAAAGAAGAGAAGATGGCAAAAAATGAGAAAGGTCGAGGAAAGAGGAATGGGAATGGAAGGAGAACGAGGGAGAGGAGACGAATAAAGAGAAAGAGGAGAAGGTGTAAGGAGAAAAAAATAAATAAATGGGTGAGTGGTAGAGAAAAATGAATAGAGACAGCAGACGAAAAGAGACGAAGAGGCGGTAGATGAAAACGGATGAAAGTAGAAAAAAAGTGTAAATGAAGAGAGAGAGAGAGAGAGAGAGAGAGAGAGAGAGAGAGAGAGAGAGAGAGACCGATGTGTGGGGTGGGTGAAGGAAACGGGAGGGAGGGAGGGAGGGAGGGAGGGAGGGAAAGTGAAAGGAGGTCATTACTACCGGATCTACACACTCATAACACACCACTAAAAACAACACCGAACTTACCAACAGACACTAAACGAAGCTCAGAGAAAAATAAAATCAAATAAAAATGAGAAAAGAAAAAGAAAAGCCTGATAAAGTAGACTGGGAGGAACACTTCTTGAAGATGTTTACCAAGAATGAATAATAAACAAATCAACTGGTACAATACACATCCCCCCCTCACCTCTTGACCTTGACCTCTTTGTGTATCTGTGACTCAATCCTATAACAGTGCCCTGAGCTTCCCTGTCTGTGATGCCTCGCTCGCCCTTCCTTTCCTTGCCTCATCCATATACATCCCCCTTTTATGTGTGTGTGTGTGTGTGTGTGTGAATAAGTACACACACACACACGCACAGTAACAATACCTTCCCTTCAACTCAACAATCACCTAAAAATCACCTTTTACCTTAACACTAAAAGGAACGAAAATAAAAGTTTTGAACAGGAGAGCTGAACTTGTCGTGTGAATAAACAACGACAGATGAAAAAGAAAAATAAGTTCCCTAATATACAAAGTATCAACATCTGCTCTAGTGAATAATAGCAGAAAAAGTATGATTATGGGTGGAGTACAGGTGTTAGTCAGACAAAATACAGGTGTTAACTAGACGAAATACAGGTGTTAGCAATACGAAATACAGGTGTTAGCAATACGAAATACAAGTGTTAACCAGACGAAATACAGGTGTTAGCCAAACGAAATACAGGTGTTAGCAATACGAAATACAAGTGTTAACCAGACGAAATACAAGTGTTAGCCATACGAAATACAAGTGTTAACCAGACGAAATACAGGTGTTAGCCAGACGAAATACAGGTGTTAGCCAGACGAAATACAGGTGTTAGCCAAGCGTTACGGGGCGGCGGTGGCGGTAGGGAAAGTGAATATGGCAGTTTGTGTGGGGATTAAAGTTTAATGTGGAGGGTGATGGAGTGGGTGAACCGTGTTAGTGGCCAGGGTCTCCTTAACCAACCTTAATACTCACCTCCTGGACACCTACCCACTACAGTACCACCTCACCTGTGTCTGCAGTTAAGACTGGTTGGTAGAAAGTCGTAACCATACCAAACCTAATTTAAGTGGGTGTTTATGACAACCAGTTAGGGGGAAGTTGGCCATGACTGTTTAATTATTTGTAGACTTAGGTGAAGAAGAAATAATAATAATAATAATAATAATAATAATAATAATAATAAAAATAATAATGTTTCTTAATTTTGTAACAATTCTCAGACGTGATGAGTTCAGTATCGTTCTACAGGTTACAAATTTTGTCATAAAGTGATTGTTGTATAAATTCATCCTTAAAAACAAAACAAAAAATTGTGACTACATTAACAATCCCAAAGTGCTCCTCGAAGTATTAGCTAATGCCTGGTTATACTCACTGACTTGGAGAACAACTCTTAGGTCTGTGTTTGTCTTTCTTATGGACTTGAAAAATTAATTAACACTTTCAACGTTGAATTAGTTAATTGTTAAAAGTAGCTGGGGAATACAAGAGTAATCCTATCAAATGGTGTCTGTTGAAGCCCGTTAATGCAAGAGGAAACATTCTCCAAATTACCCCGTTGAAATTCTGTTAAAAGGAATTCTTCTCCCTTAAACGCCCTGTTGTATATCTAGTTAAGAGGAATCCTTCACCCATAAACGCCCTGTTGTAGCTAGATAACAGGAATCCTTCTCCCTTAAACGCCCCGGTGCACCCTGTTACCAGACCCCGTTGTCATATCTGTTGCTGCCCCTCTCCCACATGACCGTAACAGGACTTACTACTACAAGGCTAACTAACAACACGTCGTGATAACCACTTAAGACACGTGACTGACAGTTTCCCTCAATATGGATTTACAATCATAATTATTCACAGTTCAATCAATAACTCGACGATTTTTTTTTGGGGGGGGGGGCGGGGGGGGGTTACCTGGACCAATTACCACAATGGGTTTTCACTCTTGTTCTACATCGTTAAGTGGCAGCGGGAGGCCAGTCTATCATTACCCTCAATGGACAATTCCGTCATTACAAATAATTAAACGAAATTATCTCAATTATACCACTTACGTCTGAAGTGTACACGATTCACTCACGTATTACTGTTTTTTTTATCTTACAGTTCCTGTCTTTCTTATTCATTATAACCATTATTATTTTCACGATACTATTGATCATTATAATTTGTGATCTATGTTATTAGCAAGAGATATCAATAAACACAGGTGTTATCTTACCTACACCGTAATAAAACAGGTGTTATCTTACCTACACCGTAATAAAACAGGTGTTAAGTTACCTTCACTTCTTAGTAAATACAGATGTTATACTCGTGTGAGAGAACTGTACAATAATCACAGGTGTAACACTACCGCTAGTTGGCTGGTGTGTCCGCCTCCTCGCCCACAAGTCACCACTACAGTTTGGTCTTTATCTCGCAGACCGCGGGCGTCGTTGGCTGTTTTAATATTCCTCGATAGTTACGTTTAATTTCTCACAGTCGAGGGAACAGTCGACCAAATAGACAGTCATTTATCTGTGTGAAGGGAAGACTTGTCAACGTGGGAAGTGAAGTCTTACTCCAGGGATGATATTCTTCCGGTGTAAACGGTTGGGCATCCATCACCTCCACCCCTGCCTGACTCTGACTAAGGTCACCTCCCCCTCTGACTCTGGCCTAAAGTCACCCACCCCCCTGACTCTGGCTAAGGTCACCTCACCTCCCCCCTGACTCTGGGCTAAAGTCACCTCTAATCCATTACAGTGACGTAGGAACTCAATATAAAATTCTCAATACCTGACAAGTTCATATACGAGTCTGCCCTTCAACTCCAGTACCTCCACACTCCAGGTCTTAAGCTAACTCCACTCACATCCACATCATCACTCTACCCTATTACCCCCCCCCCCCTCTCTCACCTTCCCTCTCCTACCCGTGTTCTGGGACTAATGTTTCTCACTATACCGTATACACCACTCTGTCCCCCGTGTTTGGCCTCGACCTGCTGAAACAATGTAACTCGTCGCCTTATTGTGACACTCCCGGCGAAGCATTGTTACGAATCGAGCGTTTTACACTCTAAACGAGGCTCCTTTGTCGTGCGTCAGGCGTTGGGTTGTCGTGGAGGTGTGCCCATCAGTCGTGGTCTCTTCCCTCACCCACCACACGTCCTTACTGTCTACTACGCCCACCTCCTGTTTACTACGGCCACCTCCTGTCTACTGCGTCCACCTCCTGTCAACTACGTCCACCTCCTGTCTACTACGTCCACCTCCTGTCAACTACGTCCACCTCCTGTCAACTACGTCCACCTCCTGTCAACTACGTCCACCTCCTGTCTACGTCCATCTCTTGTCTACAGCATCAATCTCAGCACCCACTTCGTCTACACTCGCACGCCCATCATAATAAACCATTAAATACACACCCACACCTCCATCCCCCACCACCAAACACACCTCCCCCACCCCCACAACCACACACGCCTCCCCCCCACACATGAGAGAGTATAACCAGAGCCTTAATGAGACCATAATATAATGCAGGGACTTTAATAATACTATATTGCACCTCGTACCTGGCGGCCCTTTATACCATTAATTACATCTTATTATGAAGCCATTGTACCACACACACACACACACACACACACCTACCTTCCCTTTGAATATTACTTTTTGACGTGTGATAATTTTTTATAAGTTTCACTGCCTTAGATAATAATAATAATAATAATAATAATAATAATAATAATAACAGAGCATTATCACCAAAATTTACTTCTGTCATGAAAAGCTTAAAGTTTACACGAATTTTCCCTGCACCCTTGAACACGGTCATGAGTTACTAGAATAAAGTTAAAAATAATAAAAGACTTAAAAACTAAAAAAAACAAAACAAAAAAAAAAAACAAGTAAACAGGAGAGAAATTTCACGTACAATATTTTTCTAGACATTGAGGTGTTAAATATCTGTTAATTTTGTCTCAGTTTTATATATTTTAAAAGTTAAAACATTATATAAATTACGTATATACATATAATTAGTATTCTGGGCAGGAGTGAAAAATAATCAATATGTGAGTGAGTGAGTGAGTGAGTGAGTAACTTCTTTCCGTCTGTCTGTGAGTGAGTGAGTGAGTGAGGACGTAAACTAAACATGAACAAAACTGCTGGCAAAAAAAACAAAACCCACCAAACACCAGGTATATATGGCAAGCAAAAATAGTTTCCCTCCATCCATGACCAAATTCCCATAGAAAACGTATCACTAAAATAAAAATAAAATACAAAGTCCAAAACTAGATTCAGATAACAATTGTAGGGAACACACACACACACACACACACACACACACACACACACACAGGGACAGAGCTGGGAAAATATTACAGATAAACGAAAAAAGTGAAAAAAAGGAAAACGAAAAAAGAAAATATGAATGAAAGGAATATGTCAAAAGGTGAAGAGAAAATTAGTTAAGTGTAATAAAGCGAATAATGGAACAGAGGAAAATGGTGAAAAAATCTATAGGCAAAGAAATGACGAAAAAAAGACGTGATCGAAGTACAGAAAAAAACAAAGAAATGAAAAGAGGAGACAAGTGAGAAAAAAAATCCAGATCAAAGTGTAAAATAAAAATGGCAAGTATGATAAACCATATAAAGGAAGAGAGAAATAAAAGCAAAACAGAAAAGAAACAACTAAAAAATAAAACGAAACAAAGAAATTACAAAAAAATGATAAAAAAACAATGAAAGTAATAAACCCAAAGTTGAAATAAAAGAAAAAAAAAAACACTTGTAATAAACAGAATAACTGAAAATAAAAAGTAAAAAAAGAAGACAAATGAGAAAAACAAAAACAGTAAACAAAAAAAAAAAAACTGTAATAAACAAAATAGACCAAAAGAGAAATAGAAGTAAACAAAAAACAAATACATAGTGATACGTGTAGTGTAGAGAGGAAGAACAAAAAACAAACAAAAAGAGAAAATAGAAATGGACGGAAAGCAGATAGGATGGATAAATTACAATGGAAAAAAAAACACCAAAACCAAACGGGGAAGTGAAAGGAATGGTGGGGGAGAGGAAGGGGAAAGGGGAGAGGAAGGGGAAAGGGGAGAGGAAGGGGAAAGGGGAGAGGAAGGGGAAAGGGGAGAGGGAGAGGAATGGTGGAGAGGGAGAGGAATGGTGGAGAGGGAGAGGAATGGTGGAGAGGGAAAGGGATCGTGGGGGGAGAGGAAAGGGAAATGGGAGAGGAAGCGGAAAGGTGAGAGGGAGAGGAATGTTGGAGAGGGAAAGGGATGGTGGGGGAAGAGGAAAGGGGGAGGGGAGAGGAAAGGAAGGATAAAGGGGAAAGGAGAGAGATTAGGGGAGAGGCGAGAGGTTACTAGTAAGAGGGGAAGAGGGAGGGACTAGGGGAAGGAGTGGATGATAGGAAGAGATAAGATAGGGAGCAGGAAGGTTTGGGGGGAGAAGGGAGAGTTAAGGGAGGGAGGAAAGATTTAGGTCCGGGAAGGTTTCAGGGAGCAAGGGATACGTTAAGGGAGAAGGAGAGGTTTTGCAAAGGGAGAGGGAATAGGGGTTACGAAGAAGTAAGGGTGAGGGAAGGGGAAAATGGGTTAGGGGAAGGGGAAGAATGTGTTAGGGAAAGAATGGGTTAGGGAAAGGGGAAGAATGGGTCAGGTAAAGGCAAAGAATAGGCTAGGGGAAGGGAGAAAATGAGGCTGGGAGGGAGGAGGGGTGGGGGGTGGGGTAGGTGGAGAATAGGTCATGGGTTCTCCTCTATCACCACTGGGCTCGCACCATTATATTGGGAGATAATCTCTTGGCCGTGACGACAAACGGGCCATAAATGTGCGCTGTGTTGTGTTTTACGCTCACCCGAGAGATAGAGGGAGGGGGGGGGGCACTGCATGGGGAGGATGGGGGAGTGAGGGTTGTCTGAGCCCGTGGGAGAATAATGGGGGAAGCTGATCAACACACACACACATGGTCAGTAGTCTAGACATGAGGGGGGGGGGATATGGGGGAGAAGAATAATGTGTGGTGAACCTGTTTGGGATTAAGGGATGGGGGTGTGGGGATGGGGCTATACTAAGAGGCATAAAAGGGTACATAAAAGAGGGGTGAGGTGCATGGGATGAGCATAAAGGGGGGAGGGAGCATGAGGAGGGGGAGCATGGCACATGGTAAGGAAGGCAAGGTGAGGCTATAAAAGGTGTGGGAAAAGGGGGAGGGAATTTAAGTACATACGAAGAGATGAGATGAGACGGATGAATAAACGAACGGACGAAAGGAAACACAGAGAGAGAGAGAGAGAGAGAGAGAGAGAGAGAGAGAGAGAGAGAGAGAGAGAGAGAGAGAGAGAGAGAGAGAGAGACCCACCTTCAGGAATACACCCCAAGAGTCTTATTAAAAAAAACATATTCCTCAGCTGTAAACAAAGCATCTTGGTTACCTGGCCGCCCCTCACCCCCTTAACCCCACTCTCCCCTCACCTCCAACCCCCCATAACAGGTACGGGTGAGTGTACCCCAACAGCTTCCCTCCCCTTAACTATGCAATATCCCATCAGTAATATTTACGGCCAATGTGCCATACTGTATCGCCATCCGGGAGATCTAGTGAGAAGAGTCCCAAGTGGATGATCTTAAGGAAGGGGAGGAGGTGAAGGAACGAAGAAGAGGCGAGAGGGGAATTTGGGAGAAGGAAGAACAGAGGATGAAGAAAAGAGAAGAGAGAGAGAGAGAGAGAGAGAGAGAGAGAGAGAGAGAGAGAGAGAGAGAGAGAGACGCCGCCCTGGCTCACTGGTGGTGATCTAGGCAAGGGAGCATCAGTGAAGGGGGAGAGGAGGGGTGGGTGAGTGAGTGAGTACAATTTATGAGGCGTGTGTGTGAGGCGGGGAGCTGCCTTCATGTACAGCAGGGAGTTGATGGTCAGGGGCTGCAGGGATCAGGTTGTATGGCGGGAGGTAATACGAGGAACGGTGTAGGGATGTGGAGTGACTTAGTGGCTGAGGGCAGCTGACTCGGGTAGACTAAGGGAGAAACAGAGAGACATTGGCTCCCACTACATAACACTGGCACAAGGTGAACACTGCTTTCGACCACTGTGGATTTCATATCATAAAGGAAAGGAGTGGAATGCCAATCGCTATGGACTATTTGTACTGGTGTTTGATCTTTTCTTCAGAGACATTTTTAACTACAGCCATCTTCTCAACTCAAGCAGCACACGTCAGGACCCACACATGATACTGACTCCTCCCTCTGCTGTTCATTCCCGCCAATACAAGAGTTCCAGCGCCGTGACACAGAGCCATACTAGAGTCTCAGGAGTTACCAGCACAACAAGCTTCATCATATAACATGTTCTCATCTCCTTGTATTCTGATATACTTGTTATTCTTCCCCGTGGACAATAGTTTTCCTACTGACCCGCTCTCTTGCTCCTTCAAAAACGATAATATTGTCTTTTTGTTCGTTTAACAGAATATCTCGGGTATTCTCTATCTTGTATCTTAACTATTATTCTTCTGTCCAAGAGAAAACCTCCGACTGACCTCTTATCAGCAATCTTACCTATTCATCCATCTAAATAGGATATCTCCAGCTATCCTGTCAACTGGAAAGATAAGATAAACCTCTTCTTTCTCCCCCCCCATCTTTAAAAAAAAATGAATAACTACAAAAAATACCAATATATGACTGAAAATAAAGAAGAAAAGTTAATCCAGGACTAAGTTCAAGTAATGACAAAAGTCTTCAAGTATTACCTCCGACATCAGTGAGAGGGACCCCGCAGCACACCCACAGCCACGTAGACTCGTCTCCTTCAAGAAACCATGGCGGCCCTAAGAAAACAATTGCCCCCCCCCCCCTCCTCCTCCTGCCCTTTAAGGTGGGACTTGCTTATTGGCCGACAATACACGCGGCGAGACCCCCTGTTATAAACTCCTCGCCCTACCAGCTATTACAGCTTGTAAATATAGCATAAGAGTCAATTTGGGACGTGCTAACGAGGGCCGCGGGTCATTTAGTCCATTCTCGATCATGTGTTTTGCCCCCGTAAAATTCGCCCGAGGAGTCCGATAACTTGGTTTACGGCGCCTGAACCCGGAATTTACAGCGGGATTGGGTCAGCTGGCAAAGGGATTCGAGTGATTGGGGGTCCCACTGCTTAGAAAGATTTGTGGTAACTGGTGAAGAAACTGAGGCCCACTGGTGGCAGATTGGAGGCCCATTGGGAGAGAAACTGGGGGCCAACTGGTGATGAATTAAGGGCCCCACTAATAAAGGGATTGGGGGCCCACTAATTGAGGGATTGGGGGCTCACTAATTGAGGGATTGGGGGCTCACTAGTAGAGGGATTAGGGGCTCACTAGTAGAGGGATTGGGGGCCCACTAGTAGAGGGATTGGGGGACCACTAGTAGAGGGATTGGGGGCCCACTAGTAGAGGGATTGGGGGACCACTAGTAGAGGGATTGGGGGCCCACTTGTAGAGAGATTGGGAGGCTATTTACGTTATTCAAGCTTACTCTGAATAAGATACAATTTAAGGATATCTTTAATTCACTTCACTATTTCCGTGGCATCTCCGACTATGTAAACATTTATACAATACCTTTTAAAGTTTGAGTAGACGAGAGTGAGTACATCAATGAGGAAACAACAACGGTGGTGTATACTCGAGTACATTAAGCTAGAGATCTTAACCCTTTGAGTACGATGAAAATACCTCGAGTACGATGATTTAACCCTATTATTACGATGATTTAACCCCTTGAACAGGATGAATTGATGACTTAAGGGGTTAAATTATCGTACTCAGGAGGTTAAATCATCGTATTCAAGGGGTTATCAATGCCACTCAGACTCTTCGCTGTGTTCATGACTTTAGTATCAAGAGTGACAAAGATATTGCGAATCTGACCTAAACAAGTAAAATCGTCATAGTTGTCGTTGATTCTCGCCGTCTTTGGGAAAATGTCGTCTTGCTCTCCCCGACGTTCACTGGGAGCGAGACAGACACTTGCTGTACCATTAATACTGCCTTGACATATACTAACATTAGGCACCATCATCCTACAGTGCCATCACCCTCACAGTGCCATCACCCCAACAGTGCCACCACATCAACATCAACCCCAACAGTGCCATCACATCAATGTCAGCTAATATTATCCCCATCCGTAACACGTACATACTTCCAACATCACCCGACAACACATTCACCTACAAAAGCCATAAAACATTCACCTGCAACACAACATTCACAAGACGTCATCACACAACAAGCGCCTTCCCCATAATGCAACTCACAAGACCCACTTTTAACATTTCAACACGAACACATTCTGAACTCCTGACTCAAATTGTTTTCTTCTCGTGACTGTCGGAGAAGTGTGAGTGTGTGTGTGTGAGCCGACGTGTGGGCATATTCTGCTGACCAAGTTCATTGAGGGTGACACGCACGCGATACGCCCCCCCCCCCTGAGGTAGAGGATAGGGAGTCTGTAGGGGGTGGGAGGCAGGGGATGAAAGGGGAGGTTAGATGGTGGAAGAAATGATAGGAGAAGGGGGGGGATATGGCTGAGAAGGATTAAGGAAGAGGTAGGAGAAAGGGGAGGGGGGAGAGCCAAAAAAGGGTTAGAGGGAGGGGGGGGGGGACCCAGCCACACCCACTCACCTATTTCATTCATATTATTTCTTTTACTCTTACAACTCTTTTTCCACACAAGTGACACTAAACACGTGGCCGGGAATTAAGACACACCTGAGACTACCTGTTATAACCGATACCGCCTTCCGATACCTCCTGCGTGTTCAGATACCGATACCCAATATATTTTATTTTTTATTAGGACTCGATTAGTATTAAAGGGTGCAATTTCATGTATCCTCGTTGTTCTTGTTACCCCCAAGGCTTTGTTTACATCTTACTGTCTCTGAGTCACGTCTGGTGGGTCGGTCGTTGTTATATTTCAACATCAGTGTCAAGTCTTGTCATAATACAACTACTGTAAGTCTTGGTTAACATTAAACATTGAGCTACGATTGATGTTCACCCACATTTTTTTTTCACTTTATTGCCACAGCCCTAAACATCACTACCAGATCCCCCTCCCCCACATCTCCCACCCATCACCACCACTTCCTCCCCTCACAACCCCACCCATCACCCCCCCCCCCCCCACGTCGGAGTCTTGTTTGTTAATATTTAGAGCGCCTTACGCTAACCCAACGTCAACACGGCAATTCACCTTAGATACACCCAGACATACTTGCCCACAGGAGCTTATTCACTTAGCTGTGGTGAGGTACTTTATTTTTTTTTTTTTTACTACTTACGCTTTGATCGAACGCTACAGTAACTTAGCTGATTGTGTGTGTCTTTCTAGGTGTCTGTCTGTCTGTCTGTCTGTCTTCGCATTTAGCTTTCCTCCGGTACATTAATCGGATTGCTCCACATTCTCCCCTTCTTTTTATTCTTCCTCATACTCTCCCACCCTCCTCCTCTCCCCACCTCTCTCCCCACCTTATCTAAAGGCTAAAGATAATAAACTTAGCTACAGGAAACGTAAATAACATAAGAAAACAATATAGTGAGGTGGGGGGGGGGGAATAATAGCCATTGGTGAGACATATGTCTGATGGGTGAGGGGTAGATACAGTGGGAAGAGAAAGAGGCAGTATGTCTTAGCAAAGGGGCGATATATTAAACAGGGGGAGAGGACAGTATGTCTCGCTTGAGGAAGACATACAGTGGGAGGGCAAAGAGGTGTATTTTAGGGTGTTGCAGGAGGATGAGGGTGGGACAGAGGGGTGGGGACAAGGTTGATATGTTACTGTGAGGTATGTGTGTGTTATGCATGAAAAGTGGGTGGAGGGGTGTGCGAATTGGGTGGAGGAGTGTTCGAAGTGGGTGAAGAGGTGTGGGAAGTGGGTGGAGAGGTGTAGGAAAGTGGGCGGAGAGGTGTAGGAAAGTGGGTGTAGGGGTATGGGAAGTAGGCGCATGGGTATGGAAAGTATGATGAATTCTAATGATTGGGTGGAGGTGTCGAAAGTGGGCGGGAAGATCTGTCTGGATATATAGGGTCATTATTTTATTCCAGAACTAAAAGGATTACATACGCCCCCCCCCCCCCCCCCCACACACACACATTAAACTGAAGAACAAATCCGCATCTAGAATACAAGATAGAAAAACAAAGTACATGAAGCAAAAAAAAAAAAAACGAAAAAAAAACGGAAAATTTCCATAAAAAAACAAGGTAAAAACTGCACCAAGGAAAACAGAGAAAAAACTACAAGAACCTAAACGGACGGAAAAAAAACTACAAGGAAAACACGGGAAAAAAATCAAAGAAAACAGAGGAAAAAATACTTAAGGAAACACACATACACAGAGGAAAATAGTGCACTTATAAAAACATACAGAGGACAAAAAAACACTGCGCCCCCAAAAACAGGGGTGGCAGGAGAGGCGTGCCGAGGATCCCCCAACGTAAGTCAACTCTTCCAGGGAGTAAGTCCTTCTCTCTGTTTACATTAATTAAAATTTCACATTAGGGAACAGCCAGCGAGGGTACGTAGCGAGGGGAATCTGGTCCGGGATGAGGGGAAACCCGAGGATAGCCTGAGGGAACAGACCTATACCTAGTCCAAGGGGAGGTGGAGGGGGGGGGGGAGAGGGGGGGGAGGAGAGTGGAAGAAAGAGTTGGAAAGTTCTTTACAAGTGTCGGGTGTAGAGATGTGGCATACGGGTGTAGAGATGTGGAATATGGGTGTAGAGATGTGGAATACGGGTGTAGAGATGTGGAATATGGATGAACAGACTTGGAAAATGGCGAGAAAATAATCTAGAATGCAACAGGACACGAGTTAGTAATGAATGTAAACACTGTATAATACTGTACAAATTATGAGAGAGAGAGAGAGAGAGAGAGAGAGAGAGAGAGAGAGAGAGAGAGAGACCTGGAGGTGAATGAAAGGCCAAAATAAAAGTAGAATTCAAGACTGGGAATACAAATGGGAGGTCTGCAAGAGAATGAGAAGCCTTGAAAATAAACCCAAACCCCAAGCGAGTTAGTGGGAAGGGCTGGAAGGTGGGTGGAGGTGTCTGGAGGAAAGTGGGTGGAGGTGTCTGATGAGTGGGTGTAGGTGTCTGGAGGAAAGTGGGTGGAGGTGTCTGATGAGTGGGAAGGGCTGCTGGAAGGTGGGTGGAGGTGTCTGGAGGAAAGTGGGTGGAGGTGTCTGGAGGAAAGTAGGTGGAGGCGTTAGGAAAGTACACGGTGGTATCAGGTAGCCTGTTTACATGTCCGGAGGGTCAGTTGCTAGGTTCTTTAAAGTGACTAGAAAATATATTCAACGGTCTACCAAAACCTGGAAGATGCCTGGAACAATACTGGAACGGTCTACAAGTTATTACCGTAGTTTGGAGAAGTACTGGAAAGCTCTGTAACCGACTGACTGATATACTCAACTCACTGGTATAGTCTAGGAAAGGCATTGGAAAAAGTCTGACAAGTTGATGGTAAAGTTTGGTTAAAGTCAGTCGGAAAGTCTTGACAAGTTACAACGAAAAAAAAATATATATAAAAAAAAATAAAATAAACAGGAGTAAAGGAGAGGAGGAGGAAATATGGAGAGAAAATAATGAAGACATAACGAAGAGGACAGACACGACTCCATTCACCAGTTTAAAATGTCATGAATCATTATGAGCGGGAAGCAGGAGAGCGAGGAAGGGGGGGGGGGGGAGGAGAGCATCAATTTAAGGAAAGAAAGAGCTAAATATAACAGACAGGGGAAGAAGGAAAGACTTGGCATAATATATCTCTATAAAAGATAAATTAAAATGTTTTTCAAAATTTAAACCAAAGTAAAGGTTAAGGTGTGTGTGTGTGTGTGTGTGTGTGCATGTGTGTATATTTAGGCAGGGTGTGATGGAAGGAAATAGCTGGCTGAAGTTGAGAGACTGGGGCGACCTATGCGTGAGAGCTATGAGAATGACAGAATTAACCCCAGGTATAGGATGAGTGACGGAGCCTCATGCACAGCTGCTGGGAATAATAGGTGATCCCAATTTTAGGAGAGGGTGAATTAGGGAGGGGAGGTCCGAAATGGGATAGGTTGTTTGATGGAGATGAGAGATGTTTTGGCAGGGAGAGGGAGAATGGGAGACAGTTTGGCAGGGAGAGTATGTGTGGGAGGTTGGTAGGGAGAGAATGTGTGGGAGGTTGGTAGGGAGTGTGTGTGTGTGTGTGTGTGTGTGTGCTTGGTTGGCAGGGTGAGAGTCAGAGATTGGAAGAGAAGGTAAAGATGTTGTAAGGGAGAGCAGTAAACTTCAAGGGCGGTAGAAGACTAGAGAACAGGTCATCATAGGTAGCAGGAGAAGTCAAATGAGGATGTGTGTGAGAATCCAAAACAAACGTGTAAGATAAATAACAAATGATGAATATATGTAAGAAAGGACAAGAAAGCAGAGAGGAGAGGAAACAGGTGAGGCAAGCAACAGAGGAACAGGAAGGGGGGGGGGGGGTAGGGGGGAGGAAATGAGGTAGGTAGGAAGTTTCTGATGTTGGTTTGTACAAAAAAAAAAAAGTATTTCCAAGTTGCGTGTTTACAAGCAATATGTTAAACTAAATACACCTCCTTGTCTCCCCTCTCTTTCTTACACACAGGGTAAAGTTGGCCACTACACCCATTCTCCTCGCTCTCTTTGTGTACCGCCTGTCCGATATCCGCTACACCCAATTAACCGCACACCCGCCCACCGCACTTATAGTTACACCCTAAATATTGGTGAAGGTGGCCACCCCGCTAATACACACCCCATAAAAGTCAGGAGGGGGAAAAGTTACCGTAAAGGGTGGAATCCATCACAACGACGAAGATAATGCTGTAATAAAGTGTGTGTGTGTGTGTGTGTGTTTCGTTTAAAGTCTCTTGTGTGTCTCGAGCCCAACCGTGATTTAATACGACTGCTGTGGTGGCCGTACCGCTGTGGTGGTCGTACTGTGGTGGTGACCGCGGTGGTTGCAGAGAGAAGGTAGGCGACTCAGGTAAACAAGTCAAACAGCGACTTTCAAACTTCCGAGATGATGATGATGACATAAGGGAAGAGTCAATATAAAGTGGACTGTCAAGTGGGAGTGCGAAGGTCGGTCGGCCGGTCGAAGCAGCTGAGAAAAACACTGCCTGAATCTGATATACACTAAAGTTAACGTTCACAGCACAATGCAAATTATATGTTATCATATTTATCAAAGGCGATAAACTAGAATATAATGCATCATACTTTTCCCCAGCGACAATTAGCGTTTGGCGTAAAAAATCCGCCATCACACGACAGCGGGAGGAAGAGACTTTCAAGGAGTCAGCAGACGGCGACCACTAGGACAGAGGGAGAATGCGTCATGTCTCGCTGCAAGCTTCGCCTGAAGCCATATGTTATTTTTCTCTTTGTGTGACGCTGACCTAAAGCAATATTTATGCTCTCCAAATCGGGTATCAGACCCCGCTGTAAATATTACATAGCTACCGAGAATGGATCAGCTATGCTATTTCGCATTGCATACTTCTGCAGCCACGCACAAATTGGATAATAAATAACAATCATAAATTATTCCGGATATTTCCTCGCTGCAGCACAAGGTTCCTGTTAAAAATGAATTCTTAACCAGGTAGACATCCATCGGGTGAACCACACGTCAACAGCAAGCTGATAGAAAGAGCTTCGTTTTAACCTTCTTCCTCTCTGTGATCAAGTGAGGCATCAATCATCCTTGTCTATACAGCTTACTTTAATACCATAAATTGTGGTTAACGCTCAGTGATCATATGTGCATATGAATGTGTCTTTGCAACACACACACACACCTCAATTTCATTTCCTACTCAAAATTTCTCCACAACTCCCTATTTTATCAATTTTTATTCTGAATGGAATTGTTTTGCTTAGTCTACGTAAAATTCTCAAGAGAACCGTAAATCCCTCCCATATGTTTACTCCAGGTAAATCCCCCGTTGCCACACTTCAATTTTTCTCACTTAAATCCTCCACGATTACTGTCCTTTAACCCTAATAACCCCACCATTACTTATATGTGCCACCGAGACGCCTCAACCCCACAGAGAACAAAATAAATATGAACTATGTGAGTAGGGGTAGAGGCGTTACCATATTTTTTAAATTAGGGAGGGTCGTGAATATTAGAACAGGAGGTATTTTTTGTAGGGACGTGAGGGAGGGGGGTAAAGGGAGTAAAAGTGAGGGAGGGGGAGTGAGGGAAAGGATGGGGGAGAGAGAGACGGGAGGGTGTGGAGGTCTAAGAAGCAGTGGCCCTCAGAAAAGGTCAGGAACCTCCGACCTTCTTTCAACCTTCCACCCCTCATCCCCCTCCTCAAGCCTAACCCCTCACACCCCCCCTTACCCCTAGAGCCCCCTCAGGCTTTGTGGTCCACCGACGATTGGGATGCAAGATTGGAAGGGGAGTTGAGTGAGATTGGGAAGTCGGGAAAAGACGACTTGGAAGGGAGAGAAGACAGATTAGGTGGTGGTCTGCAGAGAGGAAGGAAGGAAGGTTAACGGGGAGAGAGAGAGAGAGAGAGAGAGAGAGAGAGAGAGAGAGAGAGAGAGAGAGAGAGAGAGAGAGAGAGAGAGAGAGAGAGAATTGGTTTCCAGCCGTGAGGGAGGTAAGATTAAGATACTTTAGTCTTAACAACTAGGGGAGGGAAAAGGGGGAGGGGAGAGGGCAGGGGAGGGGAGAAGGAAAGGAATAGGGGAGAAGGATGAGGGGAGGGAGAGGAATGGGGAGGAGAGAGGGATAGGAGGAGGAGAGAGGGATAGGAAGAGGAGAGAGGGATAGGAGGAGAGAGGGATAGGGGGAGGGGAAAGAGGGATAGGGGGAGGGGAAAGAGGGATAGGGGGAGGGGAAAGAAGGATGGTGGGGAGGGGACAAGTTCCCCCTCGTGAGATCAGGAAGAGACACATGGCGGTCGATCCATGAAATAGTGAATTAAATAAAATAAACAAATGAAGAAGAAACACGATAACATGATAAACACGGGGAAGACCGGTGGTGGTGGTGGTGGATTAAAAGAACCCAAATAGCCGAGATCAGTGAGGTGGGGGCTGGAGGTGGGGTGGGGCGGGGCTGGAGGTGGGGGGTTGGGGAAGGCTGGAAGTGTTGTGGATGGGGCGGGGATGGAGGTGGGTTGGGGCGGGGCTGGAGTTTGGGTGGGTCGAGGCTGGAGTGGGGTTGGGGCGTGGTTGGGGTGAAGGCAGGAGGGGAGGGGAGGTGCGGAAGCCATAAGGAACAAGCAGAACAGAGCAGAAGAGGATCATGCGGTAGACTCGGGCCTTCCCATCCAAAATATTGGACGAATACAAAAGGAGGATTTATATTCTTCTCGAATTTCCGTGATGGAAGGATGGCGTAGGGAGGAGAAGTGCCCCTTCCCCGGAGAATCAACCCGGACTTTTAAAACTCCCCCGGTAGAATGGTAGAAGAATTGAATTACTTTAATGGAATTGAAAAACTCTTAGACCTCAATGATTGAATCCAGAAGAAATTCGTCATTCTCAGGGGCGAGGTTGAGGATGGCCGTATTAGGCTCAACGGGAGGGATTGGAAGGATTTCGGGGTCCTTCACCGTCTCCGGCTGATCTGTAGCGTCGGTGCTGGGGGCATCGCTCTCCCTTCGGCAGTAGTCGTGCACCAGGATGACTATCAAAATATAGAGCTGTAAACACAACAACTATCTGATTATAACACAAGGATCTGTTGTGTTATTGACGAGCTTTGACCTGAAAGACACACAGCAACAACAACAAACCGCACACATTAACTTTAGTCTTAACTCTCGCTGCGACAATCTATCCAGCCAAGGTCACCAGCCAGGTATCGATTGTAAAGTGAATCAGGAATATGCTGCCTCACATCACCAGGTAAGAGGGGATTTAAAAAGAATGAATCCATGAGATCCCGGAAACAAGATCAAAAAGCCCTGTGATGCTAAGGAGGCGTTTGACGAAGTTGAGGGCATCTACTAGCGTGAGGTGACAACCTTGTGGCCCACTACCCAGCCTCAGATTACACAGCACGAGATCACACACAGCCCTTGGGCGACGAGACACCACCTGTGGGCGCTCACAAGCAAGGTAAAGAGGACCCGATACTCCATGTTCCTGGAAGGGAATGCAGCACCTCGCCCACGAAACCAGCTAGGAGAGTCTTGTTTGAATGGAAACATCGCGTGCAGGCGAAGGGTGCTTTTTGTGGCTAATAATAGACCAGAATGAATAAATGCGCACATCGTGTAAAATTCCTGGCAGGTAATAAATTGCTATAAACAAAACGAAGGTAAATGTGTTTAACGCCCGTTACTGTGCCTTCCCTTTGACAGTTTCAGGATAACGTCAAGCACTCGTCTCCTTTGACTCACAGGAGCTCGCTGTGTCAGGCATGTCAACAAGACAGATCCACAGCCAACTATTAATTATCACATATTTCCTTATGAAACACAAATTACCAGGTTTTCATATATAAACAACTAATACAAATTACAAGCTACTTTTAACTCGCTTCACCGTGACCGAGTTGAAGCCAGTTTGAATCAGTAACGTCAATAAGATTTTCATAAAGGAAATAACACTCATGACTAAAGACCGCAGCATGTGTTCGCTCTACTTGGGGTGTTTACTGTACATATCTCAGTTTAAACATTAAATAAAAAACCAATCTTCATAAAAACACACACATTGACAATCACACCTCCACCACAATCACACCTCCACCACAATCACACCTCCACCAATAGTCTCGACACCATCTTCGACGTGGGACAGACGGACGGACTCACTCCTCTGCGGTTGAATCCTGTGAACTTTAAGTCGCAGGTACAAGCTTGTTATCCGTCCCCGGGGTGGTAGTTAAGGGTGTATCACTAACCCCTGGGGGAAGCTGGGGGCCCCGGCAGGAAGAAAGGGGTTGGGAAGATGGAGAAGGCGCGGGAAGGTAAGGAAGGCGTAGAGAGAGAGAGAAAGAGAGAGATACAATGGTCATAAACAAAACAAAGAAGGCATGGAAAGATTGAGAAGGCGAGGGAAGCCAAAGAAAGGACCGGAAAAAATAACGTTGGCGTGAATTTAAAGAAAAAGTAAGAAAATAGAGAAAGCGTGGACAGAGATAAGGAGAGACCAGACAGAATAAGAACAGGAATATAAATTACTTATAAATATGACCATTCTTCCACTCCTATTGTTTATCTTACACTACACGTCTTTCCCCCCAAAATACCATGATTCATATACTCGCACAAATTCCTCTCAATATCTATACGTTCCTTGCGCTAATGATCTCGAAGGAGGGGCCGGTGCCGAGTTGCCGGAACCCTAAAGGCGTCTACTGGTTTAAAGTCATCTGTAATATGTAAACAGCAACCACTGTCTGTTCTCACATGACTTAAACGCTAAAAGTAAACACTATAGGTGATAATTAGGGTGTTCTGTCTGTCTGTCTGTCTGTGGAGGTCCCGAGCCGCGTAAGGGTAGGCAATAGGCATCCATCCTCCCACTCGTCTTGACACCAGCTGGTTGTTCAAGGCCAGACGGACGTTCCATCAATATATCTGTCATACCTCATACCACCTGACTGTCAATCAATCGGTCAATGCCACTTTGCGAGGGTGTCGATCACAAAGCCTCAGGTGAGTACGGTGCCCATAACTCAACATAAACCCGACCCATGGGGAAATTTCTGTAAAAATACTGGCCATAAAAACAAACCTAAACCATAGTATAAAAATTTTCCTCACAACTAAACCCTCGGCTAAAACACATAACCTTGCCGCCAACACCACCACCAAAATACGTTTTAAATATATCCACCCTCCTGCAACTTCCAAAACATTAAAGCTACAATTTTTAAACCAAAACTCGAGAGAGAGAGAGAGAGAGAGAGAGAGAGAGAGAGAGAGAGAGAGAGAGAGAGAGAGAGAACAAAACAAACAAACATAACATGCAAGAAAATTTATCAGTATATCAACACACTCATGATAATTACAGAAGGTCAATGGCCAGGAATTAACAAGTGGACAAAGTGGGCAAACAAAAAAAATAGGTGGAGATGGACCTAAGTGGCAAAGTCTGGGTTAATGTACTCCCCCCACTCCCTTACCACCCTCCCCCAACACAATAGTATTTACTCACGCTAAATAATAAGGACCTACTTGACAATAACAGGGGTTGGGAAAGGCGTAGAGGGGGAGGGTGGGCGTAGAGGGGGAGGGTGGGCGTGGAAGGAGGGAGGGGGGGATAGGGAGTAGTTGTTGAGTGGAGAGGACTGGAGGTAGAGGGGTTGTGTGAAGGCATGGAGTGGGGTTAGGGGGGGGGGTTGTGTAGAGAAGGAAGCGTAAGATAAAGGTTCCAGTGCCATTCTTTCAAATAGAAATATTTTTACTCTCTCTCTCTCTCTCTCTCTCTCTCTCTCTGTCATAAAACTGTGGAAAAATGCACACCCCAGTCACTATATCATCGGTCCGGGAATCAAGTCTCAAACTGAAATTGCCGTAAGACTCTGGCGTAGCTAAAATATGCATAGAGGAAAATTATAGCAGGACAAAGGCTCGCTGTGTTCTGACTATGACTCAGTTAACATTGGATAGTGTGTGTGTGTGTGTGTGTGTGTGTGTACTGCTACTATGTCCGCTTGATCTACATTCACCACAACCCGTCCCAGCTGTAATACTGGACGTGAAGGGAACACAAAATAGTCAAGACAAAACCCCTCATCCCAGCACGGAGATTATTCTGGCTGAAAACTTTTAATCTAAGGAATTTTTTATCCTTATCAGGCTAAAATCGTCATAGGCATTCACCACAACACACCCCCATGTTATCACCACAGTTAACCACCATTATAACGCTTCACCACAACACCATATGTATCACCACTACCGGCAACCTCAACAACAAGTGCTACTATTGCATCCATCAACCACACCAGCAAAAACTACCACCACAATCATCTACCACAACAACACTACCACAACATTCGTCTTTGTTTACCAGCACTGTGATGACAAACCACAGGTGAGTGTTTGTACAGGAGTGTCTACGATAGTGTGCGCGTGTGTGCGTGTTTGTGTACGTGATTCACGGGCCGAGGACGCAACATACTTCACATACATTACCCAGAATGGAAAAGAAATGATCAATGCATCATGTATATTACATCGACAATCGACACGGAATTGGTCAACCCCCTCCTATCCCCCTCCCACTCCATCACTAACCCCTCCCCCCATCCCCACTCACAACCTCTCCTCCCCCCTCCCCCCAGCGGGTACACTCGGGCCACAATGGATATTTATAACGATTTCTTGCGGACCAAACTACACAGTGGATTGTAAGTGTGTGTTCTCACGCGAGGCGACAATGCTGCTCTTCCAGGTATATATATATATTCGTAAGTTATAAGGTTGTGCGAGTTGAGTTCTCAAGAGCGCGACACTGTCATACGTTTTCCTTAAGTGGGCAAAATTTGAGTTAATGGCGTGATGTAGACGGCGATATTCACTTTGTCTTTCTGGCGATTAAATCCGAGACATTTACGAACAGGTCCAAACTCAAAACCTTTCCTATCCCGGCGAAATCCAATATAAATAACGTAATTATGTCACTCAGGCCGCCTGCTTAAACAAAGCCAAACGTAGTAAAGTCCTTTGTCTAAAGTTTAAATTAATTAAGGCTTGTGTTAGCAGTATAAATAATAGCCATTGTTAAGCCCGGCACATAATGAGCACTGTAAACAGTTAAGGACTTGTGTGTTTGAACACTTTTATTGTGCACTCGTCATTTTTACCTCCAGGATAAAACACCACGACTCTCCTCCTCCAGTGGCGGCCAAAACTGCCAACAATCCTTACGGCGGTGGAAGTCAGGGCGGAGAACGTAGGAGGCCAGGGCGGAGGACGTAGGAGACCAAGGAAGAGAATGTAGGAGGTCAGCGCGGAGGGAAGGGGAGAGGCTTATCAGGAACTGTTTGAAGGAAGGAATGAGAATGTAAGGACAAGATAGGGAAAGAATTCACAG
The DNA here is from genome assembly GCA_958450375.1 of Homarus gammarus. NCBI lineage: Eukaryota > Metazoa > Arthropoda > Malacostraca > Decapoda > Nephropidae > Homarus > Homarus gammarus. Next base: position 2,908,739 of record CAUDMG010001221.1, read on the forward strand.
AGGAATGGGAAGACCGATAACTAGACAAGGAGAAAGATGAGGGAGAGTTAAGCAAGGAGAGAGGGAGAGGGAAGAAAGGAGAGGGGGAGAGTGAAGAAAGGAGAGGGGGGAGAGTGAAGAAAGGAGAGGGGGGAGAGTGAAGAAAGGAGAGAGGGAGAGTGAAGAAAGGAGAGGGGGGAGAGTGAAGAAAGGAGAGAGGGAGAGTGAAGAAAGGAGAGGGGGAGAGTGAAGAAAGGAGAGAGAGTGAAGAAAGGAGAGGGGGAGAGTGACGAAAGGCGGGAGGGAGAGTGAAGAAAGGCGAGAGGGAGAGTGAAGAAAGGCGAGAGGGAGAGTGAAGAAAGGAGAGAGGGAGAGTGAAGAAAGGCGAGGGGGAGAGTGAAGAAAGGAGAGGGGGAGAGTGAAGGAAGGAGAGGGGGAGAGTGAAGGAAGGAGAGGGGGAGAGTGAAGGAAGGAGAGGGGGAGAGTGAAGAAAGGAGAGGGGGAGAGTGAAGAAAGGAGAGGGGGAGAGTGAAGGAAGGAGAGGGGGAGAGTGAAGGAAGGAGAGGGGGAGAGTGAAGAAAGGGGAGAGTGAGAGTAAAGGAAGGAAGAGATTGAAGGATGGAGCGAAGGTGAGTGGAATAAGGAGAGAGGAGCAAAGAGAGAGGGAGGGTGAAACAAGGAATGAGGTGAGTGAGGCAAGGAATGATGGGGAGTGAAGCGAGGAGTAAGGAAAATGGAGGAAGCGAACGATAGAAGAGAAGGTAAAATTGAGAAGAAAGGGAACAAGCAAGAATGTAATAACGGTAGAAGAAGAAGGGAGGAGGAGGAGGAGTAATAATGGAGAGTAATCAAGGAGGTGATTAAGGAAGAGCAATGAACAAAGGAATAATGAGCGAAGATTCATAACGGAATTAAGAGAGGAAGAGAAATAATGCCAATAACGAGAGAGAGAGAGAGAGAGAGAGAGAGAGAGAGAGAGAGAGAGAGAGAGAGGAACTAACAATGGTTTAGTTAAAAAGTCATTTCCAAAGGGAAAGTAACAACGTAATTAAACAAGTTCCAGACTGTAAACAAGTTCCAGGGATTGCAAAGAAAGTTCCAGTTATGTTAAACAAAGTTCCAGGAATTGTAAACAAGTTCCAGGAATTATGGATAATTGCTGGAACATGTTTACTGTTGGCTTGTATTTTTCCCCGCTGTTGGGTGTTCCTTGTTATGACTGACACACACACGCGCACGCACACACACACACACACGCACACACCAAGTTTATCTGACACGAGCAACACCTTACAACCACAAAAATAAAACATATGTAGAAATAATAAACAAATTAAAAAAGAAAAAAGAAAAACAAGAGCAACACACACAGTGGACACGTTGAATTTATTACCCTGTATTTTTCACGGGCCAAGCAAACATTTCGACTCCCTGAGTAAGAGAGTAAAGTGCGGCTGTTGTTTGTTATGGTTCCAGTATTATTATTTTGGAGTGTGTTATTATCGATATACTTAAGGGAGACTTCTGAAAATATTATTCATTAAGTGGATCGACTAAATGAGTTTAAAATACCCGATATTTTTCACAATTTGCCACTTTCAGTTTTGGGTTGTCTCCTCCCTCCACTTCTTCTTGTTCATATTTCTCCTTTTCCTCTTCCTACGCCTCTTGCTTTTTCCCCTCTTCCTCTTCCTCTTCTTCCTCCTCCTTTCTCTTTGCTAATTCTGGTTGTTCATTTTTCCCTCTTTGTTATACGTTACTGAATGGTCAATAATGTGTCAGGACTCTGGGTGAGGGAATGAGGGTTGTAGGGGGTCTGAGGGCTGGAGGGGGGTTTGAAATCAGAGAGGAGGGGGTAGTGTCATCTCGGGCGCAATACCAGTTTGTAAGTTTGACATGTTAGTAGACGCTGCTGCTCCGTAGGCTATAGGACGAAAGTAGTATCCGAAAGCAATTAACTTATTGTCGTCTTTCATACTGTTCTGGAGGAGCGGTATATACTGGTCCTGAACTACACCTGCTCTTGACATATGGACAGGCCTGAGCTTTAGTTAGTTAAGGGGTGGACAACCTTGATCCAAACTTGAACAGGTAACATAACGAACTTAGATTAATCTGGTGGGGATTAAAAGGTCTTAAAGCTTAAGTTGGTTGAACTTTCCTTATGCTAAGATCAAGCTGGGTGTGGCGGAAGGTGAGGGTGAGAGGGAGGCGGTGTTAGTGGTCAGAGGGGGAAGCTGTCGGGCTTACGGAGATCTAAGTTTAACTGAGCTGGATATATATTGTCTTAGGCGAGGCTGGTCGGGTTTATTGCTAGTGGAATGGCCTGGCTGGTTTATGAATCGCCTCGGCTAAGAGAGACGAACAGACCTGGCTTTTGTTAACTGGAGATGGGTTATCTGGGGCTGGCTAAAATAACGACCTGGGGGAGGGGGGGGGGGCGCTCGAGTGTGTTAGTGTGAAGGTATTAGTGTGAGCCTTCACCACCACCTTTGGCGTTAGTGTGACCTCCCACTTCCACCCTAGTGGGAGCGAATCAGCTAAACCACCTTCACTCCTTCAGTTGAATAGCTCCTAAAGCCAATTTTAGCTTTGAAGTGCCATTTAGCTGCCCGATGGAACCTTAGCTTTCATCTGAAGATATATCGTATACATTGAAGAAAAAACACACTCACTCACTCATTCACTCACTCACTCACTCACTAAGACCGTGAGGGGGAGGGAAAAACGTGAAGAAGTAGGCAAGTAGATAAGTAGTAAGGTAGAAAAGTAAAGTATGGAAATAAGGAAGAAAATGAGTAGGAAATGAGATAAATAAAGGAGAAGAGTAATAGAACATAATGGAAACGTGGTAGTAAGAAAGTAGTGTGTGAGGGAAGTAAGGAAGTAGTTGTGGAAGGAAAGTAGGTTAGTGGAGCATAATGAAAGTAAGGACGTAGAGAGGAAGGAAAGTAGAGAAGTAGAGTGGGGAGGGAAGTAGGGATTTAGAGTGGGTAGAGAAGTAGGGAAGTAAAGTGGGAGGGAAGTAGAGTGGAGAGGGAAGTAGGGAAGTAAGGTGGGAGGGAAGTAGAGTGGGAGGGAAGTAGGGAAGTAGAGTGGGGAGGGAAGTAGGGAAGTAGAGTGGGGAGGGAAGTAGGGAAGTAGAGTGGGAGGGAAGTAGGGAAGTAGAGTGGGAGGGAAGTAGGGAAGTAGAGTGGGAGGGAAGTAGGGAAGTAGAGTGGGGGGATAGTGAATTAAAGTGGGGAGAGAAGTTGGGAAGTAGAGTGAGGAGGGAAGTAGGGAAGTAGAGTGGGAGGGAAGTAGGGAAGTAGAGTGGGAGGGAAGTAGGGAAGTAGAGTGGGAGGGAAGTAGAGTGGGGGGATAGTGAATTAAAGTGGGGAGAGAAGTTGGGAAGTAGAGTGAGGAGGGAAGTATAGTGGGGAGGGAAGTAGGGAAGTAGGCTTTGTTTGTTGTGAGAGGAAGGGGGCCGACACCTCCGCCGAGCCAGGTCTATGCCAGTGTTTGGTCTCCGAGGGAACTTTGTTTACTACAGCATGCGGGGGTCGCCAGTCACCTTCCCCAGATGATGGTGATGTGTAGTGGTGATGAGTAGCGGTGGTGATGTGTAGTGGTGGTGATGAGTAGTGGTGGTGATGTGTAGTGGTGGTGATGTGTAGTGGTGGTGATGTGTAGTGGTGGTGATGTGTAGTGATGGTGATGTTTTAGTGATGGTGATGTGTAGTGGTGGTGATGTGTAGTGGTGGTGGTGTTTTAGTGATGGTGATGTGTAGTGGTGGTGATGTGTAGTGGGAATTGATGTGTTGTGGTGGAGATGTGGTGATGATCATATGATGCTAATATCTTGTAGTGATGTGTAGTGGTGGTAATGTGGTGTAGTGGTAATGTGTTGTGGTGATGTGTTGTAGTGGTGATGTGTTGTGGTGGCTATAGGTAATGTGTAGTGGTGGTTATGTATTGTGGTGGTGATGTGTTGTGTGGTGATGTGTTGTGGTGGCTATAGGTAATGTGTAGTGGTGGTGATGTATTGTGGTGATGTGTTGTAGTGGTGATATGTTGTTGTGATGTTACTGAAGGTGTGCTGATGTGTTATAGTGGTGTTGTTCGGTGGTGATGATAAGTCTTGGTGTGGCGGCAGGTGGTATATATACTATTATTCAGTTATTCAAGGTGTTGTTCTCAGGTGCTGGTGTGGGTGTACCGCGGGGATATTACTTGTGTGGGTGTGTGTGTGTGTGTGTGTTAGTGCGTTGTTATGGTGTATCAGGTGACAATGTGTTGACAACCTCCCTCTCTCTCCCGTGTGTGTGTGTGTGTGTAAGAGAGAGAGAGAGAGAGAGAGAGAGAGAGAGAGAGAGAGAGAGACCCATCTTACTCCACTGCTGCCACTGTTTATATAAAATGAAACCTGTAGCGGTCTCTTTTTTTTTTCTATCTTAGTCCTAACGGAGACTGACCTAGTTTATCCTAGGGGAAGAGGAAGTCGGCTACTTACGTCACATTACATGACATCATCGGTTTGCCCTGAGGAGGAGGAGGAGGAGATGGAAGAGGAGGAAGACAGGGCGACTTCCTCTCAGTGTTATGAATCCCAATGTGAAGCGCCACCCTATTGTGTCTTCTAATCCTGTTGAAGACCCGGGTTCGAATCTAGGCAATAATGTCGCCAATTGAGTCGCTGGAGCAAAAATTAGCATACGGTGGCAGGTATTGTGGAAGGAGAAGCTGTCTTTTTTTTTTTTTTATCCCAGGGTTGTATGGTGATGACTCGATAATCAGTATGCATGGAATTCTTTATCAACTTCCAGTGTCGTAAGTTTATGCATTGAATCTTGCAAAATGAGTCAAATGTGCAATTTTACCCTGAAGTTGATCTCGTCAGATATTTGATACTGCTATATTAAGATCTGATGGAGGGGAGGAGAAGAAAGGGGGTAGGGTAGGGGAAGAGAGAGGGGGGAGAGGAGAACAAGGGGGAAATGAGATGGGGAAGATGAGGGGAACTGATGTGCGATCGATATTGTGGGTGATGGGGAGGAGATGATAGGTGAATTATTAATGGGAGAGAGAGAGAGAGAGAGAGAGAGAGAGAGAGAGAGAGAGAGAGACGAAGGTAATTGAAGGCTATGCTGACCCACATAAGTTCTTGGTTCACATGTCCCGGTCCATTCTCCTCCTATATACCATGTTATCGAAAGTTATAGCGCGGTACTTGTGTGTGTGTGTGTGTGTGTGTGTGTGTGTGTGTGTCCATTTCTCTTCGCAACCACTGCAACATCCTCGTATAACTCACTTCCTATACAAATTTCAACATAATTTCTCCGTCTATACATATTGCAACATTATCACTGTACTATAAATACCCAAATATCCTCAACCTCTGCTTCTTCCCTCCTGAAAACATTGCAACACCTCCCCCTCCTCTTCTTCCTCCACCTCGGGGCGTAGACTCAGGTGTGTTTACATGACATGCAGGTGTTAAGCGAAGCAATTTATACCTTCAGAATTCTCTTTCGTTTATAATTGGTTGATTACAGGTACAATAACAGAATTAATACGTCATATCCAGCAGGTGTTTGATCTAACCTGACTCAGGAAACACGTCATAGAAACACTTATATCCGCAAAATCTTCCCATGAGACTTGGCAACACAAATCTGGAGATCACCTGAAGATTCGCCCCTCCCCCCCACAGGCTCGGCTTATTCCACCTGAAAATTAACCATCCAAACGCTGGGATTAGGTTTGGTTACATTAGTGTAATTTTAAGGTGATTTGTCGTTTGGTAATCACAGAGGAGGAGGAAAAGGGGGAGGGGGAGGGGGAGGAGGAGGAGGGGAGAGGTGGAAGAAAAAGAAGAAGAGGAGGAGGAGGCGAGACACAGGTGAAGGACCACTCCAGCATGACATTAAATGAGAGGACTGATGGGTGATGGAGAGGGAAAATAATGGGTAAATCGATGTAATGACGATATCATTCAGTAAAGGCGTCCTGTAAGACACCCGCGGAGGTAATGGTTTTATAATGGTTGTAGTGGTGGTAGTAATAATAATGGTGGTAACAGTGGTGGTGGTTAGTGGTGGTGAAGATGGTGATGGCGATAGTGGTAATGATTATAATAATAATAATAACAGTAACAATAATGAAAATGATAATAATAATGACAATATTAATTGCCAATACTAAAAACTAAACACAAACTACCAATTAAATATTCAAACTTATACAAAAAGTCAATAAGAACTATTTCATCACTAATTCTATTTTCCCAAACATAAGAAAACGGTTTAAAAAAAATGAAATAAAAAAATAAAAAAAACTTCCATCAGTCAGGTAACGAAAGGCAGGTTGTGTGTTGACAAAAAATTCGCCCAAAAAGAAGAGTGAGAAAATAGGAACCATAGAAGAAAAGAGACATAGGAGAAACGACAATAAATTAACGCTTAAGAGGAAAGGAATTACTGTAGGAGTGACCAATTGAGAGAAAACAACAAAAAACAGCAATAAATATTATATTGAAAGCAAAGATAAAGAAGACAAGGAAAATAACAAACCCATTGACAACGGATAAAGACAAAATCAAAGATAACGAAGATAACGAGAGCGAAAACGACGAATAACAACGAAGGAAAATAATGCCAGACCATAAATAACAAGTCTCTCTCTCTCTCTCTCTCTCTCTCAAACTAAAAATACAAAAACAAAAACGAAGGCAATAGAAAAAGAAAGGACAGAAAGAAAGAAAGAAAGAGAGAAGGAAATAAAGAATTAATGAAGGCAGAAACAAAGAACGAAAGAAAGGTTAGAAAGCAATTAGAAAAAAGAAAGCAAAAAAAGAAAAGATAAAATATACACAAGGAGTAGGCGATATCGACGTGAGAACGAAGGAAATGGCAACATACGCTAAAAATAATAATAATGGAAGGAACGAACGTCGATGGCGAGAGGAAAAAAAAAACGCTGACTAGACGACCAGGTTATTTGGAACACTCTTAGGGGGGACTGTGAACAAGGTGGGGACAATGGCCGAGCCTAGTGTTACTACTGCTGGGGGAGGAAGGTGGGGTGAGGAGGGGGAGAGAGGGAGAGGGAGGGAGAGAGAGAGAGAGAGAGAGGGGGGGGGGGTAGGTATAAGGACAATAAGGTGTAAGGAGGAGGGAGGGTAAATAATAAAGAGGAGACAGCTTGTAACAGAAGTGACCTAAGGAACATTGATGTTTATGGGGGGGAGGGGAGGGGGAGATAGGGAGGACAGGAGGGGGGTAGGCGGAGAAGGGAGATATAGGGAGGGGAGGAGAAGGGAGAAGAGGGAGGGGAGGAGGGGGAGGGAGGGAGATCAACAGGGAACAATAACAGAGTTTAAAGGAGAAGAAGAGAAACAAAGGATGAGGAGACAGGAGTGTGAATAGGAGAGAAAAATACGAAAAAGAATAAAGAAAGGAAGAGGCAATAAGAATAAGAGGATTTAAGGTCACAGGAAACACAAGAGAATGGGAAATGTATAGTAACTACGAGGAAATAATAATAACAGGAATATCAATAAACACAAGGAATAAGCAAGACTACGATGACTTGCGAATACAAGAGACACAAGAAAATGGATAATAAATATTGAATTGGAAACAAATGCAAAGGTTAATCTTAAAAAAAAAACAGCTTAAAGGAAAAGATCAGAAAGAAAAAGAGAAAGGGAAAAGAGTGTGAACAAGAAATGAGTGAATAAAAAGAAGGAAACAGAGAGAGAGAGAGACTAGGTGTAGCAAAGGCCAAGGAGAGAGAGAAAAACCTAGGGTGGAGAGATAGGGGGGGGGGGGTCTGGTAGTGCTGGCCTGTCATTTTTTCCACCTTTTTCCAGAGGGATGGATCAATAATGGACATGTTTTCAGCGAGTTAGACCCACTGGTGATGCTCGCCTCCCACCGCCACTTGCCCAGGGGGAGCCCACTAGGGGGAAAGGGCTCAAGGGTGAGGGGGAATGGTTGAAAGGGATAATCATTTTTTTTTCCGACGGGAGTACACTTTTTTGTTTATTTCCCAGCGGGATTGGTAGCCATGGTCGTCCCTGGTGGCTGGCTTGTGTGTGCTTCGAATGGCAGGGTTGGCACGCCTGGTTCATCACTGTCATCAGCTGGCTTCTGGCCTTGTCACGGCGGCTCTCTACACTGCCTCGCCACCGTCTTGTAAACGCACACACACAGCAGCTGGTGACCTGCCACCCACACACACACACGCACACACACAGATGAAAGCCTGAAGATGCATGCACATACGGTGGCAAGTGTGCGCAGGTTAAAACCAGCATGACTCTTATCTGCGCATTGATTACACAACTGCGCCTGTGTGCTGACGTCAACACAGTTCTGACTTTCACAGAAATTGAAGAGCCACAGGACAAGGTGCATTGTGAAAGCTCTTACATTATATGAAAAACAAAACAAAAGTGTAGTGTAAATATTAACAAATATATTTCATTGTCACCGAAAAAAATATTTACGAAACTCCATTGTACAGCAGGTGCTCCAAAATTAAATAGAACTACTATTATAATATATATATATATATATATATATATATATATTATATATATATATATATATATATATATATATATATATATATATACACACGTAGACGTAGTTCCAAAAAGACAACATAATACAAACTCGCTTTACACAAGACAACAACACCTTTAAGACCAGCCTTTCAACATCAACACCCACACCGCCTTACATCAAACACAGAAATATAAGAAAACCAGAAGCTTACAGTCCATTTAGCGGCGACACATCACCACCAACTACCCCAGATCACACACACACACACACACACATCATAGCGTGGCCAGAAGGGATTCAGTGAGCGCCGCCAACGACGGACAAGAAGCTAACATAAACACAAGTTGCCATTTTTGGTATCATGTTTACTCGCCTTGACTGTCTCAAGGCGGCCTTGTTTACATCGGGGGGCAGGAGTTCACGCCTGACGCTGCCTCTGGGAGTCAGCACCACCGCTCTTACACACACACACACACACTATTGTCTTGCTGGTCTTGCTACCCTCGTTCCCAAGTATACACATCCCTCTGAATGGTTCTTTCTAGCATATACTGTATTTTTTACACATCCCTAAACACATTTCACTGATAAACTAAGTGGTCATATACACGTCAACCCATCACAACCACACATCCTGCCATTGTCTCCAGACGCTCCTCGGTGACATGTTAAATGGGCTAGTGCTTATATGCTTTTAAATACTCCAAAAGTGAAGTATGAATTGTTGTTGTCCTTTCTTCACCCTAACGCGCCTAATGTTTACACGTATTCAACATCTGCAGGCTGGGACACACGCCGCCGTCCTCACAACACAAACAACAGCTCTTGACTTATGTCCTCAGCTTATAACTTTTAAATTGCTCCTCTGTGACACATATATCCCTCAGTTGATTCACTTCCTCAGTGTCATATTTCTCAGTATTATATCGTCCTCGCAGCTCATCAGTGAGACATCTAACAAGTATGTGTGTTGTAAACACTTTTAAAACACACCCTAACTAATATTTAATCGGTGTTTATATTTAAAAAAAACTTTTCAAGACTTTTATATAATTTCCAAGAACAGATGAACATTTATCATAACACTACACACATCCAGGAAACACACACACACAGTACAAAAAAAAAAAACTACGAATCATTAGAAAAATTCTACCCGAGACTCCTCCTTAAACACTTGTTCCTCCTAATACCTTATATTACATACGAGTTAACTTTTACTCCCTACAAAACATTATGTCTATACTAATACTTCCACTAATACAAAATACTTACACAACCAAACAGTTCCTTATGAAGTATTTTCCCCAGCGGTTCCTATAACAGACACATATCCTTGACGGGTCCTGAGGGATTTCTCCTTTATCCTGTGGGTCTACCATATGATAGCTTTCCGATACACACGATTCCCCCCCCCCCCCCCTCAATACGTGAAAATCCTTAGGTTATGGTCTCCCGTAGACGTCTTTACAGTGCTTTGTTGTCACCTTATGCAAATTGAGAGAGTCTGTGAACTTTTGTGTATAGAAGACGTTGTATTGATAGTGTGAAGGCCAATACGAGACAACACCACCACCACCACCACACACACACACACACACACACTAGCAGATCGTCGTCTCTAAGGTTCCCAAGATATGATGTTTCATTTAAAATATCAAACCTCAAATACAGTAAACAGAGAAATATTGCATCAGCAAACTGTTTGATGGATTATCTTCTCTCTCTACTTTCCTCTTTCATTAATAATTTATTCAGTACATTATTATGATTCTTGTGATTTATACAATGTCATAATTTTTCTCTCATTTGTCTTGGATTTTTCTTTTTAACACAAACTCAGCATTTAGGGACATTAAGTCACTACCACACACTGATGTAAAAACTCAAGTATTTATTCACTCTTGGTCATTTTTTTAAGTTGTCTGTTGTAAAGGAAGTAAAAGATAAATTCCTTCTTGTTCGTGGTGCTTAATGAACCTAGAATTTAAAACAGCATTAAACTAAGCCATTTTATAGCATTTATTTTTATTTTCAGTATTCTTAAAAATAAAAGCATCTTTTATCATGTTTTACAATACTCTTCAAACAGCATCATTAAACAGTACTTACAATAGCTTTAAAACACCATCATCATCCACAATACACTTAAATAATCATCATCTTCGTATATTAATAAAATCCAAAATTGTTAAGCCAACTTTATCTTCATTATATTATCAACGTACAAAATAGTCTCCAAGTCATCATAATTATCAAATATTTACAATACCCAAACCAATAGCTAGCAACACACACACACACACACACACATCTGTAGTCCCTTCCCCCCCTCTACAGTCAGTCCTACAACACACTGAAGTAGCTGTTCCACACGCATACATACATGACCTCTACATAGCTTCCCTAAACACTACGGCATTTATGATTTTAATTCCTTCCTTTTTCTTCATGTTTTGTATTTGTTTTTCGTTGACCATTAAATATCCGAGAATGAGGTCCACCCCCTGAGTATGGGGTTTACCCCCTTGAGTACTAGAGCCACCCCTTGAGTACTAGAGCCACCCCCTGAATACAATGAATTAAGGGAGTGAGTTAATCCTGTGAGGAGGAATTTTAAAGTCCATACGAATTTAATTTTTTGTTTACATTTTTAATTCCATATATTTCCTATCGCAGAGTAAACAAAAGGAAGAAGACGATAACAATATTCTGTTCATTAAATCTATTTATCTCTCCGCTTCTGTATATCCTCGCGTTATCCGGCCAAGAGATTAGTTATTCACGTATAAACACAAAAGTCAGGAATTAGTGCTTCACATCCGCCTAACATCTGAACAACGGACTAATTCCCTACTTAAATGACCGGAGGAGACGAGAAAAGTAAGTTATTGTTTTCTATTTATTTATATTATTTTCAATGTTGAATTTGTCAATATTATTCACATTTTTAGTTTTATTTATTTGGTTATTTCCACACACACACACATTATATATATATATATATATATATATAATATATATATATATATATATATATATATATATATATATAATATATATATATATATATATATATATATATATATATATATATATATATATATATTACATCGTCATACACAAACACAGATTTCTATACAGGTTTATATGGCCAAATATGCCACAACAGTGTGTAAATTACACTAATCTATACATCATATTTCACTTACATATACCACAACATACAGTATATTCCTTCACTATATTAAATTATATATTTCACTGGTATACATATAGAGTATATAACACAACATCAATATGGCAGAAATTACCTCCATCACACTGCCAGTCTCTGAGGTAGGAGACCGGAAGTGCCCGGAGACTCGACCACCGCCGTCACCGCCGCCGGCGTGACCAGCGGCCGCGATCCAAAGGGTTACGTGATGAATAGGAATATCCAAAGACGATTACGGCCCCGCCCTTGAGGGTTTAAGTGTACGTGGGAGGGCCATTATCAGTCTGAATTGGCCTCCGTGGGCGCGTTCCACTGACCAGAATGGTGATATCATAGTGGTGTTATTGTGGTGGTGGTGTGAGTGTTATTGTGGTGGTGGTGTGAGTGTTATTGTGGTGGTGGTGTGAGTGTTATTGTGGTGGTGGTGTGAGTGTTATTGTGGTAGTGGTGTGAGTGTTATTGTGGTAGTGGTGTGAGTGTTATTGTGGTAGTGGTGTGAGTGTTATTGTGGTGGTGGTGTGAGTGTTAAGTGTGGTGGCGCTAACTCTAATAACAACGCAACAGCACCGCACGATGATACGTCGCGGGCGATGGTTTTATAAGTCAAAACTATATAAGTAATATTCTAAACATACTTATAAAACAAATCCTCAATATATATAACTACTTACAAATAGCATCAGCAACCTACTTTTATCATTCTTGTCACTTAAGGGTTCTGGTTATACGGACCTATAAGAATCATACTCAATACACTACACCTGGGTGATCCGGGTCAGATATCACCTTTATAAAGAAGGTGGTCAGGTGTGTGTGTGCTCTCTCTCTCTCTCTCTCTCTCTCTCTCTCTCTCTCTCTCTCTCTCTCTCTCTCTCTCACAAATTTCTTCGTCTGGGAAAACGATAAAAATAATGTTTTCTGACACAAAATTCACAGTTCCGTAATGACACACTTCAGAATATTCACAAATCACCTCATCTGAAACCACGATTCGGTGATACGGTATAGAAAGACTTATCTAACACCCGATTCAAAACTCACGGTTCGTAATATGATTCATAGTGACACCGGAGAGATTCGTTCATCTGATTCACACGTGTTCGTATTATTAACAGATAATTACAAGTGTACAGTAAATCACCCCATTAACACCAATAAAAGTAAATAAATAACACAACCACATAAACGGCAACACCATTTAAGTACCGTATAAGTGTACTTTATATTTCGAATGTCAAAGAGAAAAGTTTAGTCCTTTTTCACAATTTAATTAAAGTAGGGAAACCCATAGGAGCTTCTTCCCACCCGCTCAAGTTTAAGAAGCTACCGTAAATTAAACTTAAGTACCATTAGAGTTAGGTAAGTACCGATAGTTAAAGTAAAGTAAGTACCGATAGTTAAAGTAAAGTAAGTACAATGCCGATACAGTTAAGTAAAGTAACTACCGATAAGTAAACTGAAATAAGTAACTTTTAAATCTAATAAAAGTAATAGTAAAGAGACTGCATAATATTATAAGTAGATACTGGCGGAATAAACATGTGGTGTAAATAAAGTAAGTGCACGTAACGGAGAGAAAGTACCTGTAAAGTAAGTACAGGTCAAGTGAAGTACCTGTTACGGAGAGTACCGGTGGAGGGAGGCGAAAAATTGGAGGGAGGAGGAGTGGTGAGAAGCTACGACTTAACCTGGCTTTAATAATAATCAAGCCAGAGAGAGAGAGAGAGAGAGAGAGAGAGAAAGAGAGAGAGAGAGAGAGAGAGAGAGAGAGAGAGAGAGGCGGGGTGTATGCAGAGAAGGAAGAGTTTGTGTGGGGAGGGAATGAAGGAAGGAAGGCGTGTTGGGAGAAGGAAGAGAGGGAGGGAGAAAAAGAGGGAAGCAGGCAGGGAGGGGGGTAGAGATATTGAGGGAAGAAGGGAGATAGAAGAGGGAAGTAGAGAAGGAAGAAGTTAGGGAGGGAAGAACGAAGGAAGGGAGTGTGAGAAGCAGGGAGGGAGGGAGGGACCAGAGTAAAGTTAGCGGCTCCAGCGGTTAATAAGCACTTAAAGGAATTGTGGGAGACCTCCTGAACTACACCGAGGGCCTAGTTCACGCCTCTTGATGATGCTCTCTGCTTGATTATAGGCGCTATCTTCCTGCCTTATTGACTCTCTTCCTCCTTTTATCTTCCTTAGTTATAGTCGATAGTTTCTTTAGTTACGGACGATAGTTTCTTTAGTTACGGACGATAGTTTCCTTAGTTACGGACGATAGCTTCCTTAGTTATAGTCGATAGTTTCTTTAGTTACGGACGATAGCTTCCTTAGTTACGGACGATACCTTGCTTAGTTACGGACGATAGCTTCCTTAGTTACGGGCGATAACTTCCTCAGTTACGGGCGATACCTTGCTTAGTTAAGGGCGATATCTTGCTTATTTACGGGCGATATCTTAGTTAAAGAATATATCGTGGTTAGGTGTAGTGTAGTCGATATCTTGAGTCAACAAAGGAGATGGCTCGCTAAATTATACTCTATAATGTTTTACAATAGATGCTAACTTGCTAAATTGTACACTATACAGTATTTAATAATTCCCGCTATCTATAATCTTACCCTACGGTGTTTAATAATTATCGTCAACTTGCGAAATTATATTCTACAAAATTTAAATATTACCACCATCTTGCTAAATTAGTGTACAGTGCTTAGAAAAAAAATATAAATTATACTACAGTGCTTAGGTGGCGCTATATTTCAAAATTATACGCAAAAATACATAACTACCGCTAACTTGCTAAATTATAACAAATTAAACCAATAATCTCAATGATACTTTTTAACTCCGGCTATCTTATAATTATACCCAATGATAACTAATAACTGCTGCTATCATCTTCAATTATGTCCAATACTACTTAATAACTCTGGCTTTATAATACTTTACACTTAACAAATATTACGCTATTTTGTTAACTTATTTCTATAAAGTTTCAAAAAGATCATTTTTGTTTGGGGGGGGGGGGTGTATCTCACTACACGCCTGCTCAAGTCGAATTATTGACGATGCAAGAGCCAGGCTTGTAATCGTAAGTTTGGATAAGTGTGGCCGACATGTATGGCTCAGTGAACTGTCTAGACATGTCTGAACTTTTAATATATAAGCCTAAGTATACGGCTGAGACACATGTGAGCAAAATACATGACTTAAAAGTTCTGTTTACACACATGAAGAAGAAATATTTGTCTACGAATTCCATCTCGACATATGTGGCTGAAAATTCTGACAGTGTTGTACTTGACACGCGCCGCTGACACACATGACTTCAAACTTTTCTCTCAACACGTGATATAAATAAGGGACCCGAGAATCTGGACTGGACACGTGGAGCTGAAACCTACGCCTTTAAGGGTCTCGTCAACACACACACGACTTGAGATATTAAGACCGAGTTGTGAGCTTGACTTGAGAGTTGTATACCGTAGTTAGTTATATACCGGGTAGTTTAGCAGGTATATACGCTAATCAGGTAAGACTAATTGGACGTATGGGCGATATATTTAAAATGAATATATACTGTACTTTCTCTCACACACACACACACACACACCAAGACAGTCATTCAGCCAAGTAAGAAGCAGTATTATTGGGTCGTGCTGGAAACATCAGAGTAAGTAAGTCTCTAGGACAAATGACTTGTTGGTGATCAATAATATGTTTGATAATGCAAGCGTCTGGCCCGCCATGTTCCATATAAATTATTTACCGCGTCACACCTCCGTTTGTGGTGGTCGGTGTAACAGCTGGCCACAGTAGGGAGGAGGATACAGTGGACACCCTTTACTCCCACCTCTCTTACTTCAATTAACTTTATGGTTACGACTGTGGCACGGCGGCCTGGTCAGTGTGGTGGTGGTCATTGTTGTTGTTGGTGGCAGATGGTGGGTGTTGTGGTTGTTGGTGGTGGTGGGTGTTGTGTATTTGCTTATTGTTGCTGGTGATGGTGGTAGTGGTGGTGGTGAAGATAGGTGGTGTTGTTTTGTTGGTAGAGAAAGGTGTTGTGCTTGTTGTTGATGGAGGTGTAGTGGTCGGAGGGAAGAGGTGTGTGTGTGTGACGGTTTGCTGTTGTTGTTGATGATGATGATTGTGGTAGTAGTGGTTAGTAGTGGGTAGTAGTAGTAGTAGTAGTGGTTGTTAGTAGTGGTAGTAGTAGTGGTTAGTAGTGGTGGTAGTAGTAGTGGTTAGTAGTGGTAGTAGTGGTATGTAACAGAGGGAAGGAAGATAGTTCGTGACGACTGAGTGTGGTGCATGACTAGCTGCATATGTTGGTGAATCATGCATGCGTGTGAATATTGGAAGCAGGTGGCACACAAACTGCATGGCGGATATTGCATGACTGACAAGCAACGAAAAGTTAAGACGTATTAAATGACCAACAAAACTTCACAACGACTTAAAATAGAAAAAAAAATACACGAAAATGAATTATTAAAATGGACATTGAATTAAAAGGTGAGAACAATTAAGATGACCATAAATGTTATGAATACAATCTCTGTTTCACCTTCTCGACACTTTTCACTACATGTGCGTAGTATTATAACCAGTCAACTCATGAAACACTTATCAAATTACTAATACTGTATAGTGTATAAAGGAGTCAGAACTCACTTGGATATGGTGAAAACACACACACACACACACACACACACACACACACACACACACACACACCCAGCATAAATATGAGCAACATCTTAAGTATTTATTAATGTAAACTCGAGTATATTATGTACGTACACGACAAACAACGAGCTGTATGTAAGCTTTACGAGTGGTATTTATAAAAGGAAAGTGTAAGTTGTATGTATGTATGTATGTATAAGACAGCTATACGGTCATGCACACTTAACGCGCCATACCTCGCTCTCTTTACATACATGTATTAGGTATTTACAACACTTAAGGTAATGCATATTAATTAATACACACCTGACACTGTCCTGAAGAAAACCAAGTGTATGTTTTTCATATCCATAATAGCGATGATGTATTTATAACCACCAGACGTCATCATTGTATAAATTACAGTTTGTATCACATTTACGTCACTCACAACGTATATGAAGACGCACCATATATCGCCAGGTATAAATTATGTCTACAGGTAAGTTTCATATATACAAGGCAGTCATAGGCAATGTACACACACACCTTTGTTTCGATCCTATGTACAGGTACCTACCTGAACGAGACTATTGAGGTAGTATACCCAAATACATACACCCTCTCGTTTAGACCCCATATATGCACACACAGACACACCACTAAGTATATCTATGATGGCTAAACGAAACGTGATAAAATTGTAAGAAAATCTAAGTGTCTTGGCGCTATCATCTCCCTAATGCAGCTACGCTATACGCACCTACACTATGTATACTTTACGGCCCAAGAACTGTGGATATTGGCTCGACATTTTTAGGGGAACTTCCCTTTAGTTCGGCCATAAAGTGGAAGTATCAACCTTGGCGTGTGTTTGTTTGTAAATGGAGTTTTCGGCTCATCCGATTTAAATTTGCATGGCGTCTATTTCCCTCGCACTAATAAAAAAGAGAAAGAGAGAGATAAATAGAGAAGAAAAAGGCCTAAAGATTATAATGACACACACACCCATATTATATATATATCCTAAAAATGCATAAATTCCATTTTATTCAATCACAGGGTGTAAATGTTTCACAGCCATGTATGTCACTCAGAATAACAGTTCCTTTTATCAGAAAAACAAGGATGAAATAAAGAGATATTGAAGAAGAAAAATAGTTGAGTTTACAGCAGGTGTGTGGTTGAGGGCGCGGGTATTAAGGGAAGTACCCGCTAGTCTCAGCTACACACCTACCGGCGGGTAAAAACGCTGACGTCATCTTTGTTTATACCGCGGCATTCGGCCGCTACTCCATTCCTGCTAACATCGACTGCCTTCCGTCAAACTGAGCCTCGCCGGCTATTTTTAAAACCTTGGCGGATTCTAGTCACCAGCTTTTATTTTCCTAGATTTAATAATAGCTCTTTAGGATGTGTGTGTCCTCCCTCCCTCTAGAATGATAGGTTCGTGTTACCATGCGAGGGTGTTGACACGACACCTGGTGAGACAGGTTGTAGCAGCGCTCACTCGCGTATTTTATTGACACGGACAGACTCGCCACATACCGTATCTATTGGCCTTCTTGCACAGACTTGTTTAACTGCTGGCGGACCGATTATTGGATTTCTCGTTTTATATTCCATTTCTGACAAAGCGATTAAATGAGAATCATTAATTTTTCCCCTGTGAATTTCCAGTTAGAAGCACACCTGTGGCTGTCGGTCGCGCTCCAACCCGCCGACTGCTCCACTATCTTACTAACTTGTACACCTTAACATTTTCCGATTATCAATTTCACTCCTCAATAAATACTCTATAATTCTCTCACACTGAGCTACAGATATAAGTGTGAGGAATTCTTGCGCAGTTTCCAGCGGCTAACAACACTACACACACACACACACACACACATATATACACACACACACACACACACGACAGGGATAACTTGCTCACATCTCCTTCACGTCCGCCATCCATCATCGTGAAAGATTTTCCTGACATTTTTTTCAGAGTAACAACGTTTACACCGAATTCCCGGAATCATGATGGTAATTGTCAGGATCCCAGTGCAGGTGTACGCCATGGAGGACCGAACAAACAGGTGCGTTACAGGTTATCCGGACTTGATACTTTGGTGGAGTAACAAACTTCCGCGTCGCCAAGTTTTGATGTTGACTTCCAGACCAAAGTAACTGCTCCCTTACGACCATTTAACATTAAAGTGTTGGTGATAATACGTGGCGTCTTTGTGGCCGTGTTGCCACTCCCCCTTGCATGACTCTCCCTGATTGTAATGGATCGTTATTTATGACACACATAATGGGCCTCCACTTTACTCTGCCACGCTGAAATCCTATTCTTTTTATTTTCTACAGTGGACACTGTGTTGGTGAGGGAGTGACACAGTGCGTCACGACGACACCGAGAGGATGAAGGGAGAGTAGCACTGGGCGTGACTTATGATACCTTCGAGGTACTGTCCAGAGCGTCAGGCCCCCATGGCCAGTAGCTGCTCAAGACGGCCCCACAACCTGCCAGAAGCATACACTACTTTACACGGTAACGATTATCGTGGTTGGTGTGAGTTGTGGGGGAAGCGTGGCGACACATCCCGGGACACGCAAGTCACATGGCTTCTAGATGCATAATTAATTCGCGCCAAACTTTGCGCCGCGCTGCCACCAACCTCTCGTGCACGATAAAGAATGCAAGTCTCCTCCCAAGGGCTGTTCACACTGTAGGTAACGACGCTGTATTTGACAGCAAGGTGGGAGTTAGTGTGATGAGGAGGGAGCCATTGTGAAGTCGGCAGCAGCGGCGCGGCTGATGGCGGGCGACGGCAGCAGCAGCAGCAGCGGGCGGAGTCCACATGTTGCTCTGCCGGAGCCACAGGTTCCTGGGTGGCGGCCAGGACGGTGCGGGCCGCTTCTGCTGGCTCCGTGCCTGGACGGAGGCGGCGACGGCGGGGTCATGCAAGGTGGTAGTGCAACAAGTGTAGGGTTACCTGGCTGAGGGCGGGGTAGTGGTACAGGTGGGGGCGGACCTCTGTGATGAGAGCCATGACCCTGGGACACTTGGGAAGTGCAGGCGGTGCCGGCTGGCTGCTACTACACTACTGACGGAGGTCTGGTGCTCACACAGCCGCCTGTGCGTGTGGGGTGTGGTGGAGGTGGTGATGGTGGTGGTGGTAATATTGGTGGCAGGTGTGTTGGGCGGCGCGGCGGCGGCGGCGGCTGATAGAGGCTGGTATGAAGCACAGTCCACGCACACGAGGGCACAGTCCACAGCGGCGAGGCCAGCACGCGACTACGAGGCCCAGCGGGGCGGTACCACGCCGCCCCACCCGCCGACCCGTGGCCACGCCCCCGACCCCCGACACCACCAATCACCGCGCGAGAACCACGGCCCGCGCCGTCGCTATGGCAACCACGCACACACCACATAAATCTGATAATACACACTTTTCTCCCAGCCCGGCACGGGTGATGCGAGGGGCGCTGTAGCCTACCCACCTCCACTCCTGCCACCCCCACCTCCAGTCACTGTAGCCTGCCAGCCTTCAGTCCTGCCGTCCCAACCTCCACTCAAGTCCCACCTCCAGTCCTGCCACCCTTCAGTCCTGCCGTCCCAAACTCCACTCATGTCCCACACCTCCAGTCCTGCCACCCACACCTCCAGTCCTGCCACCCACACCTCCAGTCCTGCCACCTACACTCCTGCCACCCACACCTCCAGTCCTGCCACCCACACCTCCAATCCTGCCACCCACACCTCCAGTAATGCCACCCACACCTCCACTCCTGCCACCCACACCTCCACTCCTGCTGCCCCCACCTCCCCTTTTCCCGCCTCCACCTCCCCTTTGGCCGCCCACACCTCCAACACTCCCCCCAACACTTCCAATCCTGCCGCCCCCACCTCCAACCCTACCGCCCAAACTTCCACCCCTGCCGCCCACACCTCCACCCCTCCTACTAAACATCTAGTCCTGTCATCACCCACAACCAACAATATCTCCGCCCACAACCACAGAATCTCCGCCCACAACCATAGAATCTCCGCCCACAACCATAGAATCTCCGAACACAGTCACAGTCTCCGCCCACCATTATAGCATCACAGCCCACAACCACATAATCTCCGACCACAACCACATAATCTCCGTCCACCATGACAGTATCTCCGCCCACAACTAGAGCATCCTCTCCTAAAGCACAGAAGAAGCATATTCCTCAAGCAAAGAATATCCGCCCCCTAGCACCGTATCTCCGCCCCCGAGCACCATCCCTCCGCCCCCAAGCACCGTCCCCCCGTAATCAAGCAACGCACCTCCATCCCAAAGCAAAAAAGGAACTCCGCCCCCACCACAGAATCTCCGCCCCCAAAGCACCAAACCTTCGCCTCCAAGCAAAGAAGAAACTCCGCCCCCAAGCACAGAAGCTCCGCCTTCAGCTACAGTGACTCCGCCCCCCTTCTCCTCCCCAGCTAGAGGGGCTCTGTCTCTAAATTTCTCTCTCCATCGAACTTATCTCTTGTCCCACTGTCCCAATGCTTGTCCCATCGTGTCAATACTTGTTCCATTGTCCCATTATCCCAATACTTAGTTTCATATATCCTTTTGTGGTTTCACTGCCCTCATTTTTTTTTTACCCCATCGCTCCAGTCCCGTTCTCACTGCCCTCGTGTTTCGTTCCACGGACTCGATTCATGTTCTTCTGTCCATAGATTTTGTGCCATTATCTTTCGATTTCGTTCCACACTCCTATTTCTCACCCTTCTGCCATAATTTTTCTTTTCAAGGGACACACGGTTCTCTGGCTTTGTTCCACAGTACTTGTATTTGTTCAGTCACCCCAGGTCTTGCCCCAAATTTCTCATCTTTTATACCATAGCCCTAGATCTTGTTCTACCTTGTTCCAAAGCATCACATCTTGTCCCAGCCCATCAGATTTACCCCAGCGACCAAAATCTTCCCCCAGCGACCAAAATCTTCCCCCCAGCGCCCCAAATCTTCCCCCCAGCGCCCCAAATCTTCCCTCCAGCGCCCCAAACCTTCCCCCAGCGCCCCAAATCTTACCCCAGCGCCCCAAATCTCCCACTCCCCATCGTCCCAGATCTACCCCCAGCTCACATGTTTATCTCCCCAGCTCCCCAGGTTATCTCCCCAGTTTCTCTCCTCAGCTCCCCAGGTACTCTTCCCAACACCCCAGGCTCTCTCCCGTGCCTAACCCGTTGGCGGCGCCTTTATAGAGCCTACATCAGTCACAGCCGTAATCCTGTTATCATCTTACACATTCCCTTTGACGTTTTATTCACAAGGTAGTCCCTCTGTCTCCACCCTCGTCCTTCCTATGTTATCTCTCTAGCCTCGTCCTTCCTATGTTATCTCTCTAGTCTCCTCCCTCCTATGTTATCTCTCTAGTCTCGTCCCTCCTATGTTATCTCTCTAGTCTCCTCCCTCCTGTGTTATCTCTCTAGTCTCCTCCCTCCTGTGTTATCTCTCTAGTCTCGTCCCTCCTATGTTATCTCTCTAGCCTCCTCCCTCCTATGTTATCTCTCTAGTCTCGTCCCTCCTATGTTATCTCTCTAGTCTCCTCCCTCCTGTGTTATCTCTCTAGTCTCCTCCATCCTGTGTTATCTCTGTAGTCTCCTCCCTCCTGTGTTATCTCTCTAGTCTCGTCCCTCCTATGTTATCTCTCTAGCCTCCTCCCTCCTATGTTATCTCTCTAGTCTCGTCCCTCCTATGTTATCTCTCTAGTCTCCTCCCTCCTGTGTTATCTCTCTAGTCTCCTCCCTCCTGTGTTATCTCTCTAGTCTCGTCCCTCTTATGTTATCTCTCTAGCCTCCTCCCTTCTGTGTTATCTCTCTAGTCTCGTCCATCCTATGTTATCTCTCTAGTCTCGTCCTTCCTGTGTTATCTCTCTAGTCTCGTCCCTCTTATCTTATCTCTCTAGCCTCCTCCCTTCTGCGTTATCTCTCTAGTCTCCTCCCTCCTATGTTATCTCTCTAGTCTCCTCCCTCCTGTGTTATCTCTCTAGTCTCGTCCTTTCTATGTTATCTCTCTAGTCCCCTCCCTCCTATGTTATCTCTCTAGTCTCCTCCCTCCTATGTTATCTCTCTAGTCCCCTCCCTCTGTGTTATCTCTCTAGTCTCGTCCTTCCTATGTTATCTCTCTAGTCTCCTCCCTCCTATGTTATCTCTCTAGTCCCCTCCCTCCTATGTTATCTCTCTAGTCTCCTCCCTCCTGTGTTATCTCTGTAGTCTCGTCCTTCCTGCGTTATCTCTCTAGTCTCCTCCCTCCTATGTTATCTCTCTAGTCTCGTCCTTCCTGCGTTATCTCTCTAGTCTCGTCCCTCCTGTGTTATCTCTCTAGTCTCGTCCTTCCTGCGTTATCTCTCTAGTCTCGTCCCTCCTATGTTATCTCTCTAGTCTCGTCCCTCCTATGTTATCTCTCTAGTCTCCTCCCTCCTATGTTATCTCTCTAGTCTCGTCCCTCCTGTGTTATCTCTCTAGTCTCCTCCCTCCTATGCTATCTCTCTAGTCTCGTCCCTCCTGTGTTATCTCTGTAGTCTCGTCCTTCCTGTGTTATCTCTCTAGTCTCCTCCCTCCTATGTTATCTCTCTAGTCTCCTCCCTCCTGTGTTATCTCTGTAGTCTCGTCCTTCCTATGTTATCTCTCTAGTCTCCTCCCTCCTATGTTATCTCTCTAGTCTCCTCCCTCCTGTGTTATCTCTCTAGTCTCCTCCCTCCTGCGTTATCTCTCTAGTCTCCTCCCTCCTATGTTATCTCTCTAGTCTCGTCCTTCCTGCGTTATCTCTCTAGTCTCCTCCCTCCTGTGTTATCTCTCTAGTCTCCTCCCTCCTATGTTATCTCTCTAGTCTCGTCCTTCCTGTGTTATCTCTCTAGTCTCCTCCCTCCTATGTTATCTCTCTAGTCTCGCCCCTCTTATGTTATCTCTCTAGCCTCCTCCCTTCTGTGTTATCTCTCTAGTCTCGTCCTTCCTATGGTATCTCTCTAGTCTCCTCCCTCCTGTGTTATCTCTAGACTCGTCCTTCCTATGTTATCTCTCTAGTCTCGTCCTTCCTGTGTTATCTCTCTAGTCTCCTCCCTCCTATGTTATCTCTCTAGCCTCGTCCTTCCTATGTTATCTCTCTAGTCTCGTCCCTCCTATGTTATCTCTCTAGTCTCCTCCCTCCTGTGTTATCTCGCTAGTCTCCTCCCTCCTGTGTTATCTCTCTAGTTTCCTCACTCCTGTGTTATCTCTCTAGTTTCCTCACTCCTGTGTTATCTTTGTAGCCACACCCCTTTTACCTCACTCAACACAGTCAATAAACACAGCAGCGTACCCACAATTACAAGCTCACAGACAAGGAATAACAAAAGCAGGAGAGAGAGAGAGAGAGAGAGAGAGAGAGAGAGAGAGAGAGAGATAATACCATCGAGGCGACTATAAACATTACGAGCGTCAACAACAACAAGAGGACAGACAACAGCTTTAAGGATGATTGCGGGAGACAACGAACGTAATAAGGATGTGTGACAGTAAACGTAACAAGGACATGAACGTGAGGGACAGTAAACGTAACAAGGACATGAACGTGAGGGACAGTAAACGTAACAAGGACATGAACGTGAGGGACAGTAAACGTAACAAGAACATGGACGAGGGACAGTAAACGCAACAAGAACATGGACGAGTGACCGTAAACGTAACAAGAACATGGACGAGTGACCGTAAACGTAACAAGAACATGGACGAGAGTGACCGTAAACGCAACAAGGACATGGACGAGTGACCGTAAATGTAACAAGAACATGAACGTGAGGGACAGTAAACGCAACAAGGACATGAACGTGAGGGACAGTAAACGTAACAAGAACATGAACGTGAGGGACAGTAAACGTAACAAGAACATGGACGAGGGACAGTAAACGCAACAAGGACATGGACGAGAGTGACCGTAAACGTAACAAGAACATGGACGAGTGACCGTAAACGTAACAAGAACATGGACGAGAGTGACCGTAAATGTAACAAGAACATGAACGTGAGGGACAGTAAACGCAACAAGGACATGAACGTGAGGGACAGTAAACGTAACACGAACATGAACGTGAGGGACAGTAAACGCAACAAGGACATGAACGTGAGGGACAGTAAACGTAACAAGAACATGGACGAGAGTGACCGTAAACGCAACAAGGACATGGACGAGAGTGACCGTAAACGCAACAAGGACAATGAGGCGAGTAACAGGAAACGCAGCAAGGACAAGAAGATGAAGAAGAAGAACAACAACACTAAGGAAAAGAACAAGAGGAAGAAAAATAGAACAACAACAACATGAAGAACAAGGACAACAACAAAAACAATAACAACGAGCAAAAAGAACAAGATCACGACTAACAACAACAATATTACGAAGAACAACAACAACACGAAGAACAACAACAAGAACAACACCATAAACACCCCTGAAACTACAAACGTAATGAGAACATCAGTCGAGGAGGAAGAACAACACAGGCAAAACAAATAAAGGAAATATATACAAGAAATACAACACCAGGAACACCAATAAGGGAGAAAGGAATAAAGGGGAGCGGTTTAATAGGGAGACTAACAAAAGCTTTATTAAGGGAGGTTAACAAAACCGTCATTAAGGGAGACTAACAAAAAAGTTAAGGGAGACTAACAAAAGCTTTATTAAGGGAGACTAACAAAGATGCCATTAAGGGAGACTAACAAAGATGCCATTAAGGGAGACTAACAAAGAGGTCATTAAGGGAGGCAAGCTAAGACGTCATTAAGGAGAATAACAAAAGCGTTATTAAGGGAGACTAACAAAGACGTTATTAAGGGAGATAAAAAATATTAAGGGAGACTAGCAAATGCATCATTAAGGGAGACTACCAACAGCTTTATTAAGGGAGACTAACAAAAGCGTTATTAGGGGAGACTAAAAAAATTAAGAGAAACTAACAAAAACGTTATTAACGAAGACTAACAAAAGTTATTTAAGGGAGACTAACAAAGACGTCATTAAGGGAGACTATTAGGAACAAGACGGATTCAACTATCATCTTAATCACAGCAACAAGGATACGACGAGCCACGCCTCTTATATTTTTAGCCACGCCTCTTATGCCCTTAGCCACGCCTCTTTCCTCTCTAGCCACGCCTCTTTTTTGTCTCTAGCCACACCTCTTATGTCTAGCCAAGCCTCTTTTATGTCTTGCCACGCCTATTTTATGTCTAGCCACGCCTCTTTTGTGTCTAGCCACGCCTCTTTTGTGTCTAGCCACGCCTATTTTGAGTGTCTAGCCACGCCTCTTTTGTGTCTCTAGCCACGCCCCTAATGTTTCTGGTCACACCTTGAGGCCAGACACTACAGTGGACGACAACTCTCGTAAGATTAAACTCAATAAACAACAACACTACAACCGGTACACAAAACACTACAACCGCTAAACAAACACAACAACCGCTACACAACAACACTACAACCACTACACAAATGCAACACTACAGCCACTACACAACAAACAACACTACAACCACTACACATATAACATTAAAACCGCTACACAAACACAGCACTACAACCGCTACACAAACAGCACTACAACCGCTACACAAACACAGCACTACAACCGCTACACAAACACAGCACTACAACCGCTACACAAACACAGCACTACAACCGCTACACAAACACAGCACTACAACCACTACACAACAAACAACACTACAACCACTACACAACAAACATTACAACCGCAACACAAATACAACACGATTACGGTAAAACACTGCAGAAGACAACACAAACATTATTTGACGATGTGACAATATTAGGTGTTAAAACAATAGACAAGACAACAATAACAACAGACAACAACAATGATAATAACAGGAGGCAATAAAAAAAACCAGTTAGGGCCATGGCATCTGTGACGGTTAACATACATACATACATACATACATACATACCATACCCCTGTACATTACATACATACATACATGCATACGACAAAAGTAACTAGAACAACACAAAGGAAATAAAATGCAATACACAATAATAATAAACTACAAAAACATTGATAACGGAAGTAACAATAATAACAACATCACAAGGGTAGCCAACGGTAACAATAATGGCGGCAATAGAATGATATGTTCCAATAACAATAAAAACAAAGTGAAATATTACCATCTGTTGAACACCAAGTAATGACAACACCAGCAGGAGCTATGACAACACCAGCAGGAGCTACGGCAACACCAGCAGGAGCTACGGCAACACCAGCAGGAGCTACGGCAACACCAGCAGGAGCTATGACACCACCAACAGGAGCTACGGCAACACCAGCAGGAAATATGACAACACCAGCAGGAAATATGACAACACCAGCAGGAGCAATGACAACACCAACAGGAGCTATGACAACACCAGCAGGAGCTACGACAACACCAGCAGGAGCTACGGCAACACCAGCAGGAGCGATCACAACACCAACAGGAGCTATGACAATACCAACAGGAGCTATGACAACAACAACATTACAACACCAGCAGGAGCTATGACAACACCAGCAGGAGCTATGACAACACCAGCAGGAGCTATGACAACACCAGCAGGAGCTATGACAACACCAGCAGGAGTTATGACAACACCAGCAGGAGCTATGACACCACCAACAGGAGCTACGACAATACCAGCAGGGGTGGGGTGGGGAAAACAGGGGTGTCCGGGAGTGAGGAAAATGTCAATATCTTGAAGTATCGCGGCATTAGCCCATCCAGGCACCACTCGTGTGTGTGTGTGTGTGTGTGTCATAAAGGGTGCATATACATTGATCAATTATGGAAAAAAAATATTAAAATAAACAAATCCCCCCCCCCCCCCCACACACACACACACACACACTCTCTCTACCGGGAGCTACAGCGCATGACGTAATATTTCGTTATCATTAACTCCATGTTTATAACGAAGCAATGTTATTACGATTACCTGGTGATAAGTTTTTTTTCTTTATATATTAACAACGAGGTTTGTAATTACGATTCATTGCTAGTGAGTTTTTTTCTAATTAAGAAATGAGTAATTAAGCTTCAATTGGTAGTATTTTTCTTCTGTTAATTACAAAAATACATACACAAAGTGGTATTACATATTACTGTATCTCGGTAAAGATTATAAATTACTTTTCTTTGATAACTGTATTGTCATCCATGCATTATATATACTGTATAACCTGTCCTGTCATGAAATATGTAACTTTACCCTAACTTATATTTCTGTTCGCACACACACACACACACACACACACACACACTAAAAAAAAACTATCACTTCAGTACATTTCTATCATTGTATAGCTTTTACGGTATGAATTAATCACTAACAAATTGTATATAAATGGATTGGCTTTTACATGACACGAGTAGAGTAAAATACAACCAAATCTCTCACCTCACCTGTAGAAGTCAAACACACGTAATACACTGCCCACTCTTAC